>CM062835.1:16551985-16604665 GCA_031772345.1 Himalopsyche anomala
ATCATAATTGGTTGAGTGAACGAGCAATTCTTGCAGCAAATAACAAAGATGTGGATCATTTCAACTTCACAATTCAAAATCAAATCGTTGGTGCACTGTATTCCTTTAAATCTATCGACTGTGCCACGTGAATAACATCATTTCAATGTAATTAAAATACTTTTCATTTTTAATTTTGCACATTTATTGAACTTAATTCATTTTGAGTATTCATTCAAACTGAATTTAACTCATCCAATAAATTAACACAACATTTATTGATTCTGAGGCGGTACGAAGTTCGTCGGGCCAGCTAGTATATATATAAAATATTGTACAACTAAAATACTTTGTTATTTGTTCACCTTATTACTAATAATAAGTTTATGGTATTATTATAATAGATATTCGATTATAATTGATTGTTTATTTTTCGTAGAAAGCGTACCGCAAAATGATGTTATTTCTGTTCCCAACGTAGAAATAAAATCAATCAGAAAACTGTTCGAAAGCTCACACTTCAAATAGGCTCAACTTTGTATTCACACAAATACTCTTTCAAAATCTTGTAATGTCGGTCATGCATCATAAAAACCGGAGTGATAAAATAAAAAATAGTGTTAACGCAATTTTTAGAGGCTTTTTAAAAGTGTGATAACGTTTTTTTCAATCTATCACACTGATTAAAATCTTCGTGTAGAATAAGGCGATTAGCAGTCTGTATTGGTAGACTGAAAACGCTGTAAGATTACACGGTTCTCATACATTATGTCCGCAGTTAAAAATTTACCGCCTCAGTTAGGTCATAAACGTAAATAATAAAGCAAGGTTTAAGATTACGGGAAAAGAACTCGGTGTGATAACGCAATTATATTATGATTAATACTCCCAGGCCACTGGCTTAAGTTATGATCTTAGTCTCTCAGGGGAGCGAACATTTTTCAACCCTGGTATATAAAGTTAAGTACGAGCAGTAGTTTAAACTTAAAGTTTTAATTAAAACTTTAACAAAATTACGAAAAGTTTTGTTAGATTTTAATAAGATTACCTTCTAAATGACTCTTTAACTATTTTAAAACTATACATAGTATAATTTATATCGACGGCTCCGACGAACATATGAAGCAAAAAATACATTTCATTGTGATTCTACACATACGCAGTGCTTTTTTCCCATACAACGCGGTGGAACGGCGTTCCGGAACCTTCATCTCAAAGTTTTTAATGCTTCAAACAAGTGCAATTACAAACAGCATTTTTTCAATCGATTTATGTTAAAATTCCTTTTAGGGTGTTTACTGTCAATACTTGGTGGAGAGGCATTATATTAATAAAACACACAATATTCTTTTGTACTTCATTCCACTTTATTAATGAGGTCAAGATTGGTTTCGCTCATTGCGAGCATTGTCAACTGACTGTCAGTTGACAATGCTTGCAATGAGCGAAACAGGTCCTGACCTAATTAATAAAGTGGAATGAAGTACAAAGGAATATTGTGTTTTTTATTAATATGTTTAAATTCATGTGTGTTTTTGACGTTTATAAATTTTCTCCATTCTTTCAATCATAAAAATAGATAACCTAACTAGCCAATTCTATTTATATATGTTAGCATTACTCAACAAAAAGACCGTATTTAATTAAAATATAAGTGCTTACAATTTCTTACAAATAACATCTATTATATTGAGAGAATATATAAGAGCTTGCTTGATATCACTGTGACGTGTTCAAGATACAATCATGGGTTGTACGCTTTGTTCAATGGGTCTTAAATAAAACAGCCCACTGATGTGAAATAACACCGTCGGCGGGTCATGTGGAAATAATGAAGACTGTCCAACCACGAGATGCGCTCTCCCGGAGCCGTAAGAAGAATGATTGAAATACCCTTACTGAGGTTAGAGAGATGAAAAAAAACAGAAAACAATTTATTGTAGGGAAACAAATTAAACGGTCCGAAATTAAATCAATTTTTGACCAGAATTAAAATATTATGCAGTCAGATTTTTATACTATTTTGATAAGGTTAGGTTAGGTTGAAGTAGTATAGCTCGCCAATATGTTGGTTAGTCGTAAACAACTTCATTTTCCACCAATAGCAATACAATAAGATGACATCATTATCACAAAAAAAAATCAGACCATGTGTCAATATAAATAATATAAAATTTGACTAATTTCATTTATATGATGACCATATTATATATACTGTGACCATAAGGTACTTATTTTTCCTTCTGTATACATTATAATCATTTTATATAATAAAGACTAACGTTATATAAATTCTGACAAATGTAATAAAATTTATGACCGAAACGGTTTTAAAATTCAGACCAGAAAAATACGAGCCGTATTGCAGATGCATACAAGACGAATGGTATTGCATGGATCTATCTTAAAATTAAAGTTCTTACGATGGTTAATAATAACATGTCAGCTTCTTAATTGCCTTGTGAAGGTATTTCAACAGAAGTTTTTTTTTCTACGAGAACTATTTATTACTAAGTCTCTTCCAATCTCTTTTTTTAAGATTAGTAAGGGTAGAATGATGGACATGATAATTGGTTAAACAATCACTCTCGCTATGCCATGTTAATTAAGGATTGGAAGGGTGGATATTGGCTCGCTAATGTTCGCTTCTTACGTGCCATCTAATGGAGGTATCTCAACAGTGTTTTTTTCTACGAGAACTCTTTGTGACCCAGTCTTTTCAGCACTCTTTTTTCAAAGAGTGGTAGAGGTATAATGATAGGACATATATTATTGGTTAAACAATCGCTATCGCTACGCTGTGCTTTTTAAGGATTAGAAGGGTGGATATTTGTTATGTTATTACGGCTTGTACTTTCTTAGCTTATTGAAAAAAATCTTTTTAATGACTGATTTGTAAAGAGTTATATTTTGATGCATTCTATGATAATTCACATGTGTTACATTTCATATTGATTAAAGGATATGATAAAAAAATATGATTAACAAAAGAACTCAAAATAAATTATCAAGACAGCAAAATGTTTATACCTGTGTACTTTCAAATAGTGAATCAATCACAGTTTGAGTGATATACGAAAGATAATTACGCAATGCAGACTGATCGACAAAGACAATCTGGAGTACATTTGGATATTTGAATACGAATACCCAAAGCAATATTTGATTATGTTTAAAGTTAAGAGTGTTCTATCGGCATGAATTCAACACTACGTACTTACGTTTACAAGCGAAATATCAAAATATGTGTCATACATTCACGTCAAGAGAGATACTTAAATATGAGTAAGACACAAGCCATATAAACTTCTGATGTAGAAAATTGTTTCATGTAGTCGAAAGTAAGCCAAATAGCTAAATTTACTTGTGTGATGATAAATTAAGCCAACTATTTATTTTCGAAAAATTGATTATATTTTTTATTAAAAAAAAAATGAATGTTGAAAGATAATACGAGAAAAACTCGATGATAATTCATTGTAAATCACTCGAGATCAACTCGAGGTAAATTGTCATCACAAACACCCACGAATTAGGTCTCAAATATAAATTTGACATTAACCTTACCGGGAATCGAACCCAGACCCACCTGGTCGACGGAACAAGCTCTAAACAACTAGTTACTAGACCACGGTGGGTAAATGTTAACGAATGGGGGGTGTTAATGAAATCAAATAAATTGATATTAACATTTTTTTCAGCTTTTGTTGGAAATTAATGTTTAAATAGTGACTATCAAATAGAAAACAATAGTGTTTATTTTTATTTATTACATGGTTTTTATGATTAATTGTCGTCTAAAATTGACAATTTTAGAACGAACTTAGCATCACGAAAATGACTTTCTTTGCTTGATTTTTTTTTGTGTACTGTATGTGTATGTATGTATGCGCATGTGTGTGTACAGGGGAAGCATATGGAATGTGATTTGCAAAATAATTCATGTGGAGTTTCCGTGAACTTCTTATCTCTGTAGTGATCACGCCCTTCTGTCTGCAAACGATGGTAAGGGGATACAATTTACAATTTTTCAAAAACTTTATAGATGAAGGAGACAAGAAGAACCTTGACACTAGTGCGTCCTGGTACTTGAAGCTCTATAAATTTGATATCTAAAAAAAATGTGATTTATAATTGAAAAAAATAGGAGCTGCACTGCTTAAGTACTCCACTTCGGATTTTTTAACTCAACTGAGAAAATCCTTTAAGCTAGATTCTATCAATTACACTAATATTTTTACATAAACTGTTTAATAATTTGTTTTAATTCTAGATGTCGCTGTAGACCTCTACACTAACCATTAAATAAATCAATATTGGACTATGTGTGCTATTATTTGAATACTAATTTAAGTATATTATGTTTATAAAATAGTAAAGATAATTAAACGGAAGAACTGCTGACTCCATAAAATTGTTACTATACATAAATGTATGGCACCGCAGGTCACAAATCTTCCAGGGACATCTGCTGATAGGACGCAGGGTGGAATGGTCCCCATCTACACTCACCCGATCCTAACTTCTCCATCCGTTAATGCGTTGGCTAAATTATGATGAAATATACTAATCACGTTAAAAACTTTGTCTTTACACATTGGTGTTCTTTCCTCTGAAATTTTATAATGTTACTAGCCAACGGAAAAACAAACACAAATTAAGACTGCAATTAAACATTTTAAATACTGTTTCCAAAATTTAACGGGTGATTTGGTTAAAAATGTCCCGATAAATCGAAATGATTAGTTAATAAACTCCTATAGCGAAAACCACATTTAGTAATTTCAGAAACTTAGAATATCTGCTTTTACTTTTATGACAGAGTATTTATCATATTTAAACTAAAGCTCAGCTTATACTCTACATCGCTTTGCTTTCTCTGAAAGGGACTTTAGGGTAACAAATGCCTTTAATAGAATAAATTTATTTGATATAAAGGTTACGTACACAAGTTGTAATAAAATAATTCATTGTTTAACAAATAAAATGATTAATTAATTAAAATTATTATATTAAAAGTAATACAACAAAAAAATATGAAATATTGGAAGAGATAAAAGGACGTGCTTTGTGTTATAAATAATGTCGTTTGGTTTATTTTTTCTATATATTTACTGTGCGTAGATATCATATAGATGATCAGTCTCCAATATTAAATAACAATTATAAAATCACTTTTTGAATTAGTATGTTAGAGTGAATAATATGATTCACTGTGTATCTCTTCTTAGCCAGTATATATAGCTGAGCAAATTTACGTTTAAGCATAGTTCTGACGATGGCGAAAGCCGAAATAGCTATCAAAGCATAAAATATAAAAAAAACTGTAGAACTGAAATACGTTGATATTTTTATCCTATTAAAATGGAGTTCTACCAAGTAAATGCCAAATCAATAAATAAAACAATTATAAAAGTAAAATGTTTTATTTTAAATCGGTTATAATTCAATTTATGCTAATTTGATATTTATTGCTGTACCAGTTGATGACTGCTGATTTAAAACAACCAATTTAATAAATAAATAAATTAAATACTTTTTATTTGAATTATGTTTTATTTTGTAAGCAAACTTTCAATAGACATTTCCCAACAACTCGTTCATATATATATTATCACATGTGTGCTTTGAAGAGTATATGAAATGTTTCAAACTTTTGTGGGTCAATTCCGACGGCTCAGTTATCTGACACTAAGCTTTTACGGGTCAGCACGGTGTCGCAAGCCTCACCACTTTTTGCATTAAAATGCAGTGATACAGCTTTGCATGCAGCTTAAAGCTCTCTCTCGCACAAATGTTACCTGTGTCTGTTGGACTGTAGCAGAAGTGGTCAACTGGGTATTTTTAGATTCACAATTAACGATACCGACGGATTTTTTTATTAATCAAATATTCATCCAGTGACTTGTTAAAAAATAAATTGCTTTGTGAATGTTAAATGACGTCATTTGAAATCATTTTTAAAAGGGTTTTCGTGTTCACATTATTAACAAAACACACAGAGCACATTATTTAACTAAAAACAGAAACGCTATTTATATATTTTCCATAGTATAATACAAATATATAATGGTATGATGTATTTTTAACACAGACTATGACAGTGAAATGCTAACTTGTAGTATTTTTAAAAAATAAATACAATACAAACTAAAGAATAATTAAAGTATTAAATTTTTGTTTGAGGTTGTGCGACTGAGTAACAAACAGTTATCGTAGAAAAAAATCTGTCGAGATACCTCCATTAGGATAAAAAAAAATCTTTACGGCTTTCAAGTTTCAGCATTTTCAAACTAAAAAAAAGGAATGAACTTATTTCGAGTGGTTAGCATAATATCTATAAAACTATATCATTTTATTTAATATTTTTGTTGTCTGGAGATTTTATAATAAATTATAATATTTTACATCAAAACTTATGACGCTGAAATTTAAAATTCATCTCAGGGGTAATAAATGTTATCGATTTAAAATATGTTAAAGTTTTCGATTATACGCGAATCATATTTTTTCAAATGACACATAGATAAAATCCGTAGGTTAAATATCTATTGAAAAATAATCTGTTGTCGGTTACTTATGATATATTTATACTATTATTAATTTAAAAGTATAATATTACAAAGAAGAAAGATAAACAAAAGTTTGTCCCGTTTTTAAACGTACATTTAATAGCATATTCAAGGACTGGTAAACAATAAAACGTATCAGTAAACAGTTTGTATGCTTGCATGAACATGAGGTTTGACCGCAAAAAAAGAGAGTTTCTCTGGCAAAAGGTTATTGTGCTATTGTAATATATTTTTAAATTATAGCCGCTTTTAACAAAGTGTATATGGAAAGCTTGTAATTTAATAATAAATTTTGAATAAATACTGATTGTAAATCGATCGTTCAACAATTATTCGTTTCATAATATGCAAGGATAAGGCAAAAAAGAAACAAATCTACAAATACTAGGCTAAAAATTCACTATACGAACATGTCAGGTCCTATGGCGCAGTGGTTAGCGTTGCTGACTTCCGTGCCGGATCTCACGGGTTTGAGTCCCAGTACAAACAGCATTCTTTTCGATCAATTTAACGATTTCTGTTCGAAGGCATGGGTTTTTGTGATGTTTTAATTTCCCTCCCATCTTTCCCATCTTTCAATTACTGGCGAGAGCGATAAGTTAACAACTAGTCATATCCTAGCCTTATACTTCTATCCCTACTATTCTCTTTGGAAAAGAGAGGTTGAGCGACTGAATAACAAACAGTTTTCAAAGAAAAAAATCTGTTGAGATTCTTTCATTAAGAGACTATATGCTCTGCATTGGGAGCGGACATGGTTATGAAAAATAAATATATAAAAATGTGTATTTAGACATTTAATTATTTACAAGAAGTAAGGAATTAAATGAAAGCTCTACAATAACCATTAGGACTTAGGTAAGCATAACTTTCTACTGCTTTTAATATTAAATTGTACATTTTTTTTTCTTCATTTTAAAAGTTTTAAATTTATAATTCATCAACTTTGTGCAACGTTAATTAAATACATAAATAAATAATAAACTTCAAATTTTAGAGAGAGCACTGTTTATGAGCGGCTTAGTCTTATATTGTTTCGAATTATAAATAAATAAGTCAATAATTAAGAATTATTGCTAAAAAATATACCTGATTTTTTTTAGCAAAAGCTTTTAATTTTTGCTACTATTCTATTATCGTTTATATTCTCCGTGCCTGTTTCAGTAACAAACTTACCAATAAGTAGATCATGAACGTTACTTTTCGGTGACAGGCAGTATTCTTTAGTTACATATGTTGACCAATACAATAAGTTCACCATTTATAATAACTACCGAAGTACTAAACAATTCTTACGCAAATACCAAAGGGTGTATCATTGTTTATTTCGCAATAGAAGACGCGTTGAATATTCAATTCAAATTATACTGAGTTTATTCTGTGAAACTATCCCTATTTGAAATGGTTAGTACAAAATATGTATTTCACAAGAGAGCCCTAAGTATTCATGCAAACAGATTATGTTATGTAAACACCAAGAGGCAAAATGCTCTCATAACGTTACTGGCATTACCGAGTTTCACGTAATACCGTCCCAAGTCTATAGGGATACTCAGAAAATAAAATTTATTTTCACAAAAAAAAATTGACAATATAAACAATGTTATTTTACCTTTGTAATAAATCTGGTGGCGTGTTTTTGGAAAACTTTAAACAAGATAAATATCAAACAATTTCGGCATTAATGATTATTTTTTACTCATACTTGTCAAATGAATCATAATTTGTGTATTGTATTGTAAATATTTACTTTCCATTTGAATGTTTTTGAGAATAATATCGTAATTTTTATGTTACGTTTTTCTTAATTCTTAATACATTTTTTATCTCTAATGTGTTTATGTATTCATTACGACAACAAGTTTGTCCAGGTCTGATCTTTATTATATTTGTCTAATGTATGTTTCCGCCGCCTGTGTGGTCGAGTGGTCAACGTCGTTGGCTACCGCTACGGAGGTCACGGGTTCGAATCCCAGTACGGCAGTTTTATAAATTGATTTTTCAATTGATTTATGAATCTCTGTTCAAAGGTATGGATGTATGTGATGTCTGTAATTCCCCCTCTTACCCATCCTATCCTATGAACGGGGAGATTAGCTTACCACTAGTCCTGTCCTAGCCCTATCCTTCTATTCCTACTCTCTTTGGAAAAAGAGAAGTTGAGCAACTGAGTAACAAGCAGTTCTCGTAGAAACACTGAGAAATAAACTCTTTTAGGAGTCCATATGCTCTAGATTGGGAGCGGAAATGGTAAAAAAAATGTTACATTGGCGTAGGTTATAATGTAATGTATTGTCATTTTATACGTTATAAGGTAACGCCTATTTTAAATGTGGAGCATATGTCCTCCTAATGGAGGTATCTCAACATAAGTTACCCAGTCGCTCAACTTCTCTTTTTCAATGGGAGTAGTAGAGAAAGAGGGATAAGACTAGGACAGGACTAGTGGTTAACTAATCGCTCTCGCTACGCTTATTTATTAAAGTATCAAAAGGGTGGGAGAGGAATTTTTTTTTATACATCGCAAACACCCATACTGTGAACAGAAATCGATAAATCGACCGAAAAAATGCATTTTATACTGGGACTTAAGCCCGTGAGATCCATAAAAGTAGGGTTAGTTTAAAATTATTTCTTTAATATAAAATAAAAAATATAGACAATACTAAACTAGATTTCATACTAAACCACTTATGGTTACGTTAGGTTTTATAATAACTTATTGACTCATAGTTATATTAATTAAATAAGAAAACAAAAACGTTCAAATAGTAGAATAAAATGGCTAATTTCTATGATCATAAAAATTGAGAGTTTGAAAACATCACAAGATCCTAATTGAATTCCATTTTAAATACATTAAAAAATCGATACAAATTTTTAACTACGTACTTGAACACAGCACTGTCACTGTGATACAGAGGTTTGCAAAAAAAAAATAACATTGTATTTATTTTCAACATTCTATTTCTATTATTTTGTTGATGACTATTCGTTCACCTTTCTGAATGGTATTCCTGCGAAATTATTTAATAATAATCTCGCGTCGTGTTGTTTGTCATAATTTATAGAATTAAGTTACATAAAGGTTTCATCCTAATTTAAATAAATAAATAAATACAACTGTTTCGTTGACAGCAGAGATGCTTTGTTTTCTCTACCCAAGCTTCAGACTGACACACTTATGAAATCTTATTAGAATTTATGTTCCTACAGATGGAATTTACATTTATCGGGCAATGTTTTTCTTTATTTAATTGTTTGAATATATGATTGTCAAACCTTAATTTTTGCAACCGAAAATTTTTCGAAACTATAATTTACTTTTTATGATACCTGTTCAGCTTGACCGATTTCATTTGGTTGACGGTCTGAATTTCTCCAGTCGAATTGAAAGTATTGGAAGACTCTTATGCAATGTCGTCTACATCTAACTCACAAAGTCATGTCTCTCTCTGCACATTAAGTATTTACATAGACTGCGTTTTTGAAAGATGCATCTAAGAAAAATAATAAATTTCCGGAGTAAACCATATCCGAACAGATCATTCAATATTTTCAGAATATGATCTGAATGCATTTCAGTGGATTAGCTCTTGTAATGTATTGAACCCAGAAAACCTTTAACAAAGTAAAACAATCAAAACTGCACTACAATATATATTGTTATCAAAGCAATGAATTTCGTGTTAATACTAATTTTAAATAAACTGATTTTAATACATAATACCTCAAATAAACTTACATCAAAAGAAACGAAGATGTACGTTTGAAAAATGATAGATTTCATCACTGCAATGATTTCAGTATCACTTCACATATGTGAAAAAGGTAAAAACGCATATGAAAGGTTTCTTACGCCCTTGCAAAAGTACACTGGCTAAGAAACAAACTAAGCTTTTTTTCCACCATCGTCCGTTGTATATATAGCCAACGTTTTTTGGGCGCTTTTTACAAAATTATCGAGAGACATCAAGAACTTTTTCTCTCACATTTATAGACCTAGCAGAGCTGCGTGAGATTTATTTTGAATCATGCATTTATGAGACTAGCTCAGCCACTAAAATCTACGCATTGATATCATGTGTAGAATCCGTATACTGAGATCAATTCGTTTGAAACATATTTATTGACTTTAGCAAGCAATCAAGGTTAAAGCGATCCTAAAAAAGCGAAATTAGCATTTTTTTCAAATGCTGTGCTCGAATAGTTTTGGATTGAACTTGCCATTGCTGGTTAGAAACTGGCAAATCCAGTGAGATGGTGTAATTGATTTTATTACAAGCGCTTAGGACACGTCTGGGAAAAACTGGAACGGACCAAACTAAAATATGTAATTAAATAATTTATGAATGTACTTAACTAACTCAATTTGAGTATTCATTCTAAAGGTTAGACGGCCATTTGTCGGAGTAATCACAAAAACAAAACCGGCTATTAGAGAATGCATAATAAAATACACTGTGCAAAGACTAATCTAAGACGGTTTAAATATTTTAGTAGTAAGGGTCCGCCTTTTATCCAACGGAGCCGATTAAGTTACTCCTTTGTAAGGGCAATCTTTAGAAGATGAGCTTTTGTTTTGCTAAAGTTTTCGACCTATAAATAATTCATCTGTAGAAATAAAAAGAAAATCTTTAAGGCTATGAAATCAAAATTTCCAGAAAAATAAATTCAAGAATCAAAAGTGTCAGTCATTTAGACAAGATTTGGATTTTCTCTGTCGATGAGATTGAATTTCCGTTCAGACAATTTGATAATTGAATCTTTTAGTCGATTTATTTTAAAAGCATTTATGTAATGTTTATTTATCTCTTCTACTCATCGATTCAAAAATATTTTTTAAATGTTGCCACATAAATGGAAACAGAACGTTAAATTTTATATATATGAGCGTAACTTAGAAATAATTAAAAAAATTATAGAGATAGTAATAAACAAATGATTTTAATATACAAACATATGTCACAGTATCACAAGGTTACTTGTATATTCTTACCCACACATATATTCTTAACGGACTCTTGATGTCGCATCAATTACCTATTTTTAATGACTTTTTAATTTCTTGGTACCTATAAGTTCTTAATCTAAATTCAGCAGCCATAATATACAAAAACAACTCATAAACAAAAGAAAAAGAGAACACGGAATTTTTTTGTCAGTTTTTGAAATTATACAGATTCAAGTAAGTATTGAGATATCTCGTTGTATTTCAAGGAATGTTTTCTTTACTTTACTTTATAGGAATGTTAATATAATTTAAAGTTTTTGCTTAAAATACAATTCTTATACAAAAATCAATGCAATCAATATAATACACCAGTGCCGTTTTTGCCAATCAATTAAAATATAAAATTATAGTTGATATTTTTTTTCCATTGATTATGTAATAAGGTGTAGTTGGTCATGATTTGCATATTTGAAGAGCATCGCCAGAACTTAATATATTTGTATTTTTTTATTATAACTTATTCAGTAAATCAAATTCTTAACTTATAATATATAAGAATTAAAAATGTGAAAAAAATGTGACAAACACCAGTTGAGTACAAAAGCTATTTTTTTATATTGAAGTAGATTTTTTAAAAATATTTTGCATCACAGCTAATTCCATGCGCCAAGTTGAAAGATCTTAAGAGAAAAACTAAATAAAAATTTATTGTAAGTGACTGGAGATAAACCCGAGGTTGATTAAAAACACAAACACTCACGTCTTAGGTTTCAAATTTGATTTGTAAAATCTAAATTTGACATTGACCTTACTAGAAATCGAGCCCAGACCCACCTGGTGACTAGACCACAGAGGGGGTATTATATCATGTCAAAGTATTATATTGTGAAGTGATATACATATTATAAAAGTCATACATGTTTATTTGCTTTAAAATGTTTCCTCGAAGGTATTTGAAATTCTGTTAGAAAAAAACCAGTAAATCAACCACAATATATGACCTTCGCGACCTTTTCACAAATAGGTAACTGGAGAAATTTCCCTAAAAATTTTAACACAGCTGTATGACTTATGGAGACGGGAATTTTTCCACTCCACTCAGGGGTAAGCACCCCGTCAAGAAAGTCTCGTCTCTCAACAGCCAAAGACATATGGCCTGAAGATATATAAAGGGTCTAGGTATGCACACTTAAGAGAATGTCACCTGAACAAATTGCTTGATTCGTCAGACCATTTTTCACCTACGAGCACTTACTCCAGAACGTTCAGTTTTATTGTATTATATACGTCATAATTTATGGGTTAGAATAAAAATGTTCCTGGGTTTGAATGACAACTGATTAATGCTTGAGTTGTAAGTATTTAACCTACAATAAAATATAGGAGAACCTCGATAGAATTATTTCTTTTAAGGATGAAGAAATACAAAAATCCTGATAGTCGAAATAATCATAATTGACAAGTAAATATAAGTATCTTTCTTGTTTTTTTTTATTTTAGGTGTAAAGCTAGCTGCTTTTTTTAATTTATACATTTAACAAAATAACTCTTCTACCACATAGAAACAGTATATCAAAGAGTTTTATTACGTAAGCTAATAAATGTTTCTTTAACACTTATGTTAACATTTGAAAATGTTCTCGCTTCCTAACGTGTATAGCAGAGATTAACAAATCTGTTATTATGTTTAACAATCCGAATATTTAAGTTCTACTGTATAAGAAATATTTGATTATTATTATTATTAAATTCTAATCAAATGTTTTACAACTTCTGAGCTTCGGTCAAATGAATATTCGAAACATTTCTTAAATGAAATCGAAAAAAAGTATAAAACTTACATTAATTCTCGGTTAAGCTGTTCAGTTTAAAATGAATCATAAAAATAATATGTCAATGCCATCCATAACAATATTACGTCGAGATTCTGTTTTTAGACTATCTAATTAAAATAAAATAAATCTACTTAGAGCAATAGTTTCTAGTGATCAAAAATGGACAGACAACTATTCTCATACAGTTTTAAGTCATTGATATACCGAATATTATATTAGACAGCCATATTTTAATTTAAAAAAAAAAACAACACGTGAAAATTGTTCGATTGTAGAAGATCTTTACGTGTGTTTTGGAATTAAGTTTCTTTGAGTGCTTCCAATTTATCAATATCAATTTTTAAAAATGTACACCTGCCCGACGACACAAGGTGAAAAAATGAAAGAAATTAGCCTATAATTCTACAATTATTTTTTCTGTCTGCGGGATTTACGGCATAGGATTTATTCTACAGATTTTATCTAGTGAGACAAATAGGTGTACTTACTCGAATAAAATAGCCTGAAATAAATGTATTTGTCTGATAAATTATTACTATCATGTTTGAGAGCGCTTACAAATATACGCTGCTAGTATGTGACGGATCAGATGACAGATGAACTTATTCATTACGTAAGTTGAGCGATTTTTGATCAATTTCACATAACTTTTTCAATTTATTTATTTAGATTTTTTATATATCAAATTGATGAAGTCAGCAGGGCTGTGGAGTCGTGTAAAGAAAAGACAACTCCGACTCCGACTTCGACTCCAGCTTTAAAATATTTAACAACTACGACTACAAGGAATTTTTTCGATAATTTCATTTTAACTTATATATATCGACTGAGGAAAGGAAAAAAGACGTAACCCACAGTTTTCTCAAAACAGCTTTTTTTCAATAATCACAATGTATAAAACTTGATACACGTTCTATAAAATGGATGTAAGCTGCAAATGTCGAATTAGTATCTAAATTTAGCACTTAAGTTTGAAAAAGATGACCTTGTAAAAAATTAAAACCAAAATAAAGGTATAAAAACACTGAAATAAAGGTTTTTCTTAGATAATTTCTTTACCAAATATTAGATAATGTCAATTAAACATCAGTTTAGAAGTCTCCGTGCACTTCAAGGTTGTGTATAATTTATAATTTGCATCCATATGCAAATTATGAATTGGGTCATCCCAAAATCATCAAAACACGTTTTTGCGCCTCCTGTAAAATTTGATATGTGTGGGTTACGTCTTTTTTCCTTTCCACAGTCGATATATATACCATCAGATCACCTTTGGTCAACCCAGCATGAAATGTCAACACTTTGGACTATTTTGTTTGAATACATATCATTAAATATATTTTTCAAAAAAAAAATTAACTGATCATTTTTTGCGACTCCGACTCCGACTCCACAGCTCTAAGTCAGCGTCAAAGTTTTTAAAGTCTCCTTCATTGCTGAAGTTTTGGATATTTGCAATTCTGCCGAAAGTGAACACTGGCTTATATAAAGTTATCTGACTTAAATTATACCACTGCCATTTTAAAACCCTTGTTGTTTGTCTTCGAGTGTCACGACTCACGATGTGACACACTTTTATATTATTATTTCTGTAGCTTATGAAATATGAAGCCTTCTATTTATCCACTGTTTAAGATTTTATATAATACTTACTACTAACTCGTGAAAATAACCTCAAAATTAATGGTAATGTAAATAAATTAAAACAAACTATTAAACGATCTATTTCTTTCTTTTTAATATCGCTTAAAAATGTTGAAATAAAAGATTAGTATTGTAATAAATAATGCTTTATCGTCACTGTATTAGAAGAAGAAAAGTAGACAGCGAATGAAAATTTGAGCTTTTGGGATAAAGCCACTACTATCAATATTTTATGTCACGCATATAATTTATTATAAACTTGTAATGTAAATGGGTTTTTGCTAATCTGACACAGTTATAGTTAGACATTCATAAACTGGTTTAATTTCCTGCCGATAAATTTGCATTAATCTATAAAATAAATTGTTGTTTTTGTGTACTGGTACAAAAAAATACTACTAAATTATTGCACACAAAGAATTGATTGATATCCAATAATCTCTTTGAGTACCATATTCATTTTTGAATATATTTTATTTACCAGCTTTTGCCAGTGTGGTGACAATAATTTAATTTAAACTGTTTTATTTTTTAATCTATGTCCGCTACCAATTTCGAGCAAATTACCTTATAATTGAGGTATTTCAAATCGATTGAAAAAATGTGTTCGTACTGAGATTGGAGCCCGTGAAATCCACCACGGAAGACAGTGACGTTAACTCGGAAGCACGTTTAGCACGGAAAATTACTCATTTAATAATTATTTTTTTTCTGGTAAAGTTTCTTCACCTTTAAAATAATTTGCGAAAAAAATCATAACAAAATATAATGATACATGTGAAAACGCATAATAAATCAATCAAATATTATATCTGTAGAGAAACACTTGTCAACCGCCAATGCGGTGCATGTTATGATTTTAATTGATTTGCAATTGCCTCCCTTACCTGTCTTAAATGGTGAGCAGCACTTGGCGGGGGGCGACATCTGGCAGCTGCTCTTCTGGCGAGTCTCGCTAACAACCCTCCCGCAGCAGCCAGCCATAGAAGTAAGAGTGGAGCTCCAATCAAAGCATACAGCATCCCTGCTGCTTTTCCTATCGCTGTCCGTGGTGCTGCGCTTCCCCAACCTAAAGCAAAATTATTTTTCCAATTAAATTCATTTAACATTCTTTCTCATTTTATTTTAAAAAAATCAATAGAAACGCTAAACCTTTAAATTCGTAGATTCAAATATTCATGGACCAAGTGTTTTGTAGTATGGATTTTTAAATTCGATCTAAAGTAATATGAGCCATATTTTTTAACGGTATAACTTCTACAGCTTTACGTTACAGATGTACAACTGACCTGAAAGCTCACACGTAATTTAATTCCCACCAACGATACCAAAAAAATGCAGTGTTTTAAAATAAAACGAATAAAGATCTCGGTTTACTCCTCCTATAAAGTTAATCGCTTTCAAGTTTCACTAGAATTTAAAAAAAAATCTTTTTATTCTTTTGATTTAAAAAAAAATGCTAAGTTTGTTCATTTTTATTACATGTTTTCAATTACGTAATCAAACAATCATCATTATCAAACCATTCCTATCCTTATATAACCTGAAGAAAATAAAGCATAAATTATAGCAAAGTTGAGTAAGGAGAAATTGTATGCATAATGAAGCTCTAAATTATTATGAAACATTTTAAACTATCCGTTAAAAGGCAAAAAATGTTACTTTACATTAAAGGTAGATAGCGTTTTCTTCAAACACGATTTCACCACAATGCCCGGAAGGATGTATTGCCAATGAGTTTCAACTAATCGTTTCCGCGGAAGCAAACTTTCGTCGAAAACTCGGAGCGCTAACTTGAAATTAATTCGCGCCTGTCGTGCGGCTGTTAGTGAAAAAAAGCTCCCTGCGGTTTTGGGCCGCAGCCGCGAAGCTTGTCGAGGCGGTCGTAGAGGCGTAGAGGCGCTGTGTCGATAACAATGCTAACTGTTTCGCCTCTTTTCAACCTGACAAGACCAGGACAAAGTGTCGGGGGTGGGAGTCAGAGTGAATTATTGCCAGGGATATTAATAAAAATTACGAGTAAAATCACAAGTGGCTTTAAAGGGGAGAGAATTTGCTTTGGAATTTCGGAGCGAATGAAATGTTTAATATAAAAACTGAAACGTCGGTGATAAATTAATATATTATGACGTAGCAATTTTATGCCTTTCATTATGAGAGTAGATTAGATCCCCTCAACTTATTCGGGTTTGCGGGATCAATAGGCTGTGCGGTTCATAAAAAAATGAATGACAAAAGAAAATACACATAGCCATTAATAAATAAGGAATACAATACATACTTTTTTTGTATTGATTTTTTTTTCGGAAATTTTCTTGATGAAATCTTTAAATGACAAAGATAAATTGATACCTTTTTGCTTACTTTCATTTATGAGAATGTCTAACTTTATGTTTTGGACATAATTTCCAACAATTTCAATAACCAAACTATTAACAGTGATGCAAGCATTGAATGCTCTGAACAATTATGTACATTTAATTAATCAGTCGACGTCTCATACAGATCATCCAGGACTTAGTAGTAACCAACTTGTGTGAAAATTAAACATCATCAGAAGAATCTCGTTAAATTAAGAACAGAAACAAACATATTAAATGATAAATAAATGTATATTATTATTTACTATCAGCTTTTTTAAAATACACTTTCGACTAGTGAGATGGGCATGGATAAATGAATACTTTTTAAATTTTGTTATTTTCTACAAAAATTTAAAAAAAAAAAAACACAAACATTGAGTAAGCTCTACCCAACTAGACTACGGCGGGCAACATGATATAAATTTTTGCGAAATCAACTGATGATATGACTGAGGAACAAACATTCAAAAAGTGATTTGTGACACAAATACAGAGCTTTACAACAAATGATGATTTGAGTATTGGTGAAATCACGGTTTGGTTGAATGTATCGACTTCATTATTTAATTTTTGTAGGAAATAACCTTTTTTGAACACTTATTAAGATTTTTATTTATATATTATTATTTTTTTTACCATATCCGCTCCCAGTGTGGAGCAAATGGACACCTAATGGAGTTTATCTCAATAGATGTGTTTCTACGAGAACTTCTTGTTACTCAGTTGCTCAACCTCTCTTTTTCCAAAGAGAGTAGGAATAGAAGGATAGGGCTAGGACAGGACTAGTGTTTAGCTAATCGCTCTCGATACGCCCCGTTCATAGGATAGAATAGGTGAGAGGAGGGAATTCAAGACATCACATACATCCATGCCTTCGAACAGAAATTCATAAATCGATTGAAAAATCAATTTATAAAACAGTCTGTACCGAGATTCGAACCCGGGACCTCCATAACGGAAGCCAACGACGTTGACCACTTGACTACACAGGCGGTCGTGTTGTAGATTTTATACTGATATTAAACTGTATTTTTCAAAATTTGTGACAAATCAATTTCGTTTTCCCCGGCGATGGTTTTATAAAAATTCACGCCTTTTTTCCGATATTAGTGTTCAATCAATACACTATTTCAACCACCGTTAGAAAAACATTTATAACTCAATGTGAATATTTTTTTAGTCTTTTACATAGCAAAATACAACATGAAACAATGTAAACAGATCAATTACAAACCTAGCGCCAGAAGCGGCAACGGGTTTGTTCAGCGGTTAATAATTGAATGGTTGTCTGAACTCACGAGTTTACATAATGCATACTTTGTATGTAATCTGTTTCACGCGAGCACTTACATTATTTAGAGTAATGACTAGTAGTAAGCCACATTCAATGATATGTGAGCGTCAAAACATTAAATATAAATAATTATTAAATAATCTAATTAAAAAAATGTCAAATTAACATAAATTGAATTTGATAATATTGGTATTCCAAAGGTTGAGTGACAAATTGTAACACTTTTTTCGCCTCTCAACACTTCCACTACGTTGCTAAAATATACTTTACGCTTTGATAGACGGTAAAAACCGAGAACTATGGGACTATTCAAGGTAAATTAGGATTAATTACACTGATATTTATTATTAATTACTTTAGGGGTTTTAAACTGTTGAACTACATACGTTGCTATTTTTACCCTATTATTAAAAAAGCATCTTTAAGCAAACCATTTTAAGGTAATTTCAGAAAAAATCAAAACTTGATTCTTATTATTTGAATTAAAAGATTTTTTTTTACATATAAAATAATTAACAGTAAATAAAATTTCATTTGGGTCAAATGGCGCAGCGGTCAGCGTTGATGGCTTCCGTGCCAGATCTCACGGGTTCGAGTCCCAGTACAGGCAGCATTTTTTCGATCGATTTATCGATTTCCGATCTTTCAATAACTGAGTGTAGCGAGAGCGATTAGTTAAACACTAGCCCTGTCCTAGTCCTTTTCTTCTATCCCTACTACTGTCGTTGGAAAAAAGAGGTTGTTGAGTGACTGGGCAACGAACAGTTCTCATAGAAAAACTTCTGAAGAGATTACCTCCGTTCTATTCGAAGGCATGGGTGCGTGTAATGTCTTTATTTACCTCTCTCTTTTCTCATCCTTTAATAACTGGGTGTAGCGAGAGCGATTAGTTAAACACTAGTCCTGTTCTAACCTTATCCTTCTATCCCTACTACTCTCTTTGGAGATGAGAGGTTGAGTGACTCACTAACAAATGGTTTTCATAGAAAAAATCTGTCAAGATACCTCTATTAATAGGTCATATGCTCCACTTTGGGAGCGGACATGGATACAAAAAAACACGTGGCAAAATACATTTGATTAAAAAAACTCGGCTAAATATTTCTCAATATATTTTCCTTTGTGATTGAAGAATAAGAATCTAATTTTGGTTTGTTCGTAAATAACCTCACGATAGTTTGTCTTAAGCTACTTTTTTAAAAAGTGGAACACGTTTCGCGAGTTTTTACACAACCTTTGGAATAACGAAGTTATCATATTTTGTTTATATTAAAAATAAACTCCACCGCGTCTATCAAAAAAATTAGTAAATTATTTTAAAAATTAAACAAAACATAAATAACTTTTCCGGTTCTTAGCTCAAGAAATGCGACCCCAATACCCACATTTTCTTAAATATCTATTTTAATATGGGTGATACAATGTTTATAATTAAGGTATTCTTATATCATAGTTTTTTGGACCTTTTGTAGTTTATATAAATACGATAAGATAAGAGATAAGCGCCTGCATATCAGCGATCGTTCGTAAGGTAATAGGCTGAACGCCGCTCAGCAAAGTGTGCCAGTAGCACATTGATATTTGCACTTATATTTTACGCGCAACTTAAAATATGATTATTTACTAAAAAAACACGGATTTTTATAAAAAAAAAATATATGAGGAATGATGCAGAGAGATATTTTAAAGCTCTTAGACTATTTATTTTTTTGAAATTCATAAGAATGAGGCCAATAATGAGGAAACCACTGGGGTCCCTAAAAGACCCCCATCGGCCGAGAAGTATTTTTCTAGTCTCCGAGCAGCGAGAGATAATAACTTAATAGTATTAAAAACAAGCGTGGGAGAATTGATGTTTTTGAACATATTTTAAATATCATGAAAATACCTACACAAACTTTTTTAATGAACAATCGCTTAAGTATTGAAAAATCTCTTCTTGCGTTTTAAACTATTGTTTAACTAACAATTACTTGTTAGACCTTTTTTATAATTCAGTAAAAACAACTTGTCGGGGACTATAGCGTAGCGGTTAGCGTTGTGGGCCTTCGTGCCGAATCTCACGGGTTCGAATACAAGAACAAACAGCACTTTTTTGAAAAAAAATATCGATTTCTGTTCGAAGGCATAGATACTTGTGATCTCTAAAAAATACCTTCCCTCTCCTCCGATACTTTAATAACTGGGCGTAGTGAGAGCGATTAATTATTTACTAGTTAAAAATTACCCGGTTTACGGTTTTTTAAAACAGTGTGAGTACCCGGTTAAGGTTCTACCCGGATCGGATGCCTTAATTAGATATTTGTTTGTGATACAAAAGATAAATTATAATTTTAAATCACACATTTATTTATTGTTACTGTCCAAAAATCATTGCAAAAATATTATTTTCAATAAACTTAATGTCTCACCTTTACACTCACTTCACTACAAATATATTTGAATTTATGATGTATTACCAAAAAATGTATTTTTTAAGTTATTTATATATTAAAATGTTTTGGGCTTGTTTTTTTTACCGTGTTTTGCTAACTGGACATTGTTTAAGTAATAAAACAAATTTCAAAAAACAAACATTATATAATGTACTTAAAACATGCTACAAGCTCATGTTAATTTCCAAAATAAACTAAAATCTCAACGCCAACAAACAGTGAATCAAGTGTTTCTCGAAACATGTTATATTCTGAACGGCCATATTTTCGCTGACCTTTTTGTTTTTGTTTTTGTGAAAGAGAAATGTGGCGTTTTTAAAAGCGGATTTTTTGCAAAATTTAAGAATAAACTTCTTTAAATTGTTGCTTACATTTTTTTATCACACTGTTACGCTGCGTTAGCTGAATATTTGAGATTTTATTTTGTCAAATTATTATCTTGAGAATAATATATTTTTTTATTTATCACAAGTAATACTGGGCACATGACTTTTACAAAAAATTTAACAGAAAATATCACGTAACTCTTTATAAGGTAAAACTTTGAAAAAGGTAATGAATTTTTATTTATTATAGAGCCGAAGAATTTTCGCCAAGAAACCAAGAAAAGTTACATTTATTTCCCTTCATGAACAAAGAATATTTTATCACTTTTCTTTGACGCGAATAAATAAAGTATTTTTATTTCAGCAAAGGTTACATGTACTTTTAAATTATATTGCCCCTCCGAGGACAAAGCCAGTTAGCGGCCCTTAATCACGAAGCAGACATGCTGCGGTGGTCTGCCTCGAGTCTGTTGTATTTCCACGACACTTAATAATTCATAAAATTTAATGAAAAATTGCAAAACTTCCTTTTATCACATATAAGTTTAGCGTGAAAGTAAACAGATACAGGTATACAATTATAAATTAATTTTCATTTGTATTATATAACGGATTAATGCGGACGAGGAAGTTGTCATTAAAGACATAAACGATATAATACATTTTATTCAATATTTAAAATACGAAAAATGGATGAAAAATTGAATATAAGAGTGCCTTAGTTTCAAAACGTACCTAACTCCGAAAACCAAAATTGTTGACAAAGTGCAAAAAACTGCTGTGGGTTTTTTGGATTTTAGTAGGTTTTGAGACAACACATTTTTTAAAATACGTTTTCTCTGTATTTAGAGAGGTTTTTAAATTGAAAATTTATTGATTGTGTAGATATTGAAATAGAAAACAAGTTGGCATCAAAATTTGAAAAAAAAAACCAAAAAAGATCTTTAGTTATTTAGGTTTTGAAATTGAGATCCTCGTATGTATACAAAGTGTTGTATACATACGAGGTATACACTCATCAAATCATCTTGCAGATATCATCATCAAAACTGCTGCAGCATTTTACTGGAAATATTTTCCGTTCATTCCAAAATCCCAATATGGGAAAAAGCCTTGATTCTTGATATCAAGACCATATTGCAAAGACTGTATGTAGAGTATGTAGAGTTTTTTCAAATATTTCAATAAACATTTTTTCTATTTTTATTAATTTGTTTGTATTGATAAACTTTCTGTCATAGGCGATGCAATAAAACTATTTCAGTTGTTTTATTATTTGATGGGTGCACTATAAAAAAACAGTCAACAAACATTGTCTATTAAATTCTATAAAATAAAATGTTGAAAAGAAAAACATTCAATAGAGCCGAATTATTTTTTTTTAATTTTAAAATTGTTATTCTTCAAAATAAACGCATGTTGGTGTATATTTTATTGTTTTTGGGCATAAAAATATATTAAGCACTTGCGAGAAAAGTTTAAAAATAATACTTTTTATTATAGCCCTTCATCAAAGGAAGATCGATATAATGTTATAACCTGTAGATTTTTACGAAAACTTAAAATTTCATTTCTAATCAAATAAATTTGAATCGTTCAAATTATGTACATTCACACAGATTTTGTCACTAACAACCCGGGTTTCGCCTTTCGGCATCTTCGGGCGTCCAAGTGCATGGATGAACTTGAACTGACTTCTGTGTGAATGTACATATTTTTAAAATTCCACCAAGCACCTTCAGTCAAAATCTTAAATCTAATCAAATAGTTTCTAAAGTATTGTGTATATAAGGCTAAATCGTATCAATGAAAAAAATTAAAAAAAACTTTCTGCGAAAATGATTGTAAAAATATATTAAATATACAACAAAGTATATTAATTATATTTTTTAAAAACTGGTAGCAAAGCTTTTGAAAATGATGAACATTTTATTCATTTGATTGTCAATTATTAACCCATATCATCTACTTTTCGTAAAAGTGCTATTTTTACTACTTTTTTGTCATTTTATCGTGAAGGAAATAAAACACGCAAATCAATTAATTAAACAACTGTGTCAGTAAAAACTCCACAAAAAACATTTCTGAAAGTTTTTTTTTTAGTATAATTTTGAAGTGTTATTAATTTATTTTAAAAACTTTGAATACAAAAAAAAATATTATTATTTATTTATTCATCGTTTATTCAAAGGAGGAATTCGTGTTTCTATACGTTCACGTAAGCTCAGCTAATAAGCTCATTCTTTACAACAACATCCCATATTGAAGTTTGTTTATTCAGACAATATCAGCGCTTGTTTGGTTTTGTATTACAGAAATAAATAAAATAAACGCGGAAACTTTTCGCGCGTTTTTCTCCTTTTAGTTGGCAGCGCCGCAGCAGAGCGCGCACTCTACGGGGAATAAATAACTCACTTCGCCGGGAAATCCCTCCCTCGCGATGGGAAATTATACGAATTCATCACTAGCGATGCCCCCACGCCTACCTGGATCATACAAGCTGAACGTTTTTTCTTTGTTACGTCGCGATTCCAATAGTGATTGTGAAACAGTTTTTGATAGGTGAGCTGCAGTTTATCACATACCGATATCACGTCTTACCAATAAAAAAAATTAACTCTGGGTGGCATAACAGAAACTTAAACATTGCATAGATCTAAAGACACTCTGTAGGGTATTTACATTCATTCATACAGTATTCGCTACTATGATACAATACTTTTACCTATAATTAAGTTTTCAAAGCATTGTCTATTTGAAATCAACAATAATAGAAAACTATATAAATGTATAAAAAAGAATAGTGTATTTCGGAAATGACAATTGCAAAGTGTAAGCCTCAAAAACCTTAATAGATTTTTTCTATAAAACTATTAGTTTATCAGTTTCCCAACCTCTCTTTTTCGATGTCTAGAAGGGTTGAACTAGGACAGGACAAATGGTTAGCTAAACCTTAATTTAGAATTGGAATTGTAGGAGAGAAGGTATTACATCTATTAATAGAGCAAAAGTTTTTTTAAAAATTCTTGTCCACTTCCAATGTGAAACATATGGTCTCTTAATGAAGGTATATCAATAGAAACATTTTTCTACGATAACTGATTGTTACTCAGTTGCTCAACCTCTTCTTTTTTCAAAGATAACGACGGTACTAGTGGTTATCAAATCATTTTAGATATTAAGGATTAAATCTATGGAAGTTAATTTTATACATCACTCATACCCAATACCATCGAAAAAAATTGGTAAATCGGTTGAAAAAGTGCTGTTCGTACTGGCACTTAACCACCGTACCACAGATTCGACAAAGCGAGCTATTAGCTAACCACAGTCCTCCCCTAGCCCAATGCGTCTATCCTCGTTGAATAAAAACTTACATAACTATTATTTATTTCTTATGCATTTAAGATGTGCAAAAAATCTAATCAATCGTCTAACAATTTAGTCTAAAAAATCAAAGTATACAAATACATGCATCTAATATGTTCAAAACTGCTACGACCGGGATATTTTTTAAAACCGTATCGCTTGTCAGCGATGTTGCATTTTTTGCTGTCGATGGAACTTTTATACATTTGACAGTTGTTGCTCGTGGAAACTATTGGTGGAGGCTTATTGTGATACATTGCTCTGCGATATGATGAAGCCATACGTGACGTATGGGATTCAAATTGACATGGATATAGAACGTGACGCACTGTCGTGTTCGAGTATTGAGTGATTTATGATCTGCATTTTTTATCATTTGGTATTATCGCTTTACGATTATGACATAAAAAGTGAAGTGAATTATCAAATAAACTAACTCAATATCAAATTATAATGTAGCAAAAAAATATCAACAAAAAATTGTCATTTTATTTTTGACAAATTAATTGTTTTTCCGCCAAAATTGTAAGCAGTTCACTAAAAGCCTCAATTTAGCTTATTTCTCCTTTGAACTGGTGAGATTTCAGCGTCCTGGACAACCGTTCGTTACTATTCATCGGATGTATTTGCGGAACTAAAATGTCATGGGAGGAAGCACAGCAATTAGCAGAAGATATGAAATCATTTAGATGCCATGTCGCGGACATATGCTTCACGCAGGGAGCGAATATGGCTAAAGAAGAAAGAAGGATTTATTTGTTTTATTATTTGATAAAATAAATAGTTTAATAAATAGCTTTAGTTGATTGTCTTGATAATCTTCTTTTTCCGAGAGTAAAAGCTTTTCATCATTATGTTAAATATTAGTAATGGTCTTCTTCTTCTTCTTTGGCCGTGTTCGCTCCCTATGTGAAGCATATGGCCACCATGCGGCATCTCCATGTTTCTTTGTCTCCCGCCAATTGCTTTGCTTCCTCCTATGACATGCCAGAATCCCTCAGTTCCGTCGAGTACATCCAATGTGATGTGTAACCAAACCTGTCATAACCCTTACCAGCGCGGGGCAGATCATCGGGAGGGTTAACAGCTTCAGATACCTCGGTGTACATATCCCCGAAGACGGTAGTAAAAAAAAAGCTCGCAATTCGTTTAGGAATGCCTGGAGCCACATTCAACTCAATGTGGACTATCTGGGACACACAGCTGTACTCGATTAAAACCAAATGCCACTTATTCAACCGTTGCATTCTGATGGTACTGCTTTACGGTTGCGAATCATGGCACCCGACGAAGACTCAGAAAAACCGTATACTGAGCTTCGAGAACAGATGCTTGCGTCGGATAATGGGGATGAGGTGGTTTTATTTTGTGAAGAATTCAGTGATAAGGGAGCGTACAAGACAGCGTCCCGTCACGTCAGCGATTATGTAGAGACGTAAGAACTGGCTGGGTCACATGCTGCGGATGCCTCCGGTAAGCCTCAATCCTGCCTGCCTCTTCTTTCGATCGGTGGGGTTCCGGCGCCCCGGACGTCCGTCGGGTACTATCCATTAGCAACGGTACACAGTAAAAACAATTCAATTTTATATTTCTTTCTCTTTTCACCATGTAAAGGATACAGTTTTATTGAACATTTAATAGTTTTAATTGATACAAACTTATTCCCTTTATTGTTTGTACAATGAATTGCCAAATTTTTGTGGTTAAATTATACTTACAGAATTATTGTTTTTCTTCATAACTAATTATATATGTATTTTTTTTAAATATTTTAATTGAATCAAAACCTTCCTTTGTGAAATCATTGTATACGTATTAACGTATTTCTTTTGCTGCTGCGTTCAAAAAAATCCTCAAAGTAACGCTCGCTTTTCATTAAGTTTCCAGGTGAAAAAGGAGCAAACAAATGGAACAAATCGCCAAGAAAAATATTGTTGTTTACCGCCTGCTGAAACAGTTGGCCTTCTATGTTTGTTGTTGAGAAAGCGAGTCAAACAGATGCAACTTGTTTAGCTTAACTTTACTATGAACGAATTGCTCTTAAGCATCTTTTGCCACCTAAGAAAGTTTGCACAAACTCTGTCGTAGAGGGAAACCTCTGAAGCTTTTTCGTCTTCTGTTGCTTTTTCTCATAAATAATTATTATTTGAATCAACAGACTGCGATTCAAGCTTTTGGAAGTTTTTCGATTGCTTTCAAAGTTATTAAACACTCAAGTATTGTTATTATTTTTATAAAAACACGAAGCCAATACAATATTTCAATATGAAATCCGTTATTTTGTTGGAAGTATATAAATCTAATACTTTGGAGATAATAAATGAACACGATTTAATTATATCAAAGGAGTTGAAGCTTCTATATATTAAAATTTATATTCTTGATAAATTTTTTTTTTTCAACAAATTTATCGTCTTAATAATTTTGTTGAGTTTTAACAAATCTGACAATATCTGTCTTGACATCGCCAGGTTCTATCCTCGCAGAAATGGCTGGAATTTCTTTGCAGAACCTTTCACTCAAACATTTTTAGCTGAGCGTCCAGTCCTTAGATCATAGCGTTCAGGCCTTTGACTCATACGCCAGAACTGGTCTTATGAGGGTATTTTAAAGAATAAAAAAAAATTCAAGATAAACGGGAGGATATGATTATTTTATATCGCCCATAGAAACATATATTGCTGTTTACGATTATTATTTTGAATTCTTCGATTCTACTATTTTTATGTTGACTAGTTATCCAAAATACACGAACATGTATATCGAATATGAGATTATTTATTAGTGATTTATATTTAGTCGACTTACTACCAGTTACTTCTAAAGCATTTTTCATTTACTTAAATAGGTATGGATAAAACTTAACAATAGTAATGGAATATTTTAGATAAAATCGGCGGTAAATTTGTGTAGGTTCATTTGAAATATAAAATTAAAATTGATATCTTAGTTATTTCACAGCTTAACTTATGTTATGAATCTGTGCGGGACTAATATTATAGTTTAACAATAAATATTTGATCTACTAATAACGTTTACGCTTACCAGACATGAAATAAATTTAAAATGTCTAATACAAAAACGTCAAAGATTCAAATAGAGTTTTCAATAAAACGCGCAATTTATTTTGAAGTAGTGCGCTGCAAATATTCTACCAGACGACGCAATTTGATTCTTATTCAGTAAATAAATCCACGTAGGTGTAAATTTTCTGAAGCTTTTCTCCAAAAAGGGAGGATGTGCATTCACGTGAACTTGCTTGTCTCGTTTGTGATGGCAAATATGCTCCATAAGAGGCTTTGATATGCGACGCCTGCAATGTAAACTATATTATCGTACAATTTTCGTGAAAGCTCTTACGTTTAACACCATTTATACAGTGCAATTTTGTTAGAATATTCCCGCGCAAACATTGGTACCAAGAAACTTTGAAACAGTAAGAGAATGAAATTTATATAGTTATATTATAAAAATAAATATTACATTATAGAATGATTACATAATATAACATCATTATTACAATTATATATTGTTGCAGAATTATTTTTTTTCCATACGTTTAGCCGAGTGACGAATATCTTCAGTGACAGTGTCCACATGCTTGATTGCCAGTGCAGTCATTGCACAAATTAACATGTTAATCAATCTATTGACTTCTGTTCTAAGACGTAGATGTATGTGACGTCTTAAATTTCCCACCCTACCCATACAATATTAAAATAGGTGAATAGCAGGTGCCCCGTCTTAGCCTTATTTTTCTTTCTTTACTATCTTAGAAGAAAGAGATATCGGTCAACAATGAATAATATTTTTTTCTGAGGTCAGTTGCATTTTATTGATCTGAAATATTTGAGAATACATGATTTTACATAATTTAAAACGGTGCTTTTTATCATGGGAAAAAAGATAAAGTATAATTTAGCTATTTAAAAAATCCAGCTGCGTGGTCGAGTGTCAACGTCGTTTACTTAGATCACGGAGGTCACAGGTTTGAATCCCAGTACGGAAAGATTTTATAGATTGATTTTTCAGTTGATTTATGAATTTCTGTCCGAAGGCATCCTATCCTAAAACGGATGTAGCGATAGAGTGATCAGCTAACTACTTGTCCTGTTTTAATGTTATTCTTCTATCCCTTCTTTCCTTGAAAAAAGAGAGGAAACTTACTCAGCTAGTAACAAAGAGTTCTCGTAGAAAAAATCTGCTGAGTTACCTACATAAGAAGTCCATATGCTCCTCATTGAGAGTGGACTTGGATTTAAAAAAAAGAAATAATGGGCATTTTATGCTGAATTCATGTAAAATAAATTCTAAATGCTTTGTACTTACTCTTTATGTAGTTAATTTTGTATTTTCAAGTCATCTTCTTGAAATAACAATTTTTAAGTTTATAGATTTCTCTACTCTCCTGGCTTTATGGCATGACAGCATATAATATAATACTTAATATACGCACTCTTTATCTAAGCAACAAGAATTAACTTTGATGATTAATAAAACCTTTTATGAAATCTTCGATGAAAAAGTGATTCAAAACTCTCTAGATATCACAAACACTTATTTTCTAGAGTAATGCAAATATGATCCCTGAAAGATTTTTATAAAAATGAATATTTTTAGAGTAACTTCGAAAGCTTTTCTTCTTATCGTTTTTTATTTCTAATATATCTGCTCAGTCATAAAAAGGGAATGTTTAAATGTTTATTGATAAATTACACTGGTCTAACAATAATACGATTCATCATTGCTTAAGCTCGTAACCGTAAATAACATATACATTTTTAAAATTCTTTAAAAAATATATAATATAAATTATTGAATAAATTTTAAATTAAAAAAAAACATTTTAAATTATAGCGATGCAAGTTTTATTCTTTATGGGAATTAATTTTTTTTTTACTTAATAACATCTGCTTCTAGTATCAAAGGTAAGAATAACTTATATGTATTTATATCAGCAACCAAGTATAAATAAAAGTTTGATCATAATACAAAAGTACGTCTCGCAAAAGCACTTTTTCTATTTTAACGATTACATTATTTCAGATAGGTAGTGTTTTTGTATGTTTATTATTCTCCATTCCGTACAATATCCATCTAGGAAGAAACTGAACGAATTTTAACTTCACTAAAAAACAAAACTTTTTAAGACAAGGGTTGTGTTCAGATAGCGTCACAAGTGACAAATAAAAAAGCATTTTTTATGATTTGAGCAGTCACTTTATAATCGTGGCATAAAGATTGTAGCACTTAAACAAAATTTTAAAAAAAGTTTTAAAAGTTTAAATTATAACTTATCTCATTTTCATACTGTCAACCAAATGGAAAAGGGGCTAAGAGGTTATTCAAAGTTTGTAAAAGGCAAAATATTAACTCCAGATAATTTATGGCCCTTCGACAATTTTTTTAATGCTAGATGGGGTAATATACCTTTTCAAGTATTCTTAAATTCATATCAAAATTATTCATGCAGATATAATTACGATTTAAAGAGGATTAATTTATCGCAATTTTGACAAAAAAATAAAATTTCTCTTTTAACTTTTTTTCATTTAATTAATAAAACCGTTTATAAAATTATAATATTCAAGCTTTCGTTCTTAATTCGTATAATTTATGAAGCAGAAATTGAGAAGATAATCTTGTATTAAGATTGATTGACTATCTCATTTATTTCCAAACCATTTTTAAATTGAATTAAATGACATACATATCAATCAGTATATGAGTTAGTTCATTTTTATTTGCAGTGTCAATGTCTTTAAAATAAAAATATTTAATTTTAAATTTAATCTCGAAACTATTTGAAAATCTGATTTTATTTCAGTGGCTGAGGTGTGACATAAATTATAAATACTCCTAAATTAATGTTTTTTTTAAAAAAAATGAATGCATTTATTATTTAAAGTATTCATACTTATTTAACAAGTGTCAAATTGAGTGTGTAGTATTTATTTTATTGATGATCGATTTTTGGAAGTACCACCACAAATCTTAAAAGAAAGAGATAATATCATCATAAAACGGCAAAACTCAACCAAGTGTACAATATTTGAGAAAACTATCTGTATTAAATCCAAAAACTGTTTATATTGAATTCGCGTTTCTAGATACCGCTTTTTTTAAATGTTTATGTAAATTTTATGTGGAAAAATTTTTCTTGACAGCTTTATGTTTGTAAAAAATAGTTATTCAATACATTTTTATGAAATTTTATTTGATTTCTCTCTAAAACTTGTTCAAAAGATTCTTAAAAAAGTAATTAATATTCATTTATTCAAATTGTAGTTTTCAATTATTCAAATAATATAAAGTGTGAATTTCATCAGTTCACTGGTTTATTTTTTCATATTTTTAATTGTTAACACGTAATAGTATCAAATACGTGTCTTGAATGATTGTTTTATTGATTGAATATAAAACAGTTTTAACCAAAATATAATTCTGCACGAAATTACATTTTTAATTGACTCGATATAAAATAAACAAATCCAATTATTTTCCAATAATTCAAAAATTCATCGAAAATAATGTTATATGTTGAAAATAATCGTCATAAGCGAAACTTGTCCTGACCATAATAAATAAAAGCGGAATTAAATATAAAGAATGCTTTATTTTTTTATTAATGTATTAAAATATTGAAAATATTACATATTCGGCTTTTGTTTGATAAACTTCGTAATAAATATTAATATGATATTGAAAAAAAAAAACATTTCCTACATATTACTCCTGAAACAATAAAAAACATTCTACGGCGTATAGGTCCAAAACAGCTGTTTCCATTGATTGATTTCTTTTGCGGTTTCAAAGATTAGTATGGCCAGTGAATAGTTTATTTTTATTAAACAGTTGGTGCGACTACAACGATACTAAGAATTGAACAAAATTCTTGAAATTACTACACAAAATTTTGTAACAAATCATTTTTTAAATGCTAAGATGCAACCCTTTGTAGAAAGAGAATTATGTAGAACTGTTGAAGTAAACGAACTAAGACAGTAAAGTACTGTCTCAAAGTGTAAAAAGTAAACAGAAGATGGCAATCCTTTAACTTGATGCCTCTTTGAATAAACTTCAAAACAAAACTAAGTTAGTTTTTGTGACAATATTTCTCAGAAAACTCACTTAGCTTTTTTTCTCAATCAACGTTGAGTAAAATAAATGTTTTCTTAGTATTACTTGCATAGTTTGATTGTTTTAAATGCAATACAGTAACATCGTGGTTCGTTAGAGAAATTGTAGATGATTATTTTTGATACACTCTTTTTCGAAGAGAATATTAGGGCTAGAAGGTTATGACTGAAAATTACTTATAGTTAACTAATCGCTTTTGATACGCTCTGTTATTTAATGATTGGAATAGGGGAAAGGGAAATTTTTAGACATCACAAGCACCCGTTCGATGAAAAATTAATGTTTATACGGGGTGTTTGAGACCGTGAAATTCGCCACGGACCTGACATTAAAAAATATTTTTATATTCTCCGGACTTTATATGATATTATAGTTTACACAAACAATAAATTTTACTTTATTACAAGATCTGACATAGACTGTATTTGTTCATTATTTGTTATTATATTTGGTATAACCCAATTTGCATCGCCGTGTATAAATTCATTTTACTTTGATTGATTTTGTTTAATTACTTTATTACGTTTCATAAATTGATTTTCAACAGATTTACGAATTACTATTTGAAAACATAAACGTTTATGATTGGCTTTTTTTTTTAAATAGTTTAGTAAGTAATTGTTCAGTTAACAGTATTCTCTCTGAACGTGAGTCAAACGAATGCAAAAAGTATTAGATGGAAATCAAAACGTACAAGAAAATCTTGTTGAAATAATTTAGACACATTGTCAAACAAACAATGGAGTGAATCTTCCAATTTGACGTTGCTAAGAAAACCTTTGAAATCAAGAAACATAAGGCGTCCTTTAAAAACAAGTTCTTTTCTACGGCAGATTATCTTTTCCCATTGTGTTTTTTGTACACTTAAAAGTCTTCCATTGTAATTTAGACTTCTTATCATTGCGCCCTTTTGTAGGATTGTCTAACTTTGTGGTGCTTAATATTTGGGAATCGATAATAAATATACTATATATTATTACAAAAATTTAATTCGTTTAAGTCTTCGTAAAATATTTATTCATATAAAATCAAATTTGATGAACATTCACAAAGTAACACCCATTGAAAATATTAAATAATTCACGATTACTAGTAAAACATGTGTTTATCTGTTGACGGGGGTGTTGTGTCTATTTTAAATGCAAAAATTTTCTTAGTACAGTGACTAAAATCGTTACGACGAGTAATTAATAAATATCATAGATATTTTTCAACATTTTTTTCATGAACATCGGCAAAATTTGGAACTAAAGTGTTCCTTCTAGCAGTCTCCATATACAGCTAGTAGCTGTCAAATGTAAGCTCATACATAGTTTTGTTTAATATGAATTACTGTGAAAATAAATACGATAAGCAAATCATATTTTTGACCAATTCGTGGTCTAGTTCTACTTTTTAGTTCTGTAAAAACAAAAAGCCTTTAAAAGAATTTATCATTCCAACAAATAGCAATGTGGATAGCGTGGTTGCCGTAACTGTAGAGCCTTTGATAAACGGCCAATTTTTAGTAAGAGCCAATTATTATTATTGAAAACTGAAATATTAAATAATTAGATAATGTACGCGTATTGTAATTATCAGCAAATTTGTTTTTATTCTTCAATGGATTTTTCATTCATGTTTTCATTAAATTAACGATCAAATAATTCAAGGTTCATTTAAAAAAAAAATGACAATAAATCGAAAACTGTAAAGTATGACAACAGTTTTCAATTTTGCATAATAAATTGAAAATAAAAAAATCTTTTAAAGACGAATAAGATTTATATTTTTATTAATCAAAATTATAAGTAAAATAAAAGAAAATGTTGAGGAAGTCTGGGAGAAGCTAATCAAAAGAAAAGATGAAGAAATATCGCACAATCAAACGTTATCTAAGAAGTGGTATTTAATTTCTTTATAGGATGCCTTACTAAATTATTTGAAATAATTTATTTTCAACATTTTTTTCTAAAGAAGCATCGAATTTCTGTTTATTTTTATAAGTTAAACTCCAAAATTTTTAAATTACTCATTTTATTTCTCTTACGCTGCATTCGACACTGTTTGTTAGACTCTAAAAGAACTGTTTAGCTCCATTAAATCATACTTCACGCGTTATTGTTTTGAGCTTTTTATGGATTAAACATCATTTTATATCAATCCAATTAAAGGTAAGCAAATCTTGAAATTTCTTATTTTTACAATCTCTACTGCTAATGTGAAACATATTGACCTCGTTATAAAGCATAACAATTAAAGTTGGCTTAAAACAGTTGGTTTTTATTCAGTCTCTCAACTGAAGAAAAATCAAAGGATAAAGTAAAGAAAAGATTTTTAAGCGTTAGTCGTTTCTTTATATCCTCTTTCAATATATAATAGATTGGTGGGAAAAATAATATCACAAATATTCACATCTAAAAGCACGGACCCATAATCTTTCGTTATGGGACACGAATCTGTGAATACCGCGAATGCTTACAATTTAAATTGAACATTTTAATATAATATTTTAATCTCATACTTATACAATTAAATGAATATAAGAATAAAACTTTCTCTAAAAGGTCATCACAGCAAGCTTGGTGATATTGTTTCATTATTGAAAATTTTATAATGTTCAAGTCAAACCATACATTGAATCAGCATGCTTATTACATACCGTACAACATTAACTATTTCCTGATGAGTATTTACTTTATTCAATACACATTAATATACAAAACACTAATGATATCTCAAATTGATTTTGAATTACTGCGTATAATAATAACGTCAATTTTTTTTTAAATAATTTTAATTTAATGATAAAATTACAAAATGTTGAATGATCCTTTAGTCTCATTGATATCGAACATCATAAATTGGCTATTTGACTTCGCGCCGAAATCAAAAAGTTGCAAATTTTGTCTCATTCCACAAAATAATAATTAAAAGAACAAAGCACGTGAAATTCTATTAAGCAAATTCTTACGTACCGATATTTTGTGCGCGGGAAATTTCAGTATGTGAAAATTTTAACCGCTTTCAGTGGAAAATAGTACTCGCTGGAAAAGGCGTCAATAATATTTCCCAGAAAGTAGATTTTCGCGATATAAAATTTTATAACTGAAAAGGGTTTTTATGTTATTTTAAATATTTACATACGTAACACATTCTTTGCAGTGTTAGCGAATATATATTTGAAGTTTTCATAGAAAAATTTATGCTGAAAAGAATGTATTTATATTCTTTACCAATATTCTAGAGTGACTTTGAAAAAATATCCGTACGGGAATTTATATAAAAATATTTAATATGTAATCACAAAAGAAAAATACTAACTTAACAGGATTCACATTACTATAATTTAAAAAATTATAAATTAACATTAATTTTTTTGTCACGATTCACAATTTACCAGTATCTTATATACATAAAAGTTCTAGTATAAATTTACATTAAGTCACTTGCTGTAAATGTTTTTCTTTTTTTTTTAAACGCGTGGACCACGCACATATGCATAAAAACATGTCTTTGGGTAAAATTTTACCCTCGTCTTGAAATCCCTTCCTTATCTTTTCGCCATGTTAATATATTAAGCTTTATATTAAAGGGGTGGTAACCCTCGCGTGATCAGTATGCCGGCGGTCATTCCGCTTAGCAGGTGCTAAAAGCTGCACCCCCTCGCCTCTGCTGTGTGACAGCGGAGCTTTCGCGTCGCCTCACGACCGACGCCGACGATGTCCGCGAAGCAATTTCCTAAAGTAAATGACTCGCAAACTGCGCTCGCCGTTCTCGGACCTTTGCCGCTGGCCAAATGAATTATGTATCAGATTGTGTTAAAACAGAAGAATGGCAACTTTTTCGGCTTTCTCCGACCCGAAATGGGATTGTTACTTTGAAGTTCGCTCGGCTGGAGGCGCTCACCGCCTAATGTTTAAAACATTTCATTTGCTATTTTTATTTATTTTAGCTACTACAGTAGATTCTAACATTAGAATTAATCCATTAGAAATGCGTAACTCTTTGAGACTACATTTTATTTGTATGATATCTACTCACATTTTTGTATTTAAAACAATTCTGAATGAGGATCCCAAAAATAGACAACAATACCAAAAAGAGTTCAATTTTCATTTCTTTTAAATAGTATTTATATTCAACATATTCAAATAAAGTTATTTATTCTTACGGATTTACAATGTATGGCTCAATAGCGACAGTTTTTATTTTTTTAAATTTTACTACAATTATCTCTTACCACCATTTTTGTCCATTTTATTTTGAAAGAAAATTTAATAATATTAACTAATGTCCTTTTTTTTAAACTTCAACGTTCAATAAAAGAAAAATCAAAAAATGTTCAAACTTATCAGGAAGAAAGAACAAACACATATTTATTTCATTATTTTTTTTAAACACTTGTAAGATGAATGATTTATATTACTACTTAATTTACTTCGTATATATTTTCAAAAATTAATTGTTCATGAAACTTGCAGTCAACTTAATAAAATCAAAACAAAATACAGTAGGTTACTGAAGCTGTGTTACTTAACAGATTGGCTAAAGAAAAAATATTTTAACCAATGACAATGTCGTAAATACAGTTTGTTTTGTATTACACCAGGAAAACTTGCGAAAAACACCAGGAAGGCATGGTCGCATATGATATCTAGAATTCTTTCCACTCATCAAGTTCTTCAAATTAATCGTATCAAAAGCAATAGCTAACTGCTAGTGCGATCATATTCGTATACTACCCTAATATCCCTCTTTCTGAGAAGGAAAGAAGTTGAGAGGTGTAATAGCAATCATTTCAGGTCGTCAAACATATCGACTGTGGAAAAGAATTAGGGCGCAACAAAAACATACCAAATTTTACAGGATACACAAAAAACGTTTTTTGATCATTTTGGGCCAAAGACAAATTATGAAATATACACTACCTTGAAGTACAGGGAGACTGATATTTAATTGACTTTATCCAATAAATTTAATATTTATTTATTTTTTAAATCTTATTTTCTTGATCGCAATTTCTACAAGCCATTCTTTTTTCAATCTTTTAAGCTAAATTTTATACATTGTGATTGTCGAAAAAAAGCTGTTTTGAAAAAACAGTGGGTTGCATCCTTTGTCCTTTTCACAATCGATATGAAATCAATTAGAATATATAAATAATGTTGTGTTACGGTCGAATAATTTAGCTTCTTTTATTTGTTATGCACCAAAATCATGGGATATTTTAAGCTAATAAACTTCATAAAACCGTTAAAACCCCATTCTGGCATTAAAAGAAGAAACAATAAAACTACGCTGTCATTTTTATTTAAAAATAATTGTACTTATTCATTTTTTTTCAATTTTGAAGCGTCAGCCATAAAGCTCTGCATCGCAACGTCCAAAAGCAATAAAAATATCATACGTTACGTGTAACACGTGAAAACTCATTTTCCAGGCAGCGCCAACATTCTCGTTTCAACGATATGAGCTTTGCACGTTTTTTAAACTCATCCTGAAGGTTTACTCTTCCTATTCAAAGGGCGCTATGTTGAAATTTGCTTCTGGAAATAATGAATTTTAAAATCTGGATATCTATGCTTACAGAACTCTCACCATGATTATAGTAGTGTTCAAGTTTTAAAATGTGGATTTGTTACGAGCATATTTAATAATTTATAAAAAAACTGTGTTAATAATTTATAACAAAACTGGTTAATTTCAAAATATAGCTCTTTGATTCATTAAAATTGAACCTATATTGATTTTAATTTGATTTAATATAAGTAATACCTTCTGTAAGGTTTCAAGTCAAAACAGTTTTTTGTGAATATTTGATGCATCTGCTTAAAACATTGACGACTTTTAATATGGAAGGTAAATATCACGAGCATTTTGAGGGTTAAAAGCTTTTTAAACACGAGTTTTATTGATATAAGCGTAATTATAAACAAAATATTTACAGTCATAATATGAAATAAAATACTGATTATTCGATTTGGCATGTATTTTTTTTTCAAATCAATTTTCGCTTCCAATGTGATGCATGTTGCCTTCTAATGAAAGTATTTCAATAGTTTTTTCAACAAGAACTCTTTTTTAAGCAGTCGCTCAACCTCTCTTTTTCAAAGAGAGTAGTAGGGATAGAAGCATTAGGTTAACACCTCCATGCCCATGATGCAATCGTAAATAGTTGAGCCATTAAATCATTCAATATTTCTCTTAGTATTGTCAATAAGTATTTATCATTTTAGGTATTCTAGCATATATACATTTTTAAAATTATTTTTTAGCTTCTAACTTAGGTTTAAATACTGTCAATAAACAGTGAAACTGAGATGCCATCATGGCAAAGAACGTGATTTTTTAGGATGGCATGTTACGGGTTAAGTCAGGACTAGTGGTTAACTAATCCAGTTATTCAAGGATCGAAATCGATAACCAACACCCATGCTTAGGAACATAAAATCAATCGAAAAAATGTTATTCGTACTGAGGTTTGGTGCGGAAACGCTAACCGCTGCGCCATAGACCCGACATGTAAGTAAACGCTTTCAATTATTCATTATTATGAATTATATATTTTAAAATATTTTTCATTTTTCTTTTAAAATATTAAGATAGCTTTATAATAACTCATAAATTAAATAAAAAACACATATATCACTATAATTTCAAACTCCCGTATAAAATGCAAGATATTACTTTCATTTATGTTACGCTTTATAAGTTTTGTAGAAACCAATCACAAACTAACGTGTATCGTATGAAAGTATTACATCACGTATTTCTATTGATTCTTGGAAAAGAAGTCCAGTTTGTTGATTGGTTCAAAGGTCTGAAAACATATTTACTTTTTTAATAAAATCACACAAACACGTGTACAATATTTTATTAAATCAATAAACTGTGTTATTTTAATGCAACTTTTATACGCATTTAACTTCTTTCTCTTGGTGTTGAAATCTCAATCGCAGTGTTTGTTGCTTAGGATGCATTTATTTATAATAAGTTAAGACTAAGCTTTGAATTTCTTCTGAAAAAATATTCACTTTCTGTTTCAAAACTAATTTCAAAAGGTCAGTGTCCGTATAAGAATGTAAGTTTTGATAAAATTGTAAAATATTATAAACAGAACTATCATGAAAACTCACATTCTATAAAAATCATTGTTTTCAATCAGAGTTTTGAGAAAATCATAAAAAACCACACGATCAAAATTTCTCGTAATTAGGATAACTGGTATAAACTAGCATGAATATATTTATCACAGTTGTCATTCTAACTTATATATAATATAATATATGTATTCCATTAGATCATCTTTAGTCAGCCAAGCATGCAATGTCAACACTATGAACTATTGTGGTTTGAATACACATCATTAAATATATATATTTAACGGGTCTGAGTCGCTCGTTTTTCACGACTCCGACTCCACAGCCTTGATTTTTTTCTAATTATATCGTATTATTTTAAAATGTGAGCTCAAACACTGATTTTAACTAAATTTTAATACTCAACTATGTTTTAATATATTTAATGATACATTTATACTTTTTGACATATTTATTTAAAAAATATTAAAAATGGATATTATGAGGTTTGATTACAAGTCTCTTATATATTAAATATAATGGAATCAAGACAAAAGTCTTTGTAAACATCATATGTGTCCTGATTTAGTAAATTATACACAACTTAGGGTAATAATATGTTGTTATATAATTTATCCGGCTGCGTGGTCTATAATGCATACAACATCTTAAAAAAGTGTATCTAGTTCCATCATATATTATTTTAATAATTATATGATTATATATAAGATACTTTTTTCTTGTTTCCTTTTTATTCATCGCCTCGTTATTTCGACGCTATAAATTGTAGTATTATTAGCAGACTAGCTTACGAGTTTTACTTTCTTACAGGAAACCATTTGTTTTACAATAGACCATAATTTCGTTAACAACTTCTCTTTCTACATAGGGGTAAAGTTTCCCCTATTGTCTTAGATAATCTCGTTAAGGTGTCCAACATGCATTTTCCATCCCCATTGGATAAACGGTTATTTTCATTAGCGATTACAGTGGTGTATAATATATAAAATAAAACTCAATTATTTTATATTAATATTGAGAAATTTCATTTTTAAATATGTTTTGTAATTTATGATTTCGGCCGAAGGTGCTTGGTGGAATTTCAATATAAAATTGTAATCGTTAAAATTATGTACATTCATACAAGTTTTGTCACTAACGACCTGGGTTATTTTCAGGCGTTCAAGTGCACGGATGAACTTGTGTGAATATACACAATTTGAACGATTCAAATTTTCTTTAATATATATTTCTTTATTATAGTGCTTTGAAACAAGGAATTTATTTTGATTTTTGTTTTCAATATTTAAAGCAGCATTCTTTATTTAAATATATAAGAATCATTAAATTTATGTTTGTTTTTAAAAAACAGTCGGTAGACACCAATGTTACCAATTTGTATGTAAATAAAATAATCAACTAAACGATAACGAAACAAAACTGTTTACAACTATAAAACCCATACTAGATAAGTTTAAGGAATGTGACGGTCAGGGAAATTTATTCAGAGTCAGCTTTACACTTTAAATGTGAGTCAGAAACACTTAGAACGGCATTCATGTACTTTTGTATTTTTTTTCATATATATTTTTGGTAAACAGCGATTCTTATTTCCTCCATCAAAATGAAACGTAAATTTAACCAGCATTTTGTTATCAACAATAATTGGCTGTTTTCATTAAATCTATTTCGACATCCATTTTTTGTAAAATATGTGATTATGATAAGAATTTATAAAATATTGTTACTTGAATTTAAAAGCCCCATAACAATGATTTCTTTTCCGAAATCTCAGGATGCCACTTGGCAATCAAAAGCTTTGAGCTAGTTTCCAAATAACGAATAATAATATTTTGAATTCAATGAATTTTTATCTAGGATCGTGAGCTAGTGTTTTTGGTAGATATTTTTACACCCCAACCAAGCTTTTCTTTTAATTTCTCATACATTTGTTCATAAGCATTCTGACTCATGTTCTAGTAGTTTCATCAAAGAAAGTATTTTTTATTTCAGCGTGACACTTGACACCTCGAACGTGGGTGCTCTTCATGTCGTCGTTCGGATCTTGGCTGACGTTGTTTAAATATGTACTAGTCATTTTGAGCTTAAGGGTGACACCTCATCGTAACATTTAGCCTACTCGAAATGATGATTCAACTGTTTTTGGGAATACCAAATTGTTGCCAAATATATATAATTGCTGGGAGTTATCTTGAATTCGTGAAGTTTGCTAATGGTAATGTTATATAAACCGCATAAACACTATTTGATGATGACAAAATGTTTCTCGTGGCGGTAAAAAAGTTTACACGAGTACTGTTGTATAAGTAGAAAATATATATCCAGCACGTTTGATTTGTGAGCGCTCACCATCTTGAATCTCAGAACGGAAATATGCGTACCTTTAATTTATTGATTGGTACAATAATATATAAATATATTTTGAAGGCTAGATGAATGTTTGTCATTTTTTAAGTTTTTCCTATATATTTAATCTTAAAAACGGATGTAACGAAAGTGACTAAATATCACATATCCAATCCTAGCTTTATCTGTTTGTCCTTACTCTTAAAAATTGTATATTTTACAAAAAACATAGTATATAGATCAAAAAAATACTGATCAGATAATATATAACCCCAATTAATTGATTATTCCAAAATGCAGCTCGAGGTTACTAAATCAAAACCAATGTCACACATGTAATGCCTACGAATGATAACTCATACCACCACAAAAACAAAACAAAAACCAAAGACCACGCACCCGTCAACGCCCTGGTAAAACCAGGACGTTACGCGGATTAAGCAGCATTTAAATACACCAGATGAAAGGGAAATTGGAGCACAGCTTCACTGGCTTCAACATTTGATCAATCAATATCCATGTCTTCTCCCAAAATGAAGCGAATGGACTTATAATAAAGTTTATCTAAGCATGCGTTTTTGTATACAAAAACTGCATATTACTTAGTTTCCCAACCTTTCTTTGTTCGATGAATAGAAAAGTAAGTCGAGTACAAGATTAGTTGTTAGCTGATTGATCTCGCTTCGCACCCATTTATTTATGTTTAGAGGTTACACTCATCTATGCATAAGAACAGATATCTTTCAATCAACTGAAAAGTCAATTTATAAAACTTTTTGAATTGGGATTCAAAAACATGAGTCCCTTTATTGTTACCAGCGACGTTGGGCATCTAAAAATCTACTCAGATTTATTATTTTTAATCAATCACAAAATAAAACATTACCACACTAAATATACAATAACTGTAGGTACAACTAGAATTGTAATGAATTGAAATAAAATATATATTTATCTGTCAATCATGATAAATTCCGGAATTATCTCTCCACCCCTTTTCGGTTAATCGATGCTGCCTCACGGGCTAATGCACGCACGTCTTCAATTACCCTAACATCTGTCTACGCGATTAGCAAACTCTTAATTGGCTAAATTCCTGCCAACATTGCTATGTACAACTATTTGAAACACTGCCGAATAATATATATACATACCCACTACCGTATTGTCAAATGAGTTTGTTTAATGGGCCGAATAGTTAGAATTAGAATTTCAAAATTATATGAAATGTAAACATGTTCCTTTAAACAGATTCATTTCATATTAGTATATATTGATTTAATTAATCGATACATTTTGCATCTTTGTTACATAACAAACATTTTGCCAGCATTGCAGATCTACACGTTGCATTGCGTTGAAACATTAAATTTCACAATGAAATAAAATAAAACAATTACAATTTCTTTTTTGAAGAGAAAAATTCCCTAGAATGTATATTTAAAAGTGAAAAAAAACCAGCTATCAGTTGTCAATTTGGCTGTTGCTAATCCAACAATCTATATATAAATAATAATATCGTGACAGTGGTGACAAAGATAAGCTTTATCACTTTATTTGATAATGTTTGTGGAACTATAAACATTGATATTTTTACCTTGTTCTAAAGAAATTTTAACAAATTAATGCTCATTCGATCAATACGCTTGCTTTAAGTCTACGAGCTTTCTGTTCAATAAAAATAATAATGTATTGTGTAATACACTTCACAATCCGTAACTCTGCACATCTGATATAGGCTGTTCTATAATACCTGACGGATCAGTGTGAGTGACATACGATATTGGTTCTTTATTTATTCAATCCCTATTAACGTCATGCATCTATACTTTCTTTTCTTTCTTTTCTGAGTATTAAATTAAAATAAACAAGGGAAAAGATGAAAAAGCAAACTGAACTTTTAAATAGCGTTCTATTTTTGTAATTGGGTTGAGTTAAACAAAAAAAAAGCCAACTTTCGTTTTAAAATATTTTTAATTATAAATGGGAAGTTTTTCAAATTTTAATTTAGTAAAAATCAAACTGAAATTCGACCTAGTTTCTGTTTTATATGTATTAATTAGTTTTTGAAATGTGAAGAATTAAACAAGTGATGTAAAGATTGATACAATTTTAACATTACACATTCACAACATTTACTTAAAAATCTATGTCAAAACTTTGAAGCTCAACATCTTCATTCTGCTACTTTGAAGATGGTTTCCTTTCCTTTAAATAAATCCGATTAAAGGTTTCGACTGAAGATGCTTGATAAATAATCAACATTTAATTTAAATAATAAATTGTTTTACATTTATTTGTAGTTTAAATAATTAATTAATGGTTTATCACCTTTTGGCATCTCCAGCCGTTTAAGTGCACGGATAAAACCTTGAATGTCTAAAGATACTAAAAGGAAATACCCCAGTATCTAGTAACAAGACGTGTATAACGGTTTTCTACATATAATAATTATTTTTATTCAAGCAAAACTTATTTTCCAGTTAAATTTAATATTATACAATATCTACGAAACGTGCTTCATTTTATTAAATCGTATATGAACTAATTATTGCTGCTTACACAAAAATTTGTGTATTTATACATTTTACTCATTCCCAAAAAAAAATGAAGAACAAGACAATATAATGCAGACTTATTTTATATATGTATATCAATATAGAGGGAAATCAAAAAGAACATCTTTATTTGATAGGCGCATCTCCTAAAACGTTAAAGTAGTAAATATAACCTAAACAAATATCAAAACGAAGTCAAAGATGTTTCTTTTTACAAAGAAAAACAAATAATGAATGCTACATTGGCTTTGATCGGAAGCTATAAAGATTTATTTATATTCAGCCTGTAATCTTAAAGGTACAGTTTTACAACGAAAAATTGCTTAGAAATTGCCTCGTTACAATACGTGTATTGAAAGCTTTATTATTTATCGTAGAGTTTTCTTTTGTTAGTCGTAAATTAATGTGTTTCCTTTTATTGAATGCATTTCATCTTCAAACATATATATAGTTATAAGCTCTACGCTTTGTAGAATAAAAACTACTCGCCATGTTTAAATAAGCTTTGATTCGGAATCTACGTTTAATATGTGTCCCTTCGGTTGCTTAATGCAGACTTCATTAACCTGTGGCCTTGTAGTTAGGTGTCCTGAATATCTCTATCGTTAAACGTTTCATAATAACGTAGGCATGAATTCTTATTTTGAACAATATAATAATAAATGAAAAGTTAGACTAGAAAGACTATTTTCTTTTCTTTCAAAAAATAAAACACTCTTTCGTAATAATTTCACATTTATTTAATATGGTCAGGATCAGTTTCGCTAGTGACGATCATTTTCAAGTAAAAAAAAATTGTTGCCCGCTGTGGTTTAGTTGTTTAGAGCTTGCTCTACCGATCAGGTGGGTCTGGGTTTGAATCCCGGTAAAGGTCAATGTCAAATTGGATTTTTTCAATTTTAATTTGAGATCTAAGACATGTGTGTTTGTGAAGTTAATTCTCCTTAAGTAAATCTTAATGTGACTTACAAACATTTTCATATCTCGTATGATCTTTCAACTTTAAAATATTTGTCGCATTGGCGTACGCTGTAATGTCAAATATTTTTTTAATTAAAAAGTAATGAAAGCTAAAAAGGCTCGTCTTGAGCGTTACCCTTAGTCATATTAAATAAATGTGGAATTGGTACAAAACAGTGTTATTTTTTTATATAATGCATTCTTACTTAGTCTGAGCAGAGTAAAAAGTGATTTATTTTTACTGAACATGAAAAAAAAAATCGTATCTCAGGGTAAAGGTAGTCTAAAAATAATTATCAGTGGCGCAAGGTGACATGTGTCGCAATTTAGTCCCATAACCAGGTAAAACATGAATAATATTAATTCTACAATAAAAAAAAACAGCAGAATTCTTTAAAATTATGGAATACAATCATAAAATGTCATTTCCATATATTAATCGTTCTGCTTACATGGAAACATCAAACAATGATATAACTTGTTTCTTGTGCTTTCAATACACACACTGTACATGGTAATAGTTTATTTATATAAATCACTCAACATCTGTCAGTTTTCATCTAGAATCATCCCTCACGAGCTGTCAAACTATACTAACCACAGCCGATTGTAATTCAATCTTATCAATGCGTTCAATTGGATATATTTGGCATTAAATTAAATTGGGCTTAGGGTTTTGATTCACCTACACCACTAAAATTCACACAGTAATTTAATTATGTCAATATGTTATATGCTTCGAAACTATTTTCGCTTTAAACTTTCAAATTTTGTATTTTGTATTACTCTAATTGAATTTTTCAAAAATGAAGTTAAGCAAAATAACATTAGATTTGACCTTAATATACAATATTCCATATATTAATTAAATTTGCATTGACTTGATAGAACTTCGTTGTAATAAAAGTAAAAAATTGTATTTTTTTATCTTTACAAATATTGTTTTATTTATGGTAAAAGAATTGGCTGGGTAGCCATATCGGTTACTTATAATTCATTGATTAAACTGGGTTTCGTTTTGATAATGATGAGTCAAACTGGAAGCAATCTTTGAAAAAATTATGTAGAAATAATAAAATAAAGTTATTTTGTTTAAATATATGTGGTTAAAGAATTTACATTTACTCACATTATTATTAAACAATTTTGATTAATAAATCAGCTTAATGCTAAAGCAACAAAATATTTTCTCAAAAAGTGCTTACAATTCGTTAGTAGTTCGTGCGTACATATGTGTTAAACAAAAAAAATGTACTATCATAATTTTGTTTAAAAATATATTTCGAAGATTTTGTTTTATTTCTGCTAGTACAAGTTACTGCCAATTATATTATATATAATTCGCTTTGTATAAGTGAATCAATTTCATTGTAAAAAATGTGATATTTAAAATCTTACATATTATGTAACTCAAACCATAATTTCAACCAGAATCATAGAATAAAATAAAGTATGAAAAAAATAATTAAAAAATTTCGATTATAACCGAGGCAATCAAAGTACATTTAATATTTAACGACTGTTTAAATTAAGATTAGCTATCTGCATAACATTGTTAATAGTAAGCTTTAATTTTCGACTACTATCGCAAACATTTAAACAATATCATCAGAAGTATCACATATTTTTCTTGTTAAGAAAAAAGCGGTGATAAAATTGTGAGCAGTAACTCAAAAATTACTTTATGCAATAGGTGAGCTTTATACTTGCTTACTAAATATTTCTTGGAACTCTTTAACTCTGTCATGCTGCATTTTTAAGCTGTTTTTAAAAACTTTATAATTCTTACGAATTAATGTCTTTTTAAACAGGTCTTTTCTTAGAAAATGTCCGAATGGCGTAAGTCCTTACTTCAGAGTCTTAAATAATTACCTAACTTTTCATACACTTTTTTACATTTTGCATTACCATCCACAGTTTATCAAACTTTTCTTTAAAAAAATACATTATAACACATTCAGTTTCTTAGAATTTTATTTTTTTATCATATTTGTTAATTTGTTCTAATTATATTTAGTTATGTTTTAATTACACTTTTTTTTTACATATTTTTTTTTTATATTTTATCGTCACGTACTAGCAGAAGTTCTCTTTTAATATTCATATATAGTGGTGTATTACGAGATAAATTATTTTTCTGATTTTTTTCAATATTCATAAAACTATACAATTCCGTTCATTTTTATTCGATACAGTAAGTATTGCGATTTTATGCTTCAAATATATTCGATTCGTTCAGTGTTCCATCAATTAGAAATTAATTTGAGGTTATTAAATGTATGACAGATTTACAGTTTATTAGATTTGAACGATTAATATACAGTTTGTTACGAACATTCATTTTAAATACAAAGTTACATTTGATAACTTTATTTCATTTATTGTGCTACAAACTGTAACTTATGTTTTTCACTGTACTGGCAAGAGTTGGTGGTTAGCAAAAATGAAGTCAAGGACATGATGATATTCTTGGATATTAATTATTTGTTCTAGAATAACTAAGTCGGTGTACATATTTGATTTCGTTTAGTAAAAAGAAATTCTTTTTTATCGGTTCATAATGCTTATGCAAATTCAAAAATATGCAATAAATTGTCCTTGCCTTTTAATTATTATCTGTATTTGTGTCGAATTCGAATAAATTCTATATTTTGATGTCAGAATTATATAATTTTTCGATATAATGCTATAAAGTTAAAAAAAACATTGTTTGAAGATAATCGACGAAATCGTATAAAATAATGATCATATTTGTATTAAACAAAATTTTCCTCAAATAATTTTCAGTTGATAAAATTTAAGTGATATGGAAACAATTAAATTAAACCTATTCAAATACATGCTCTCGTTAGCTTTAATTTAAAGTTAAATCGTTTTATCTGCTTGCGTGACAGTTTGAAAAACCTTTTCTAACTTCATTAATCATCATGTGATGTGAAATAAATGTACAGCTGGTTGCTCGGAAAATGCTGGTTACGGAATTAATTTATTTTGTAACGAAGGTATTAAACAACATTCCGTAGAATGATAATATCTTACAATAACAATATTTTTATAGAAACTGTAGATATTTTATTTCATTACATATTTTAAATTTGTTTTTTTTTTAATTATATTCTTTTGGAAGTCTTTTGTCAAATTTTGATAACCAAATGGCATTTAGTTAGTTCATCTAAGGATTGTGATAACAAGAAAAATATATATTAAATGATAGTAATGATAGTAAATATTTTTTTTCAAAAAGAAACTCATTCCAACATATATGTTTATGTTTCATCTTTCTACACAAATTTGTCATCCATAATTAATGATATCAAATGAATTTAAAAAATCCGTTCCTCTGAAAAACAGATACTTATTTATGGTATTGCCTTTGGCAAAGCGTTGATTGGAGAGTATTTTATTATTTTTCAGTGATAGTTTAAAAAAAATTTGACACTCTGCCCAATTGGTAATTCTTCACCATATATTATTAATACACTCATCGTGTTAAGTATTACAATTTAATTATAAGTTTAGTGTCTTATAAACAGTAAAAACTCACTTGCATTACTATTTATTATTTCGAATGAAGTTGTCCTGAGAAATTTCAATATTAAATTTGAATCGTTAAAATTGTGTACATTCTCACACGTTTTATTCATAAAGACTCGGGTTTCGACTTTTTGCATATGAATTTACAGTATGAACACTCTGATGGCGTTTGATTTTAATGACGCCTAATTAATTAGGAAAGTAATCACATAAACAAATACATTTTTTGTTAAATTACATGTACCGTTTAAACAATTTGAACAATTAAAATTTCACTTACACTTCAGCACTTTTTTGAGAGATCGAATAAGGGTTTGTATTACTTTAAGAAGAAGAAAATACCATTACAGAAAATGTAAACAAAACAAGCTTAACGGTGGTGTTTTGTTTCTAGTATTCGGAAGTAACGATCTTTCGTTGCAACGATATCATAAATAAGTTAAGTCTGAGTAAGTTCAACGTTATTTCGTGACATGGCGAGATGTATAACAATAATAAAAAACAACGTATTTGACTTCAACACAAAGTTATTTAAAGAGTTTTTAGGTCGAAGTCTTGACAGTCAAACTACCAACTATTCAAAATCCTTATAATCCAAATTCCAGTTGATTCAAAATTTCCGGAAAGAGTGAAAGGACATTGTATTTGATAGAATTTGATACGTACTTATTGTTTTTATGATAATGACTAAATATTTTGTGTATAATATTTCTAAATCTATTCAACATTAGGATAATCGATAAAAAAGTTTGTATCTACAAATGCGTTAATAGGCAAAACATATATATTATAATGATGATTATAATGCAATTTTAAAATACGACCAACTAAATCATGTAAAACACTAATCTGTCATCTCAAAACTAAGATTTTCTTATTGGTGTAGTAATACGTGTTAATGTTATGAACAATCTATACAGTATTTTAATCGGATTTTCAATGATATTTAATGTTTACTGCTAAAGTTTCAGCCAGTTGATTGAATTCTAATTATTATTCATGTTTTTCAAGATCCACTGTGTAGTGGATAACGGTTTACGTGCTCTGATTCCATCAAGTATACTGTATAACTAATTATAAAATATCAGTATTTTTAACCCTTTGAAGGATGAGGAGCAGGAAAACTTATTCTTTATTACATTTAAATATTTGTCTAGAATCTATTACTGGAATTTTGTTTCTAGATCTGTGTACATTTGACACTCTACAGGCGACGATTATAGGAAAGGAATCGATCCCAAATGGTATTTTACGCTCAATATTATATGATTACCAATTTGTTAACAAATGTTACCCTTTTTAAAAAACCTTTTATTCATTTGCAATACATAATAAAAAATAATTTGGCGGCCGAAAATCACTGACGTGACTAGTATCCATATCTTAATAAATAACAAAAAAAAAAACAGAATGGTGAAAGATAATGGATGAAAAGATACTTGGACGTACAGGTATGACGATACTCATCAAAGAGTTATAATATCTATATTATTTTCACTTACCAACTGTTGTAACAAGTGTGAGTGCATAAAGAAGACTTCCAGGCAAACCCCACTGAGGGTCGCGATCCGCTCTTGCCCCTGCTACGACAGCTCTCTCAAATCTCCTTAGTTGTGCGTGAACGAGACGTGTCCAGTTTCTTTCGTACAGGACGTTCAATCTTTCTGTAAAATAAAAAAAAGTTTTATCTACAAAACAAGGATATCAAGTTGTAATAAAATCCAGATCATTATTCCGCGTACAACAATAAATATTGATGATTGAATTGGCATTTAAGGCATTGACATAAGGTAAAAAATAACAAAGTACTTAATTCTATAAATATTAACTAATTAAATTTGAATAATCCCATATTTAATATCGTTCTCAGCACTAAATTCATGTATATTAAATTTAATTCTTTAATATTTTGTAATATAAATTAGGATGTTAGATAAAAAAATATGTTAAGTATTGTCGCTATAAGTTTGTTATTGGTTCTGTTTTGTAGGCATTTAGATTCAGTTCATATTTATTTCGTAAGCCTTGCGAGGTGGTTCAGCCCGATGATGCTTATAACAGAGAAAAAACACGTGTCAGAATTTATATCACAACATTTTGAGTTAAAAATGTATTTAATTTAGTTTTATATTCAAAATGAACTTCGAAATATGTATTTCTCGGGTTTGAAAAATAATCACCCTGATTTTCATAAAGTGTCAGAAAAAAACGAAATAATATAGCCTGAATTAAGCCAAACACCGCCCACCCCTTTAAAGATATTTTTTATTGCTTAGTTGAACCGGATTTTTTTCGCTAAAATATAAAGCTTTCTGCTCATTTACATTTTGAAGCTTTTGCTGGCAGTAAATTATGAGCGCAAACATTTATTGTGAACTTTGTATTGTAAAGGCGGTCAACTTAACACGTGCGTGGGTTTTTATTATAGGGAAAAAACGTAGAATTATTGCCCGTATGCATGCTCGAGCGAATGTTTCATTAGTTCCTATGGGGAAAAATTGAAATAAAAGTAATTTAATTGCTTTTAGCTCTGTGTTTTAGCTATCATCTGAGTATTTTTATTCAGGGTTTGTGTGTACATTTCTATTACCTAATGTTTTAAAATCTACAGTGAAAATATATACGGAACAACATGTGTTGTTTATTGAAATTAAACACATTTTTTATACTAATTTTACAATGTATTCGCTTAACGAGTAAATCTAGTCATGGAAATTGTTTAACATTTTATAATTAGAACAAAAAATGTTTTAAATTTCATAATATAAACACATAACATAAAAACACATAGTTGCTTAATACAAAAACAGCGTAACACAAGACCAACACTTTCTGATTGTTTTTGTACGTAATAAATTTAATTATGTAAAACGATAGTTTAATAGATTACAATATTTACAGAAAAACAAAATATCAATGTACCAAACAGGAATATAATGAAGTTAAAAATATTTGCCCTTTCACAGTGACATTAACTTTTTTGTAAAATTTATTTTAAAATCACTTTTTACGGAAACACGTTTCAAGTATCTAGCCGTGTTAAAATGAATCAGGGTACATGAAATACCGTATAAATCAAAGTAGATGTGTTAAGTATTTATTTTGTAAAGCAATCATTTACGGACTTAACATTTTAATTTTAAGCATAAAATAAATTCATTTTGAGACAAGTATGCATTCATTCCATGAAAACATTTATTGTTTATTCAAACACATGTCCTATTTTGATTTTTTATTTTTATTTGACGGCTATTCTTTAGTTTTATAAAAAGTTTAATGGATAAGAATTCAGCTATATCTTTAAATATACTTTTAGTTATGTGTGTAGCAAAGTCTTAAATATATGTTTGTATGTGAAAATCGTTAAACATAACTAGAAAACATGACCATTATTGTCAATGGTAAAACGATTGTCATATTAAATACAAATGCGTCACATAAAGGTAAGAATTTTTCTAGAAGACCATTGTTCTAGTGGAAAAAGTATAAAGACTGAGCCATAATTAATAAAAGTTTCTTGTCGTTAAATCTTTGTCACGCCGGAGGTGATGTCTTAGAATCGTGGTCAATTGGAAGGCCCAGCACGACTTGCTCCCATTATTCTTAATCTCTTGCCATTGTTAGTGCAGAATTAAGATAGAGTCGCGTTTTACCCATGTCTAGTTCAAACGAAGACCGTGTGGACTTACAATAGACATTTGTTACAACGGTCTTTGTTGTTATAAATTTCACTAATTGTAAACAATATGCATAATCATATAATAACAATGCTATATTTTGATATACGTAAAAATGTGAAGCTTATGTACATCATGCCTTCCCCCTGTTACTTAATACGGTTAAGAAAAGTGCATGAAATGTTATTTATTAATATGACTCTACTTTTTATTCTGAATAAATTTAAAATAAAATAAAACATAATATGACCAGCATGTGTTTCACAAATAATGAGCTGTTTTAATAGGGTAAAATATCTAGGTATTTCAGTTCTACAGTTTTTAAAAAGTTAAAGGTTGATAGCTATTTCGGCTTTTGCCATCGTCAGAACATCTATGTTAGAATCGTCAGAACTAGTTCTGACGATGGCGAAAGCCGAAATAGCTATCAACCTTTAACTTTTTAAAAAACTGTAGAACTGAAATACCTTGATATTTTACTCTATTAAAATGGAGTTCTACCAAATAAATGCCAAATCAAAATATAAGCTGTTTTAATGTTATACCCAGTGACAACAGTGACACTAACCCATGTGGGGAAAATGATTACTCAAAAGAAATTCGTAAACATGA
>CM062835.1:17204765-17529605 GCA_031772345.1 Himalopsyche anomala
GTCTTCCACGCTTCCTACTTTACTGAAATTTTCCAAAGCAGCCAATACTCGTAAGGAAATGACACATTTCTGCTATTAACTTCAAAGTAAACATTCATACCAATTGAAAAGACATAAAAATATGAATAATCTATATAAACAGAAATCTACTTATATGATAACAAGATGTTATCATATAAGGGCCTGTGTGCGAGGCGCCTTCGGCCGATGTTCGGTGCCTCGCACACAGGTACATCTGCGCCCCTCGATTATTTTTAGATCCGGCGCCTGTGTGCGCCGCACACTTCGCACACGCTTAGGGCCGGCCCTAATAACGACTAAAAAAGTAATTTTGAAAATATAACTTTCCATTACGTTTTTTATTTGTTTAACTGTTCTTAAATACTTCCTCTTATATTATTTTAGTTTTTAATGGTAATCTATAAGCTGGTCTTTGCGATCTTAAATCGTTTTTCAGTACCATGCTACATCGCTACGACGCAGGCTCTACGAGCGAACTCATTTGCTGTAGACGCGGTATATTAAACGAATATTTTTTCGATTAAAGACTAAAGTGCGACTTACATTAACCTCTTGCAATTAACCATTGAATCTATTTAAAAAATAATATGCTTTATTATTGTATGCATAATTCTATCTGAATGGTTGGAATAATTGTAAAAAACATATTTTATTACAAAATGAAAAAAGTGGTCACAGAAAACAAATCATATAGTTGTATTGCATCGCTAGATTCTTTATAAAACGTGCTCACGAAGATCCTTGACTCCATGAAGTATCACGACGAAAACGTTGTATAGTGTATCTGCCAATTAATGTTACCTAATAACAGATAATTTTTGACTTGTAAAATCACAGTGCTGCACATTTTATAGATACGACGTTTTTTACGACAAACATCCTGTTTAGAATGTCATAATTTTCTGGTACCCTCAAACTTTATTTATTTATTGCGCTTTTGACTAAATAGAAACGATTTTTTCATTCAAAATAACACTAAGATTTTTTTTAAATGACACGCAAATTAAGATAAGAGATTATTGTGATAAATATAGACTTGAGTTATGAAATTAATTTAATCTGTGGATTAAAACGTATTGAAAACATCGCAATAGTTTTAGCTTAGTTCTCCTCTATTGTCTCTTGTTTGTGATTTGCAATAAATACATAAAACAGACAGGCACGATAACATGAATGTGTGAAACAATTGTCATTTGTGTATTCCATTGCACGTTATCTCAGGCTTACAGTCTAATCGCTTATTAATGATTACAGTTCTAGCAAAAGTGCATTTCTATTTATATGCGAAGGTCATTCCGTTTATAAACAGGTATTATAAAAAAAAAACATGGCGATCGTTCGAGTGGGTTTGTTTATTGAATACTGCATGTGTCTTGATTTTAATTATCGTGGAATTTTACTAAATGTTAATTTATATTGTTTATGCTTACATCAAAAACGGATAATTCGAGGATTGAATATTTCCTGGCGTACCACTCGTTTTTTTTTGTATAATTTTATTACGGAGCCACGTGCCAGGGATGCCCACACTTGACAGATATTGTCGTTGAAGCTAGATAACTCTAAATTAGTTACTTTACAATACATACAAGTAACAAATTTATATTTTTTCAAATAATATATTCAATTAAAATAGCCAATTTATTACCAATGGTTTATTACAATTAGGCAAGTATATAAAACATACACAGCCCGTAACGCAATCTATGATTTGAAAATGTTGTATTTTTTTAGATTAATATCACTCAAAACACAGATGGCTATAACAACCACAATATGTTTTTCAATTTATTTTTCGATTTAAATATAGTTCCACATTTTTCTAATTTCAACAATTATATGGGCAACTAATGTGATTTGAAGGATACAAAAGAAAATACGAATGAGGAGGTCATATATTTTTGTATACAAGAGTCCGTGCGTGTCGATGTTGTTCAAACATTGTGCGTTACACAAGAAATATGCGCCGCAGGCTAACATATTTTTCTCGCCTTCTCGCATTACTGTGCTATTTATTTACCTTCTCACTAAAAAGCGTCGGTTTGAAATCAATTACAAATGTAAAATGCGTTTTTATTTAAATTATAATCAAATATTTTGTGTGTTTCAGTCAAAAGTAATTTTTACACTATTACATAGCGGTAAGTATTTTAATGAGCAAATATTTACTATTTTTTTATTATTTATAAATACGGATCTTTTTGTCGCACCTTTATTTTATTTTTTCTAAAATATAGCTATTCTAAATTTTCATCGCTATATGACTTAAATATTCATCACCGATATACGGACCGGTTTTCTTTTTCAATTCGTTTTATTTTTATCGCTAGTTCGTTTCTAGTTCGGACTTGTTAACAAGTGTTTTTATGTTAATAATCATTGGTTTTATTGAAACATGTTCAGTTTAATATGCCAAAAGACTATTCGCGTGTGCCCAGCCCAGCCTTCACTTTATTTTTATATGGTGTCGACTTTATTTTTTCAATAGAAAATGTGTTGCTACGTTATTGTATACTTTGCATTACAAGTCCACTTCAAAAAACATTATTGACTTCATTTAAAATCTATTTAAAAAGAATACCACCATCCAACCCTTTTTGTTACCCGATTCACCATAGAATCGAGTAGAAATCTGGGATCGAGAATTTTTTTCCCGGCGAATTTGAAATCCTGAGAATTTATGGATTTCCTAAGATGAGACGACACGAGACCTTTTTCAAGATTCCCGGGATAAGTTATATCACAATCCCGGGATTGGAGCCCCTGATTCACCATTTATAAAAAACAATGAAAGCCACACTATTATTGATAATGTATAACGTAAGATAGAGGCATAGTTTGAAATTGAATAATTTATTTGTTATTCTATAAGATGCGATTAATATCGGCTTAATTTCGACAGACAATTCCTACTATTCAATTGAAACTATAAAAACAACACCAAAAAACGTTCGGTACCTATTAATGAAAGCTGCTAGTAAAAACAAAACGTCAGAGACTTGACATTGAATTTCTTTAAAGTACTGACTATTTCATTATAACTCCGTCCAATTAAGTAACTGACCACATACAAAGTGATCATTTATCATATTTGCTTAGTCATCTATTTAAAATACGTGTGTACTATCGACAGCTTGACTTGGTTCGTTACTGACGGAATAGATAAGATACAAGCCATACTATTTTACCCAATATATTCTGTGTAACCTCAGATACTCCATTCTTTTTGTGCTGTGGCTATTTTAAGTGTGAATGCATTTGCTTCAAAGCCAGCCTGCAAACTGTTCAGTTTACATGGCATTGCATAACGTGCAGCTATTTTTAGCGACTTGAAACCTTCTTTGCTATTTCCGATTGCGCAATGCTACTTTTATACTTGTTATACACAGGGTACCTGCAGTTACAGCCTACAGCTATTCTCCTGACAGGTGACCTATTCCAATAATACTCGGTTTTTTTCAATCTCAATTAAGTATACGTGCATTCATCTCCGCACTTCTAATAATTTGTGTAGAATATTTGCATATTTATAGTTTGATTTGTTTCAAATTGTAGCATCTTAGTCTAAAACGTTTCGTTCTGTAACTTACTTCGAAGCTTAAATTAAAAGTAATTCATCTGTTCCAGTCCTCAAAAAACCCTTATGGCTAAATACCCGATATGGGTTGTTTTTTAAAAAAAATGTAATTAAATAAAAAAATCTGTGTTGTATAGAATCATAATAAAAAGTAATTATTTTGGCTTTTTCGCAATGCTTTTATAAGACCTTTTTCAAGAATGTTTGTTTCTACATTCATTTCAGAATGTTTCGGAAGTGTCAGCAAATAGCTTCGTCGTATGGTCAGCATTTTTCCTGACTGTTTCCTCTCAATAATTTTTGTACGTCTTTCTCTGATTCCCAAAATTTCATTTATATCATTTGTAGAGATTAGCTCCTCAACGCCTAGCTCTTCCGTGTTACCAATTTTCTGGAATATTATGTATGCTGCTGAGACCAGCTTTTTTTAACTGCTCCGTTATCAGTTCCTCGGAGTTCCTCGGCTTCCTGATGAGTTTAATCGCATCTCTTTCATTCACCTCCGAGCCCATACGTATAAAGCTCAGTCATAACTCAAACTTTGCTCGTAACTCAAATAAAAAATCGACCGAGCGGACGGCTCGTGTATCGGAAAACTAGTATGTTAGGACACTCTCCAGTCAAGGCATCACTGTATATCCAATCGCTGTCGCCGTGCTATTGGCATTAGGGATTCTGAAGTCTCGAGGTTTTCAAAGTCCCGGGACTCGAGGCGTGATAAAGTCAAAGTCCCAGGACATCCCGGGACTCGAGACTTTTATTTCCCCTTCAATAAAATCATCATTTTATTAAAATTAAATATTTTCATGTATGTATGTATTTATGTATTACATACACTCGGCGCCTTTTGAAAGTACGTACTAGTAAAAATCGCGTTTTTAATACAATGTTCAATAATTATTATTTTTCTTATGTAATTAATGTATGTGTGCAATGCTTACGGATAATTTTTACTAATAAGAGATGATAAAGGTTCATGTAATAAAAAAATATCAATGAAGCCACCGTCGGGAGTAAATTTATGACCGTAACTTCACAATATAGCTTTTAGACCTTTTTGTCCTATTGATACATTGGTACCTTTGTGAAATAGTGAAAAAACAATTGTATATAAAACAACAACAGGTATGAACATTTAATTTGAACATTTTGTAATTTATTACAATATATAAACACATGGTATTTGACACTTCTACGAAATTATAAATCCCAAACATCTGTTTTTCTATCATCCCCCTTTTATATATGCATACTTAATTTTGTTAAAACCCCGGGTAAGTGTCACGTCCCGGCCATGTCGTGTCCGTTTTTATTGGGGCTCCCCTTTTATATCTGCTTTTATTTAATACACATCAGTCCTTTAGGGATTTCTTAACCACAACAATTGTTTTTTTTCAAAATTAAAATGAACATGTTATTAGCACATTATAAATCACAGTCACAATTCCCGGACATTCTCCAAAAAAGTCCCGGGACGTCTCGACATAGAATCCCTAATTGGGATACATAAGTTTGCTACAGATTCCAACACACTCAGTATACAGACCGTCCAAAACAATCACGTGTTGGGTATTTCAAACTGACCATAATAAGTAATGCGCGCGGGAATAGCACGACAGCACAAGCTTACATGGCGATTTTTTACCGCCCTTAAAATAGTTATCAATCACGCGCAAACAGATTTATTTATTGTTAATTCGAATATGTTGATTCTAATTAAAATATTGTGAGATTGAAAACACGGAAATTCGACGTGCTCCTTCTCAATACCTCTGTTAAGATTAATTACCTACTGTGGTGTGGGGTATTCATTGTGGATTTGTAATATCTTGCGCGGGGAAAGTACGTAATCTCACTTCAATTATTCTTTTTATAGACTTAAATAATTCGTCAAAAAAATGTGATATAACTCATCTTTTGTTCGTACACCAGCAATGTTAAACACTTTAAATAATATGTATTTATACAGCATAAAAGTAATTTTGTAAGGATTCTTGCTTGTTGAGCTTCTGAAGTTATGCAATTCCATACGACATTACGACAGTCAAATGGAATAATAACAAAATTGTTAGCAAACGGCGTCGGATATTTATAGCGAAATAAATTATTTAAATACGAGTATCTTTAGAGTGAAGCCGTAGCGAAATGAAATTCTCCAATGAAAATTCATCGGTGAAATGTTTTTATTTTTATGACAATTGCTTTTTATGTGGACTCTTCTCAACTGTTCACAATCCCGTTGTTATCACATTTTAACATCCTTTGATATATTTTTTTATCAATTATTTTAATTTCAATTGTTTACATAGCAATAGAAGTAACTTTGCCATTGTTATACATAATTACAATTGAATGGAGGTTATTTCAAAATATGTATTTACCAGGGCTCGGAGTCGGAGTCGTGAAAAATGAGCGGCTCGAAATTTAAAAAAAAAATGTGTATTCAAACCACAATAGTCCATAGTGTTGAGACATTGCATAATTGGCTGACTAAAGATAATCCATAAGTTGAATCCATATGCTGTACAAAGGTGTCGAGTCCCAGGTGGGAGAAATTCAGTTACTGCCTCCTCCTCGACCAGACCCTTACAATTCTAAAGCTCATAGAATTGCAGCGCGCAGTGTGGCGATAGAAGCTGCAATGAAAGTTTGGCAGGCTCGATGGGAGAAATCTTCAAAGGGGAGGCAAACTTTTAAATTCTTTCCGAATGTTAAATGGCGAATGGAGATAACCAAAGTCCTGACTCCTAATTTCTGGACCAGCCAATTCATAACTGGCCACGGTTACTTCGCTGCCAAGCTCTTCCAGCTTGGCCGGTTAGTAGATAGTCCTAAATGTAAATGCGGATATATGATTCAGGATGCTGATCACATCCTCTGGGAATGTCCAGATTTAAATAATGAACGGGAAAAATTGCTCAAGACGATACGACTATCTGTCGGATCTGTCGGCCCCGTCGGTCATGCCGACTTGGTTGCATCTAAGGCAAATTATAGGGCATTTAAAGAATTCTCCGCGTCTTTTGGAAAAAGAGTTGATTTAAATAGATAAAATCTAAAATCTAAAATTTATTATTAACTTTTTATTTCTGCACACTGTAGTGCATGCAACCAAGTCTTGAGGAATTTCTTCTCGGGACATTTCTGGCAATATTTTGAACACGACTAACGTTGTTACGCTACGGAATACACCCTATATAAAGAGTGTGAAGCCGTAGCGGGTGGTGGTGGGTACAACGTTGAGTACCCTAGGGAATTAAAAAAAAAAAAAAAAAAAAAATCCATAAGTTGAAATAAAATTATTGAACAATTTCTAGGGAGTCGGAGTTGTTTTTTTTTTACACGACTCCACAGCCCTGGTATTTACAATTTAGGATTCATATTGAATATACGTTTTATACAATATATCATCCGGATGAGCTAAGCACATTTCGTGATGCTAAGGCTTACTATTTTTCCACTTTTCGAGAATCATAAATATACTTAAATAAAGATAAAATATATTATTATTATGTTAGCTGGCGGGAGGTCATCCAATCCCGGACCCCTTTTGTAATCTCGGGATTTTGAACGCGAGACCCGTTTTTTTTCTTTTGCTCTTCCCGGAATTTCCCAAATTTGTCACTGGCTAATTTCAAAATCCCAGAAATTTCCAAAATGAAACGACACGATACTATTTTTAAACTCTTACAGGAACTTCAAAAAAAAAAGTCACTGGCCAATTTCGAAAACTCGGGAATTTGCGGATTTCACAAAATAACTCGCGCGTTTCAAGCATTTTCTCTGGTTGCCTATTTTCAAAAACAATTCGAGAATCACGGGATTAGTACTATCACATGCCCGGGATATTTCGGGATCACAAAATTAACGGAATTTCGGAATCCGGGATACCAGGATTGGAAGCCCTAGCTGGCGGTGACTACTGTAAGTTTCTTTGCAAGTATTTACATGTTCAGTAAGTAAGTCGTAGACTTTTATGACTGACATAAATGCAACGTTATACAATAAACTTTTCCCCGCTCCCAAAATAGACTCTGCATGTTTATGACGCAGAATGTCAATTCGGAAGTTTGCTTGACACGTCTCTAATAGTTATTATGTAGTTGCAATTTATCTTTATGAAAAGCTATCGCCGGGAAATTTTACAGAAAAGCTTTAATAGCGTACCCGGCCTGCGCTCGTGCTTTTTATCAGAATCGATACATCTGATGAAGGTATTGCGGTCAGTATTAGTTTTTGATCTGTTTTGCAATAAATTTATTATGAAAATTGTCTTCAGATTCAAATATAGTTTTAGATTGAACACAATTAATTATTGAACATACTATGAACTACTGTTATAAAATACGCTTCAAAATGTTTATATATTGTTAGGATATTTTACATTTGCCCAGACGTGGAGATGCGAATGAATTACTTCTTTTATTTCCAACAATTTAATTTGAAATGCATTTTTTTTCAGACTACACTTATATTATTAGTCTGATTGACGTAAGAAAATCTTTTTCAAACCGACACGATTCATGAGTTGGGGGTAATGGGATTTGATATTGTTTGAAGAATGTTAAAAATCCTCTTTTAAAACACGTCTTGTATACGTTAATTTATCAATCTTCTTCAGGAGAGCGTATTATATCGATTGCACAACAGACCGTCGTTATGCAATCAATCGAAAATAGAAGACTTCGTTTATGGGTTCATTTGTACCATATATGTCTTTGATAAGAACAGTTTGAAAGTACTAATAGTCGTATGATAATAAGGAAATAAAGAATATTATTGCTAGAACCCCAAATTGTAAAACTTTACAATAATGTGGAGAGATAAACAAAAAAGCAAGAACAACCCACCTTAGCTTTCCGCGATAACTGCATAATCGCGTCGCGGTGATATATTTTATAGCAGGAAAACCCAACATCAAATGAAAAAAAAGAATTCCAAAAATAGTTTCATATCACCGGTTATTAAATGTCGCCATTATGTTTGCGATTAGTCGAAAATAAACGCTTCAATCGACATTTAATGCTTATTCGTGATTTCATTGTGCATTATTTACCTCGTAGGATATTTTTAACTTTTATCGCTTCGCTATAAATAGTTTGTTACTAGCGCTGCTTGCCATTCGAATGTTATCAAGAGACTGAAGTGCATTGGATGTGAAATAATAATAATGTTCTACCGTTGATAAAAATAATTCAACTGGATTATTTAATTATTTAAATTTAACAAAATACACGCGACGCGGTGATCTCACATTTAAATTTAGTATTTGTATTGTTTCTACTTATTTTATTCTAATAGGTAATTGATTACATCACAGCTGGTGTCGTTACCTTTCGAGTCGCTGTTTTGACAGGTCTTGCTTTTGTGGTAGCTGCTCATGTGACTTCTTTCATGTGAACAATATAACTAAAATATTTTCACTATCATGTGTAATAAGATTTCCAAGCATTAATCATTCTAAGAGATTCAATTAATCGATGAAAAATGTGCTTACAAATTGATAAATCCATAAGTTATATTTTAACAACTTAACGACCGTGGACGCGTATTTGAGTCTTTGAAAAACAAAAGTTGCTGGACGGCAGACACATATATGCGTATAGGCAAAGTATCTGGATTCATTTTAAGTAAAGCTTATTCATTTAAAGTTTCTTCGATTTTAAATAAATTCGACACCTACATATTCAAATAAATATTTGTCACGTTCGTCCATAGTGGTAGATGCGATACAAATATTCATTGCCGACGGTGTATACGCAGTGTAGTCTTCTTTTCCATCACTTGATTATCAAATGTACCAGTGAGTCATCAACCATTCGTAAGGCTCGACAGTACACACCTGACACTAACAGAGGAGGAAATTTAATAGATCTAAAAAACGGCGCTGTGTACAAAGTTTCTGAGCTAAATTTGTCAGCATTTTGGATATCGCTATGGAGTCAATATCTTCGATTAGCTACAAAAGCAATTAAGTCTCTGTTGCCGTGTGGATCGTCGTATATTTTCAGCGAACGTGGAAATAAAATTAACGCAAACGAGAGCGTTTACAGAAGGTAAATGAGGATTGTTTGTTTACCTAATTTAGATCAGTATTTTGACAAAAAAATCCTAAAATTAATTGTATCCTTCTCACTAATAAAATTATTACCACCATATGACATATATGTTGATAAAATATTTTAAAAAATGTCCCCTTCACAAAAATTTTCTATATTCATGTTAATAAGGTACATTTCCTTTTTTAAGGCATTTTTATTTAGTGTGCCGCGGTAAAAATTTCATTCACCAGTGTGTTGTGAAGTAAAAAAGTTTGGCAGACACTGCTCTAGACCAGGTTTTCTCAACGGGGGCCACATATAACTTTTTTAGGGGAGCAACAGGACAGTTTTGAGAAATCTGACACTCAAAAAAAGGCTAAAACGGGCCCAAAAAGGTTGAGAAACTATGCTCTAGACTTGAAATTTGATGACGTCTTAACTTTATATACAGCAACGAGAGAATATAATTATCTAAACTCTCTAGTTTCTAAACTAAGCCATTGTGGGTTATACATATATTAGGTAAACTGTTTTTTTTCTACGGGTCGCATTAATAATTCAGGGATAGTAATATTTTATTAAAATATGTAAGTAAGTCGTTAAAATTTCATTTAAATATCGTTCAAAATAGACTCCTATAATTAAATTCAGTGCCGTAATTATTATATGATTTTACTTGGATATAACTTTTTCAAAAAATTCTTAAAATAACCAAATGTCATTTTTTTTCATTTTAAAATAAAACGTTGCTACGCACATTCATTACAAATCCAATTAAAGCGGAAGAGGTTAATTTATTTTTAGACTTGGGTTTAGATTGTTTTTTTTTGTGTATTGTGTCTAGACGATTTTAAATTAATTTTTGCCCTTTATTGCCGAGTCAAAGCCTTAGAATAAAGGCATAATTTTAACCCTCCAAAGACGAGCGTAACCATATGTAAACAGTAAACACCGCTGTTTATTGATCTCGCTAATTATCCTTTTTCTACCTTGAATATCGTTGCATTCACCCAATTTTGGTTAAAAAAGATACAGACTTTAGCTAGTCATCAGCTGCGGGGGCAGAAACAACTACCGAAAGCATTTTTTAAATTTACGATTATTTTTAATGGAATTTTTGAATATATTATTTTTACACCGAACCTATAAGAATTATCATTACCATAGTCACGCGGGATTTCTATACAACGACTTTGTGTTTTTATTTTTTATTTTTGCTTGAAATAAAAGCAATCTGTGACTTCAATATGAGTTAAAAAATATAATATATATTGAAAAAAAACTCGTCTCTGGAGGGATTTTACGGACGTTATGAGGAGTTGATGTTTATAAACAACCATACATGACATGGTTGTTAGACTCTATCGTAATGCCAATTCTTTCGAACTGGATCTATTTATTTTAGCTCGATCTTGTCATTAATAATCTATCTATTACATGGTTCTTCAGCTCTACCATCACCATTTGAATGATTAATAATAATAATCTTTCAATTGCAATCCATACGCGCTATGTCTAACATGCATCCTTCCATAGCAAGTACTATATTATGTTTATAAAGTCAATATTCATCCTAAACGTTTCGCTCACATTGTAATATTGTTCTTCCAAAATAGTGGAAGTGGCTGTTGAAATAATGTGTTTTTCAATGACAACGTTTCTCAATGATTATAATTTTACAGAAAGAAAGACAGATATATTTTTGAAATGTTTTATACGTCCTACACCCATTATAATATTACATATTATTATTACGAATGCCCATGAAGTAAGAGAACTGTTTTTTTTTAATATTGTTTTCATATTTTTTTCTCAGTATTCCATCACTGTAAAAAAAATATGCGCGGTATGTAAATAGCCGATCATTTCCGCATAAAAATAAATTCGAGTCGTTCTGGCGGCATCGAATTTTCATTCTTCGGCACGGGTGCTTCGAAAAAAATATAAATTCAGAATAGTAAATGAAGCGTTATTTTATAGGCACGCCAAATTACCCGAATAGTGCCATAAACAAAAGGCTGCCATAAAAATAAGATTCTTTTTTTAAAACGCTATCTATTGTCTATTTTTATTTACTCTTTTGTCTACATGCGATGCTTGAGTATTATTTATTTTTGTCTCACAAGTGCTTAAATAAAGATTTATTCTCTCCGACAGAATATAATTTAAAGACTTGCGAGTCGCAAAGTTTTTACATTGTGCTGAATATGTTACTTTTGTTTTTTTTTTCGCAAAAAATCTCGTAACATTAATAAAATTTGAAATTATTGACACTCTATTTGAATTTATTGTTTGAACCTGAAAAAAAAAATTCAGAACCGAATCATTTTTTTTTGTTAACTGTATGGATAAATTCTATGCCTACTATCCACCATATTGACATGCAAGTATAAGAAATAATCAATCGGAAATTAAAACATAGGAATTTATTATAAATGTTATTGACGAGAGAAATGAAATTTTAACATATGTGGGGATATTAAACGACTTTTTAAATATTTTATTCACTAGCACAGTGGTTGTCCAGCCTAATTGTATGCTTTAATTCGTAATAATCCCGCGCCCAGGAAGTCAACTACCAATATGACAGTCTAACACATGTACAATAAATCATGCCTGACAACACCTGCCTCCCCCCGTGGGCTAGTTATTCAACTCTCCCCTTTCCAGGCTTGTCGGGGGAGATGGGGAATCCCATCTCGCTATAAATAGAATATCGAGTGCACCCTTGCCCCACTGACCCGACCTGCAAATAGAACACACGCCCACCACCCCTCGTTTCTATTTTTAAACGCGGCTTTTGCGCGGGCCAAAGCAGGTTGCGATGACGTTTCCGCTGTTTGCCATTTTAAAACAAACATTCGCATATGTATACAGAAACCGTAAACAAATAACGTAGCGTATTTTTAATTCCTACTTTGAAAACATGTTGACCTGTGTAAGAATATATCCGCCTATATGCCTTTCAGTGATAACTCGTAATATGCGGCATATTACATAGTATTTTTTATAATATAATAAATCAAGAAATTTTGATAATAAGTGTTATGAAGTAACCAAGGCAAAATTTGTCTACGGTCTAAAAATAATCCTACAATATTTAACGATGTAATATTGAAGACATTTATTTCGTGACTGTCCATTATAAATGTGTAATAAAATATTTAGTAGAAGCTATTTTGTTTCCGTTTGAATCATTTTACAACAGTCGCACGTTAACCGTTAATTGTAATAATACTTAAGGTACGGCAATATAATATTATAGCTCCAAAGTGACTTCTTTTAAAAATAATACGATATTGGAACTTCGCTCTGTAAATGTCGTCACATTGTAAAAGCAATAAATCCATTATTTGTATTATATCAAAAAGTCTTATCTCTTTTTGTCGTATATCTTTGTTATTTTTTACCGGCTTTGTATTTGTGTGTTCAACGCTCGTGTGATTAAGCTAGGTCAGGGGTCGGCAGATTTTCAAGTGAGAAGAGCCAAGTTGTCATGGAAACAGGGTAGCAAAGGTATCTGAGAGCCTCGCATATTTGGATTTGTAGGGTAAGAAAACGTAATAAGTTGGCCGACTCCTGGGCTAGGTCGTCGATTAATGTAATAGAATATCAACATTTGGGTCATCCTGAAACCTAAACTTAACCGTAGACGGGCCCCAATAATATTTCGAATCATTGCAGTTTTGGTTTATCGATGCCAATTCTACATCATATAATTTCCTCGATGGCTGCCACAGACAAGATATTTCGTAAAATTGTTCATGCTTAACACGCCAGAGACGAGTTATCTCGTCGATAACTAATTAAATTATAGCCGGCGTGCTGGGTATTTACTATTAATTATCTACGGCAACTAAAAGGTTAAAAAATATTTTTCCTGTAATCACCCACCCATTTTATATGAAAATGTTTTTTTTATTTAATACTAGAAAATCGTGCATTTAAAGGTTGAATCGTTGTTTGAGTTTTTCCTAGTTAAACTTTACAACACCGACATTACTAAGTACAGTGACGCTATCTGACCAAAGCCAGGGATTCTTAACAACGTGCCCGCAGGCGTATGTGAGCCCACGGAACTATTTCCACACGCTCTTACAAAGTATGGAATAACGTTAACAAATCTTAAGGAAATTTAGTAGATGACATGCATTGTCAAATTTTGCACTAATTGTGTTTTGCTATTTTTTGAGATATTTTTGTTTTTATTATTATATTTTATCTCTTTTTATTTTGTAAATGCTAATTAGCTTGCTTAATATCAACCCCCCCCCCATTGCCTCCCATTTTTATTTGATTTTTATTATAATATATCAGAATAGTAAAATTAAAATCATTCGTACTTAACCAAGCATTTGCAAAAGTAGTTGTCTGAGGATGCCTCTGAAAGAGGCGAAACACGTGTCACAGTTTGTAACACAATACGTGGAACAATCTAAGTTATTTTATTTTATATCTTAAAATTAATAGTCCACGCAGAAATCTCTTCCGTACGATAAATAATCTGTGTGATTATTTGTCGGGTCATGTAAAATTGAATGTTGCAAATTAATTAAATACATATATATGTATATGAATCAACATAATTAAATATGAATATTTGCAAACTAATGCACTACTAATGTATAATGATAATTGCGCCGTTGCTCCGTTTCGTGTCCAATACACATAATGAATATCAACACAGCAGCATCGGTCAGCATAATCGATCGTCCCACACATATTGCCACGCCGTATCTCTCTATTACATTTTTACAGCAGGCAAAACATTTTATCTATAAATACATTTGGAAGCAGGGTCGCCGCATCCATATGGCAAATGTGTGCCGCGCACTCGGAGCGTCGAAATAGGGGGCGCCAATTGAATGTGTCTACATCGGTATCTTCTGATTCGCCGCATGATAATTATACAATAATATGCCTACAAATATAAATGTTAGTTGTGTATGAAAATTTCTTTGAAATAAAGTATTGTATGCGTATTTCCTAGAACCTAAATCTTGTTCGTAAACAATATTCGTCATAAATAAAGAAAATATTATTTTTTGATAACCTTAATTTGTTAATGCAATAAATATACAAAAGCATTTTGATGACTAAACCAATATTCTTAAGACGAGTAAGGGAAGACCTAGGGTGGCATTGTTTCGCACACCGGCGGCTGCACTTCTGTGACGGCCCTGATTGGAAGTACTGTAATGCATTAACGCAGAAATATTATTAGAAAATAAGCATAAAATATTGGCAACGCTAAATTACAAGTTTCATTAATGCCTCGAGGCCAAAATAGCTCCCGGCCATTCGACGTTAGTTTTTCCCCCTCAATGCTTGCGTGTTCAAAATGGACGCCTGTCATCAGATGTTGTGCGTTCCCGCGCTTCGGAAACGCGCGCTGTTCTAATTTTAAACCTCGATTGTTCGGCCGCCATGTTGTTTATTTCCGTTGGCGCGGGAAACACCCGCCTCCACCAAATGTCAAGTGTTTTGTCTCTGGCAGTCACTAAAAATAGACCCGCTACACTCGAATTGAGCTTTTATTGGGTCATTCCGGCGATGGGCCGTAAAAAGTTTCGTGAATTTTCAAAATAATTTGAGAAAAAATAGTCTTCCCCTTGTGTATTCATCGAAAGTCACTGACACCGTTAAATTCTTTACAATATTCCAACCATGGAAATTGGCATGAAGTTTAGAATTCATTTGGAATACTTTTAACTCTTTGTTAATTTTAGAAAAAATATCAACGATTATATTTAATAAGTATATCTATTTATGTTTCAAGCAAAGACCTTTCACTGGTCGAAAACATTTTAAATTTTCTTTTCTGATTCGGAAATTGTTATAAAATGTACACACATATTTCAAATGCCTCTGTAACCGACATGGTGTTTTCATTCATAATTAAAAAAATATTCTTGTCTTCAAAAATTACAAAACTGATATACTGTAGACATAGAATACGTACACCTTACACAAGTGGTACGAGCTAGTTAATTTAATTCAATGATAAACGAACAATGAAATAATGGAGTTTTTCTTGGAATTTAAATTTTTCTTTGTGTGCCATTTAAATGATACGCAAATTAAAAGTTATTTTTAAACATTGACTCACGCCATCATTTATATACGTCGAAGGTGATCAACTTCTTGTGCGATGGAGAACCTTTTGATGTAATAAATTTTAATTGTATTCCTTCGTTGTAAATATTATTTTCTGTCGGACATCTCGCTGCAACACAACTCTCAAAATGTAAATAGAAACAGTAGAGTTCATAAATAATTTTATAACATTGAAAGCGGAATGAAAATGCGACATAGTACTAATTATTATAAAAAAATATATGATTTGTATACATATGTTTTATTTAATCACCTACTCTCGCTGATTTTTACTATTTTTGTTTTTATTATTATCATTTATTACCACAAATTAAATATAGTATCGCACTTTTATGTCATCGACAGTTGATAACAGTACAAAAGTGTTTTTATTTTATTTTTATACAATGCCTGTCCTACAATAATTAATTGACAGTAAACACAATAAAAGTGGTTATCGGCAGGGTCTAATGATTTTTATTTTATTTTCAGGTAAGCTTCGGAAAGAATCAAATACTAAGACGAGACAATGATGAGCTGGCGCCGGAAAATTGGTGAACATATTTTCTTAACAAACCGTTTAACACATTATAATTTAAATGTCGTGGTACCAGGAACTAACAAATACATAATATTAAAAATAATTATGTATATACATATTATTAAAAATAATGAATTTATAAAATATGTAACTTTTTTCCTTCTTTATAAATATGATTTCGAGTAATATAATCGAAATATATTTGCATTTAAAACTCTTCCCTATAAATATATAAAAAGACAATGACATCCTACGTCATTGCCAGAAATAAAAAAAAAATATTGCTTCGAGAAAATAAATATGATAAATATAAACACTGGATATAAAAAAACATATTTGTTATATCTTTAATGATAATGTTTTCATTAAAAACAAGATATTTGCGAATGTGAATTAAACTGATCATAAAACTTGATGACATAATTTCTGAGTTTTTCTTAGATTTGTACGTCACACGGATTATTCATAATATTTATATATATTATGGTATATTAATGAGAATCGCCTATGGTTTTTGTTTATTGTATAACATTATGGGTTTGTATCCGGGCTATCACCTGTTTTGCTAGTCTCCAAGTACACTGTACTAATAATTCGCACCGATTTAATTTAATTCAATTATTTACACGAATCAAATTAAAAATACGAGTTCTTCTGATGGCGTTACGTCGCACTACATATTAGTAAAGACAACAAGTTTTCAACCTGAGGTGATAAAGTTTAATATCTATCTTTCGATACACGGTTTAGAAGACAATGTAAATCTGTGTGTAAGTTCGCTATATCGTCAGCTTGTTTTGTGTAAACGTTGGACTTTTAGTTTACGACCTTAATCAGTTTATTTACACGGATAATTTACATGTTTCATTTGAATTGTTGACAAGTCAATCGAAAGCGATTAAAAAAAAAAAGTAATAACCCTCTCCGAAAGTATTTTTACATTCTCAAATTTTTTGTTATTTATAGCTAATGTGAAAATAGTTATCATAATTTAAAAAATATTTTTTGCCAGGTAAATGGCAATGAATAAATGTATAGGTACTGACTTGTATTGAAATTGATAATCGTTATTTTTTTTTTAGTTAATTTGTAACAGATAAAAATATTTACTACACTCGTATAAGTATGTTCATATTTAGACATAGAAAGTTAACAGCTTAAAATAATGCAAACATCTATTTATTTTTACATACATATTATGTATATTTTGCATTGTGTTTCTAGGAGTGTAAAACAAGTGTAAAACAATAATCAGGTGTGTTTAATAATTCCTTAATCGATGTCCGCGTATGTGATACGGTAGAGGTACATATAACTTAATACGGGAGACAGCAGAGAGAGGATCAAACATTTTGCTGAAAAATCATGATTAAAAACATTTTTTAAATATTTAAAAAAATCTTCTTGATAAAATTCCGTTCGATATAAAGCAGTACATAGTTGTTTTTTTTCCAAAGCCGAAGAAGACGCCGATACCAGAGTGAACGCTTTTATAAATAGCCCGGTATTTACGACGTCTATTAATAGCCTCGGATGGAAAAGAAAATTTATTTTCCCAAATGATTATGCTAGCGTGCAACACCCAACACGAAGCGCGATAAAAAATGGCGCTCCAGACTCTTAATTTTAGTTCAAAAAATATCTTCTGAAGTGTCGACGTGGTCGGTGTTTGTTGTGCGAAGAACACGTGAAGGAAGAAAAGGTATTTTTGGATGATTAAAACGGACCACAGATAAATTTATCATTCTAAAAAGTAGCTATTTGTGAATAACATCGGCCAGGCAATAAATAACCGTGGTATATTTTAAGTCACTTAAATATTTTATGAATGTGAAGAATTTTCAATCATTATTGAGTGAATCTGTTATTTATTAGAAATTGCTGTTTTACATTTAAAAGCTGATTTTAGATTACGTTAATTACATACACCAACTGAGAAAGGATATACAATATATCGTATTATACTTACTCCTACTTATTTTGTTTTGTTTGCGTATATTTCATAAATCTGTTAGCTTCGGTGTGAAAATAACTGAAGTAGCAATTAGATTAATTTATTGAAAATTAACAAACATTTGCGATAAATCAATATTTCTTTTACCATCGTTAGGCAATTCCTGCGAAAATATCGGTTTATAACTTAATACTTGAAAACATTCCATCGCGATCATTTGACACTAGCGTGCTTAAATTGTTCCAATCCGATATGTGCTTACTTATTACTTATAAGTATGAGTATAACAGAATATAGATATATATGTACTAATTTCCGTCTTTCTTATGCAGGAATGAACACTGAATTAAAAACGCCCAACATAAGTAATCACCGCTTCTATCGATTGTATTACATGTGTCTAAATTTTAATGTTTTCTATTTTGAGATTTCGTTGTAATATATATTTCTTTCTATTATTATTTATCTAATATATACATATATTTATATTAATACGAAAATATCTTGGAAATCAGTTAAAGAATTAGTTATTTTAAGGATAGAAAAAATCTTTTCTTTAATTTAATATCATGTAATATCTCAACTTGTTTTAGTTTGGAAACTTGAGTTTATTTCTATAATAGAATTGAAAGGGCGGCGCAGAGCTAAAATAATAAAACTGTGTGTATTTCTCAGATTCGTATTTAATATTTTTCCAGGGCCGTCTCGGACATTAGTCGTGGGAAAAATCGCGACTCTGAGTCCGTCATTTACAAATGATTCAACTCGGATTTAACAAACGTGCAAAAAAAAAATATATTAAAATCTACGTTTTTTAAATATTAAGGCATATTTATTTGTATTTTAATTTGATGAGTAAAAATGAGTCGGATTCACCTGGTTTTTAAGGGTCGGACTGGTCTCAAAACACAATAGATCCATGAATCGGACTATACAGCCCTCTTTTTTCATTTCAATTGCATTTAATTAAAATGGTACAGTAAAATGGATTTTCCCATTAACTGTCTGTTCTCGGCACAACAAAATAACGGCAGCAAATCTAAACATCATAAATCAAATCATTTCATTTCCTTATTATTCATTATATATTTAATATTTACCACAAATAAGAGTTTCCTTAAATAACGACACACATTACGTATTTCAATTAAAATAATATTTGTAAAATCGTTTGTATTGCCTACATACACTATTTCACACAATATGATAAGGAAGAGATATTTTTTTATTTTTAAAAAATTTGGCATTACAGCTAATGCCAATGCGCCAAATATTTTAAAGTTGAAAGATCATACGAGAAAAACTATGAGAATTTATTGTAAGTCACTCGAGTTCAACTAGAGGTAAATTGACATCACAAACATCCACGTCTTAGGTCTAAAATTTAAATTGAAAAATCTAAATTTGACATTGACCAGGAATCGAACCCAGACCCACCTGGTCGATTAAGCAAGCTCTAACCAACTAGACCAAAGCGGGCGACAAATCACGGCAGGTAGTGATCCTAATTTTATATTGTTATTCATGTTTATTAATAATATGTCGTTTTAACATTCAACTGAAAGCTGTAGAAATCCATTATGACATTGTCAAGTATCGTTGTTTACGAACTATGATGATTTTTTCTAACTACGGTATATAGCTTATTTTAATAATGGCCAGTTTCGATTACAATGGGTGTTTCAACGTATCTAGAAACATCCAAACCAGTGGTTTCCAAAGTGGTTCTTACAGACCCCCAGGGGGTCCGTGGCCGGTCAAAATTAATTTGGGGGTGTTATTCCCTTGGGAGTTATTTCACTTAGGGGTCCGTGGTCAATTTTTTTTCCATGAAGGGGTCCGTGAGCATAATAAGTTTGGTAATCACTGATCTAAACCAAAACAAACTCTAGAGTTGGAAAGTAAAACTTCACATTGCGAATGCATGTTTTCAAAAATGTTTTGTTAAAATAAGCCTGTATCTGTTCTTAATTCGTGATGTCGTGATTTTCGATAATGACCAGTAAATTTTCTAATTTGCCGGTATTTACCGAATTTTCGACGATTTTCCGGTAATGCAGATCTAATCTGCAAGATCTTTGAAAAATTAATTCCCAAAAATTTACCGTAGAATCAATCTAAAATGAGAATCGAAATATAAAATGGTAATCGCATATTTACGAGAAAAATTTGAACAAAAAATATTACATGAATATTGTACGTTTGTTGATCAACATTAAGTGCAATGTTTCAGCGTGGATAAGTATTTAAATTACTCTTAAATCCGCCCACTGAGGAAACTTTTAACGACATTATTACTTCAACTGCATCAGCTCGATGCTTACTTACATAATATTAAACTAAACAATATTGATCCAGCCCACACGTACACTATTTTGAGACATCTTTGTATAACAATTTTGCCCATGGTCAGTGTAACAAGTTGTCTCATAGTTGTTCTTCCTATTTTACTGACTTATTTAATTATTTTTATATTTATTTATTTATTGTTGTATGATTATAATTGAAGTTACATAGTACTCTAATAATCAACGAGCATTAGGCTTTTGCATACAAATGTACATTCATTACAATTACAAGTTTTGGCACATTGAAATACAATACCCAAAAGTTAATTCACTCTTTCTTGCGAATGTATAAATTGTCAGCCATTCTCCTGCAGTGCTGATAATTTCCACTTGTTAGCACCAACGTTCCCTTTTAAGCTGCGCTCGCGCTCGGCCGCGCAACAATCTGAAACCCTTAATTAGGATTACCCCTGGATTAGTATATCAGTTTCAATATTTGAGTAAATACATGTCGTAGTATTTTTTTTATAAATTTGCAAGCTTAGATTAAAAATTACGTACATGTATATTATTAATATTTACTAAACTGCCTACCTTTTTGCATTTCAATATTTATTTATAAAAAAACAAGTCGGGGGCCGCCCGTTTCTTTACAACTCAGACTCCACAGCCCTGGATTATATTAAATTAACCATTATTTCAAAAGTAAATAATGATATAAAAAAAACTACATTTCATACAAAGATGTTAATTAATAAAACGTTTACATATAAATAGTATATTATTCAACAAACGCTAAATTTATTGTACAAAGTGAATGGGTGGCACCTTTCTTTTTAATGTTTTTTTTACCCTTGGGGTTCGTTTTCAAGATTAATTATTAACACGAGCAGTAAGTCTTTCCAATGTTCTTCTCGGGTCACTGGTAAAATCCCAGCCATCCTTCGTTTTCTAGTATGCCTGACATTTAAAAGATTGTAACCGATACCTTTAGTAAAGATTGCTAATAATTAACGGTTTCATTAATCTAAGAAATGGTCCTTCACCAGGAATAGAAATAATTTGTATAGAATATATATATATTGAAATTTAATGCATGTATATTAAAAAAGATTTTTTCACAAGCTAACCATCGAATCCTCTCAAAAAATGAATGGTATTAAATTATTTAACATATAATCTATGCGCGCGATGTCATTATCTTATCACTCATGGTTTTTTTCTAAAAATAGTCAGAACATGATGTATAATAATTATCTTAGTACATAATATATTACAGTATGTACTGTGTACTTAAAACGAATAATTTAAATATCTCCATTTCACATTATTTAAAACGCACAACCTCTCTCTTAAGTAAATACATTTAATTAACACACACCGCTTGTCTGTTTCCACGAAGGTTTCTCTATTGTTTTGAAATCTTTAGCTTTGCCTCCCCTCCACTCACTCCGTGCCTCCCTAGCCACCATCTCACCGCACCCTTGCGGCTCTAAAAATAAATCAGCTGTTCTATTTCGAGAGAGGCGCGCTGTTTTTCGTCGCTATGGCAACCGCCCATCCCGCCGGAGACGAACGAAGGGCGGCGCTACCAGCCGAAGGTCGGGAAATTGTATTAGTATTGCGAGGGATGTTTGGAACGGGACTCAATACATGAGCTTGGGGCGCCTGGCTATTTAGGAAAATCAAGTCTTAGTTGAAGACACCAGAGGTGACTTTTTTTAAAGAAACAACTAATATAAATAAGACAACTGTTTCATTTACATTTTTTATTGTAAATAAATTATATTTGGTACACTCTGGTCCACGGAAAAGTTATTTCTTAATGAATTATTACAGGATAAAACTATTGAGCTCTTTCTTATTTTAATGGCTATCAGAATTCTGCAACCTACCCTAGTCCTTCTTCACTTTCGCTCTGTTTTAAATTATGTCAATATTATCTTCGTGAATTCAGATGTACAATTCAAACCATGTTATTTACCTATGTCTGCGTGGGTCACCTCTAGTAATCGACGGGATTTACTTACATAAATAAAATTATTTTACGATGGTAAAAAACAACGTATTTTGCAATACAAATAAAATCAGTTATCAAGAAACACCGGTTTCCAAAAAAAGATATTTTTTATGATTTTTATATTCTTATATTGTTGGAAAATTATATTATTTCAAATTCCAGCTCATGATCTATTTAACTCTTGGAAATATGAAATTTTAAAAAATATTTTCTGATAACGCTGGTGCACGGAAATTCATGAACTAGTTTCTGCTAATTGAGACTTGTCTCAAACCGATTATGTTATAACGGCTTGTTTTTTTAGGAATAAATGATATTCTTCACCAATAATAAAAAAAATGTTTTTCTAATCCTTATTTACCATTTATGGTTTGAAAAGATTTTTTATGTCATTCTATTTATATTCTTACGGCTTTTCCACGGCCATCAATGTTCTTGTGCATTTCAAAATATCAGTACACGTAACGTCTCGATTTACTAGTGGTTAGTTGTATTATTTTTATGCGTCAAAATTTAATACATTTTACGCGGAAAACTCAATAGGTACGTAATTAGAACTTACCCAATGACTTACTTTCGTCTCTTTCTCTAAGTGATACGAAAGAAATTCTGACATTGAATCTGAAAGAGAACGTTAAACTAAAGTGAGACAAGATGTCTGGCAATGCTGTGGTTATAGCAGACGTTAAAGTGTATATTATATCTCGCTATTTACTTTGCGCGAAAATGAGAAAGAAGCAAAGCAAGTCATATTTCAAAAAGGGAATTTTCAATTGACATTTTTTGACGAGTTTCAAGATTGAAAAAAAATATTTTAAAAATGTATGTGTTTCAAAAAATTGTTTTTGTTTTAGTGTTAACATACGAAAAATTAAACATTGCTAATTTCAACAACCACTTATCCGAAAAGCCCATTTTTAACGCAATACAGGCAGCCGACTAACAGTCTTTTCATGTGTTTTCTACGAGAACTGTTTGTTACTCAGTCGCTCAACCTCACTTTTTTTTCAAAGCGAGTAGCAGGGACAAAAGGATAAGGCTAGAACAGAACTAGTGGTTGGCTAATCGCTATTTCTACACCCGATTATTAAAGGATCAGAAGGATGGGAGGAGAGGAAATGATGTGAATTGACATCGCGAACACCCAGACTTCGATCACAACTTTGAATTAAATAATTCTCAAATTTACTGTGATCTGATCGGGAATCGAACCCAGACCTGCGTGATCGGTAGAGCAAGCTCTAACCAACTGGGCTACAGCAGGCGACAATTTTCTCATTACTGCTCTAAAATTATGTAGCTACAATATATCTTGTATTTATTTGTTTTTTTCTACTTTTTAGTGATTTATTTACTTTAAAAAAAAAATACCTTTATAGCTACTACAATGGTTCGCTTTTTTAACTAACAATATATTTTACCGTAGACTCAATTTAAATGTCTAAAAGTATGTCAGCCATTTTGGTTTTTCAATACAGATAAAAACATAAGCTCCGTCTTGAAGCTTGTAAATATGTTCTATTTTTAAACCTGTTCTATTTTCCAAACCCCCGGCGATTCGCTTTCTTTTTTCTCTCATCTTTTTTATTTATTTTCTTTTGCGGCTGTTGAGTTTATATTACAGATACGACCGCGTGAGAAATCCTACTACATATAAAGTTTTCCGTTTTTAGTTTTTTTTTCTTTTTATATATTTTATTAGAGTTTAACGCGTAGTTAGCGTGTCATTGTCATTCGTTTTAATAGTACACATTGACGGTATATATTTTATGTATATATTATATTTTAATTTTAAACATTTACATACATTAACATTAATTATTCTGGCAAACTTATTTTTAACTAGCAAACCCATCATCATTTTATTTCCGCGATTGTTTGAAAAAAAAACGCTTTATTTTTGAATGTCAATTAATTCAATGTTATAAAACGGCTATTTGTAGACTATTCGTGTAATATAAATTTTTATGTCAGACTTTTATAGTTGTTAAGTAAATATTTATTCCATAATATTACAAATAAATGTATTTATAACGAGTCTGTCGACTTAATTTATTCATATGAAACGCCAGTGAATATTATAGTAGCGAATTTTATAAATTTATTAGTTAGGCAATAACCAGTTGCATATACGATCGTTTTTTTGATCACTAATATAGCTAAAAATAACATTCTTTGAAATGTAGACCCGATGGTAAATCAAATTCATTTTTTTTTTTAATAATATTTAATATTCATATCAATTGGACATTACCATAATTTTGGCAAGTAATGTGCCACTTTACTAACGAGTAATTGAGAAAGAATATTCCTTAGCGGACAACTTAAATCTTAATTTGTATTAAAAAGTCACTTTATTTTTATTTGTATGTATGTAGGCTTAATGTTTTGAGTAAGAATTGCTTCATTATTATTTTTTTAGCTGTGTCGTTATTTAGAAAGACACATGCATTCGTCGAAACCTTATTTAAATTTTAAACATGTTCATAAATACAAAAAAATATATATATTTTCAATGTAATATTCTCAATAAATACAAGAGCATTCATCGCTCAACAGTCTATCGCGGAAATTATTCTACAAAACGAAATTTCACTTTATCTGTAAAAACACAATCTTTTAAATTTCTCGTTAAATTAATTAAAAACACAAATAAAATCGCTTTCTTTCATAGTTTTGTACTATGATTGTCTACACCCTTTAGTTGTGTTGTTTCGTGCAAAGCAGTATAATGGTTAATGTTTAATTTTAAAAACTCGAGAGACGACGTTTCAATCTTTCGCCGAGATAAAGAGAGAGAAATAGAAAAATGCTGCGCGTTAATTTTGTCATCGCCCACGCTCGTGTATGGATTCTGTGTCTATTTCGGAACGCGTTCTCTGTCATTGTTGTGAAACGAAAGAAAAACGATTTTCCACCCAAGAACCGACATCTCGAATAAACTAATTTTCGCTTCCGTGGCATACCGAAGTGCAGTGATAAAACACTTGTCTTTTACACTACAAACAAGTTTTTTTTCTAATAATATTCTTAAATAGCTACGTATATAATGATATAATTTAATATATCAGTTTTGCATGTAAACTAAATTAATCGTTTCGCACATTTAACAATACATTTGGAGATATTGACATAATTATCAATATGATAAAACTATGTATATTGGTTGTCTGGATATTTATTTACTCAATGGATAGTACTGATGATGGCGTAAGACGGAAATAGCTATCAGTAGAAATAAATACATGATTACTTAAATAAAATTCCACGTAAATATCTGCCAGTATGGTTATTAGTTGATTAAATATATATTTTTAAAAAATGTCAGAAACTTTTTACATCTTTTATAACTTTTCATTGCCTAACTCTCTAGAAAACATTTAGACTTTTGCTGTTACTTTCATCTATTTGAACCTAAGTGCACTTATTTTTATGCGTACATTATGTTTAAGCAGTGAATTTAAATATTTAGTTATTATATGAAAACTGAAAAGTCATTTTTACGATTTACCTAGAATAAAACGAACTCATCCTGTTCAGTATCACTGGGAAAGTGTTCTATTTTTGAATTATTATTTTTATTTATCACAGATTATACTACTCGTTATTAGAATTTTACATTTGAATCACTTTTTTATTTTCGTTTCTTGGGAATGTATTTTGTGTTTATAATTTATTTTCCTATCCACAGTGTATCTTATTTTCCAGGGTTTTATCTATAAATTTTGTCGTTCTATCATCACGATACATATGTTTTTTCTGGTGTTATCAGTGTGTTGATAAAACAGTGATATAAATATTATGTGTTTGAAATATAACAAGTAGTATTTACTTAAATATGTTTATTATTTGTATAGAATACTGTTCTTCACCTCTATAAGATTTTAGTCAACTATTATGACTGACTGATTTTCTAAAAATCATAGACGTCTTAAGTGGATATAGAATATTGAACTGATAAATCGTTTTCTGAAACGATTTTTAAAAATCAGTTTTCAAGCGAAATTCGCAACATTCGAAACCCGGTTTCAAGTATTAGAATTAAAATTAACTTTTTTTACTATCTATTAATTAGAAATCTAGGTATTTTGACTTGATACTGCCTTGATTATAATTAAAAACTAGAAGAAATATATAGCTTAAAAGTTAGTAGGCATCAAAGAGTGCGTTTAAAATATTATATTTTCATTTTCATTTTGAAAATATTTTTACTGTAAATTTTGACTCGGATACATTTAGAGTACGGGACGGAGTAGGTATACCTAATTACTAAAAAAAAAACAGTTTTGGTATAAGCTCTAATTGGAATAAATTTTAATTTTATTAGTTTATCATTAAATTTAGTTTTTATTTTTTCGTTGCATGTTTCCCAATCGATAATTATTTCTGGATTGTAATTAACACATTATAGGCGGGAAACGTCAAAATACGTTTAACGCGTACTGTCGGTTTTGTTGGCATATTGACTCGTAGATTTAATGGTTTCTTTGAAATAACTGCCGCGGCAAGTGACCCTTTTTGACAATAAGCAATAAACCTCATAATTTATTACTCCCTGAATGTACGTTCACACATAGTATTTTTTTTAAAAAGGTGACACATTTTTCTCGAATATTAAGGGCATCAGATTTCACACTTCCAGTTATTGTAAATTTGTATGAATGAAGATTTTATACTATAATTATTTATATAATTGTATGATATGGATTAACGTTATTTTTTATACAGAATATTTTGAATATTTCATATTGATAACAAGTGGAGTGCTATCTACTAAATTAATAACAGTTTTTTTTTATTCAGCTTAGAAAAGTAGTGTAATTGTGATGTATTCAAAATGTTTTCATTTTATTTTTAATGATTAAATGTCGCATGTGATTTCTTTGAAAATTTCAGCCGAAAATATTGTTTGGTTTAGAAGTTGTGTTGATTTTAAGAATGTAATATATTTTTGCACTAATCACTAAAAAACGCCCGCTTACAAAGTGTTAATAATTGTTAGAATTGATCCAACATAATTATTTATTTATGAATATCGTTACGCGTGCAGAAGTCACAACGCGTTATATGATATAATAAACATATTACGAGCAGAATGGCTTCATGTTAAATAATGTTTCGTACCTTTTCAGACACGTTTATCGATTCGTCTATTTTTAGCGTGCCCTTTATATCCTTTAAGGGTTTTCTGTTAGTTTAATAAAGCAAATATTTTCGTGCGTAATTTATGTGTGCCATAAATTCGCAATTAAAATTTGATACTGCCTCGAACTGAAGCGTAGAATAATAAACGAATGAAATTAATCGCCATAAATATCGAATTGCTGTATAATGAATATTGTGTCTGTTACCATACTATAGATTTTGTTGTCATATTCCAACCGACTTTAATTTCGCCTAATTTATTCGCGAATGCGAATAATTTGGGATTTTTTTTTTAAACTGAAACCTTCATATTTTTAACAGTTAAATACATATAATATTATGTATAAAATTATTTCATACTGTGATAAATCACGTATGATCTTGAGCGTTGTGTTCACGCACTATTTTTTACTACGAAAGAATGTACAAAAAACCCGATTAAACTTTATTGCAGGCATATTAGATATAGCCCCATTTTAATTTGTATAGTTATTAAATGGATTTTGAGTGGTAAATGTACAATCCTTCAGATTGGTTATATTTTTATAATGGTTTCGTATCATTTTTTTTTATAATATCGTTTTTTTGTTAGGAAGCCGAGTACAGTATAACTGTATTTTTATTATTAGCTTATTAATTAAAGTGGGAATTGTTTAATTAACTACGATAAGTATTAATTAGGGCATCCAATCCCGGTACCTTTTTGTGATCTCGGGATAAATCATTCATCACAAAATCGTTTCACGATGGTGTGAGATTCTTGGAGAAATTCTCGATTTCCAATTATTTAGGAATGTGGGTGATCAGGATCCCGGATCGATCACTGATTTTTAAAACCTGGGAATTTACAGAATTCTCAAAATAAAAAAAATGTGGGTGGTTTTTTTTAGCTCTGGCGCATTTCAGAAAATTTTCACTTTTTATCCTCAATCCCGACATCTTGGGATTATTAATATCACAATCACATTTGATGGGGTTTCAGGATCCGGGATACCGGGATTTGGGACATTATTATGCATACATAAAAACTTAAGATACTGCTAATAAAAGAAATATTGTTTTATGTTGTATAATTTCATGGAATTTCTCACATTTTTTTTTTATATCCACCATTTATTTTCTACGTGTTTATTTTTTGCACTATCTTAATGCACTGTATCCATAGAAAACATGTATGGTTGCATATTGCACTTCAGTTATGTTTCGTGCCTAAGACTTTCGTGTCAAATCCCTCGAGGGTTGGTTTGCCCTGGGATAGTAAAATGGTGAAAAGAATTGGGAATTTAGTTGTGGTGGGATAGAGGGGTGACCCGAAGGTCGTATCTCAAGGTCCCAACCTTGAGCGAGGCGTGCACGTGCGTCGCTATGCAAGAGGGGTCGGCGTGCGTCGTTTTTAATAGCTACCGCAACGTAACTTCCGTGTTAATTGCCTACCTGTTAAGTTTCTGCCAACATAAGGTAAAGTACACGCAGCTTTTGCATGCGAACAACAGCTAATGGCCGCCGCCGTACTCACGGTGGAAACTCGCTGAAATTTTCCATCAAATACTCTCATCTCTGCAGTACCTACTAAAGTGCAAAAAGCTACGCCGAATTTTTCATATTATTTTGATGCACGTTTTGATAATTGTTAAACAAATAAATTAGTTCTGAAATTGTTTTTGTTGGACAGCCAACCGATTTGTTTCTAATTTTATTTATAGGAAAGCATGCGAACACAAATTATTTGCAAAAACATTTCACATTTCACCGAAATACTATTATTAGCTGAATATGTATTTACTTAAAATTATGTTTTATAAGTATTTTAATTACCTTTTTACGTTTATAAAAACAAAATATTCCTCTACTTATATCCAATTTTATTTATAATAATCAGAACCGATTACGCTAATGGTGAATATTTTCAACTAAATCAAGGGAAGATTGTGTTTTTATTAACATAATGCCTTTCCACCAAGTATTGGCAGTGAACACCCTAAAAGTGACCTTTTTACGTAACTGAAAGTTGAGCTTCAATGTTTATTTGAATATCGAATTCAGTATTTTATGTATAATGCGCGTTGTGCTCGAGGTAAGCAGTGTTTTTTTTATAATTAAAACTGATTATTACGGTATATCGCTAGAAGACGGCTGTAAAAAAATAACTTGGCGATTTAATGTTGGGTATATTTCCGCATGAATCGAAACCAAAAACTAATTTGGCGTGATAAAATTGGCCAAAATGCTGGCTGCCAATGTCGAATAGGAGTCTTACGGAGACAGAAAAAGAAAACCTTAAAATTGTTCTCCATTTGAATTTATGTTCAAGTATACCTACTGCATTGAGTATAGCGCGCTGTCGTATTTTTGTATTTGCCCTGATATAGACTTAACCCGTTTCCCGACCGCATACATACCAATCTACCTTGATCATGACCTCTATCGGGTGCAGACCAATTCGAGTGTACCATGCTAGAAAATCCAAACGACATTCTGTCATTTCGATTATTTATTGCCGTATCGCGTGCGACAGCGGGAAATCGTTCAAGCGATTCGGAAAATCCCAGGGGGTATATTTAAACAGTTTTATTAAACGGCGGATAATTTAAATATACAAGACTATCAACATTGGTCGTTTACCATTACTTTTTATGTTGGCCGTTGAAATAAAATAAATAAACATGCGAATGTTTATTTACTTACTCATTTCTAATTCATTAAATATGGTACTTGTCTTTTAAAATGGTAATAAAAGAAATATGGTTTTCTACAAATATTCGTTGTGTTCTACGCATTGTTACAATCCATATTCATTTATAATATGAATGAATAAAAATTGTCTATAAACACGTTAATAAAGATGTCATTATTTCTTTCTCGGAACCTTTTGTCGCCCGGTAAAAATAAACCGCACCTTTATTTAAATAGTGACACTAAACGAAAAACGGAGTTTCTCAGAAAACGCAATCAGTTTTGACTTTTTTGATGGTTAAAAGGGTATAGAAAAAAAACATTTTTTTGCCTATTATGTTTTATGTACGTTATAAATATATTCAATTTTGTATTGCTGCCAAATAAAGCAATATTATCATTCAAAATGTTGTACAAAAACGTCACTAAACAGAATATGAAACTGTATGCATGTATGCATTCGTACAAATAACATATGAGGATAGAGGCATATTATACGATACCTTGGATATGGATACGACACTTGGCGAAAATCAAAGATAAAAGTTTGGTGTTTTTTTTTACCGAATGGCACTGCCGTCATCGAAACAATCTTTCGTTAAAATGTATAAAAAAAACGCAAAATTTCGTATAGTGACCACGGTTCTAATGAAAGTGCAATATGTATATATTTTTTTATGTATTCAATAGTTGATAAGCGATTTGAAATCATTTTATACATTTTGTAATAATTATGAAATACTCAACTTGGTAGCGATTAATTTTAAATCGATATGATTGCTTAATTTTTATCGGCTACTCGTCAAACAAGATTGCTATCGTTGTTTGTTTAGTTAAAATCATTTATCTTCTCTGCAAAAATAAATGGACATTTATCGTATTGAATATCAAATTATTGTAAGCATGGAAACAAGTGCAGAGCAAACTTACATAATTTTATAACCTTCGATAATATCGTATCGGCAATCCGCGAATGTAAACAAATGTTAAAATATATATTATTACAATATTACCCTCAGTATTTGAAAACCAAATCTCGTTGGTTACAGATTATATCAACATATTAGAGTGTTATGTTGGCAATTGTATTAACATTATGTAATTTTACTAGAGAAAACCTACCCACACACTAATTTCATTTTTGTAGTATAGTAATAAAATTGAATATCAAAAAAAATATGCTTTTTGTTTTAATTCTACATTTCTATCAAAGATAGGGACAGAGCATTATCAACCAATTGGATTGAACGAAACCGAACCCAATTTATTTTCAAAGTATTTTGTTCCGGTGTTCCGTGTTCTGGTTATTATTATATCGACTGTGGAAAGGAAAAAGGACGTAACCCACACACAGCAAATTTTACAGAAGGCACGAAAACGTGTTTTGATGATTTTGGGCCATATGCAAATTATGAATTATACACAACCTTGAAGTGCACGAAGACTTCTAAATTGGTGTTTAATTGACATAATCTAAAATTAATTAAAGAAATTGTCTAGACAATAATAATAAATAATAATAAATGTTTTTTCTAGGAAAAACATTTATTTCAGTCTTTTTTCTTGGTTTTAATTTTTTACAATGTCATCTTTTTCAAATTTTAAAGCTATATTTAGATACTAATTCGGCATTTGCAGCTTGCATCCTTATGACGGAACGTGTATCATGTTTGATACATTGTGATTATCGAAAAAAACCTGTTTTGAATAAAACTGTGGGTTACGTCCTTTTTCTTTTCCACAGTCGATATTTAATTATTATGATTCTTCGGTTTAAGCGGGGAAACAAACCTTTTGGACAGTTTCAGTCTAACACATTTACAATTGCTAAATGCATGAAGAAATAACACAATTACCGGATTATCAAAGAAAACCTACTCTTGTAACACAGTACGTACTGTGTCGGTACTTAAGTTTTTCTCAAACTAGCGTTCACTGAGTTTGTTTGCGCCGGCGTTTTTCTCTATGGTCCCTTAAATTATTTGCAGACATAATAAAATCAATACATGATTTTATTACATTATCGGCCATTACCGATTTGTTGATACTGCATAATATCCACACATCGCGTAAGCGTTTCTCGATCAGGCTACTAAATCTAAATTTAGCTCAACCTTGTAATAAAATAAAATAATCTAACGCCGCAAAAGCGATTGGCGATGTTATTGCGTAACTAAGCGACGCGGAACCTGCAGCACGTGCGTCTTTGAATAATTAATTAGATGTATATATTATCTAATTATTTATTTATGTTAAATATATCTATACGTCATAAAAATAAATAATTGCCGAGATCTCGGTTTTTTTTTAAATGGCATGTACAGTGGAACCCCCAATTACAGTTCCCCGAATTACGCGCTGGCTTGAAATATTCGTCGCAAATCCCCCAATTGCACGGTCGAATTCCATTGTCGTTACTAAGAGACGGTCGTCTGTGCCAGGCTATACACGCATAGCTAGTCGTCTGTCTGTGTGCGGGATATAAACTACTACGAAAACTAAATATTTCGTCCATATATTTTTTTTTTGCAAAACTAAGGGAAATCTTAGTTTTGCGTTTTCCGCGGAAAAAAACCAAATCCCTAATTTTGTACGAGATTCACACCCCCAATTACACGGTCCCGACTATAGTGTAAATGGTGGTTTTACTGTAATTAGTAATTAATTGAAAGCCGTGAAAATCACGACATATTATGTTCATATATTATTATTTTTATGTCATTTATTATTACTAGGTGGCAATGTCGCCTGTAAATTTTATTGGATGCGACATAGTTTGTTTGACAATTGGCCGATATTTCAGACGGCAATTTAATTTGAATATTTCTTTCCTTGCCATTTTGTTTGTGTGTCAATTGCATATTATTTTTTGGGTATAATGTTATGCAGGTACTCTTTCATATTTCATAAAAATACTTACAGTATTGACCAGGGATAAGCATATACAAGAAGTCGACGAGAGCCACATTATAGATTTATATAATATTAGGGGGACCCAAAAGAAATCGCGCATTTTTTTAATAATCTAGAAGTTTATTTATTTTAAATATTTTTGTAAAATATATTTTCCATTGCTATTTACAACTATTTCCCATATTGTCTGCAGTGTTTCAATTTCTTTTATAAAAAACTTTCCGGTTTGGATTCATTTGGGTGGTTTTCGACATCTGTTAAGTTACGAAAACGTTTTCAACTTAGAGTGTGCTCCATAGATCTGAATAAAAAATAATCGGAAGGAGCAAGGTCTGGGGAATATGGAGGGTGTGGCAAAACTCCTGAATTTCTTGTGCCATTCTTGCTTTATGAGGGCGTGCATTATCATGGTGCAGAATTCCACCCTTTCTCTTAAACAAACATGGAGCCAAAGCCAATGCGTTTTAACTGTAACTGCGTGGTTGACCATGGAGATTTGAGTATTTTCGATAATTCCTCAATAACCGGTTAAATTAATAATTTTAACTTATCTTCAAATTTTGATGGTCGTCCAGATTTAGGTGCATTTTTAAGATTTCTATTGCCCGATTTGAATCATTGAAACCAAAATTGACATCTACATACTGTTAGCACTTCACCACAAATTTCTTTAATTGCGTTAGTTGCCTGATGTGTTCTTCGTCAATTTCTGGTTTGAACATTTTGCCCTTAACAATAAAAAAGATTTTTTTTTACTCATAAATAATATCAAACTACAAGCAAAAAAAAAACTCACTGACGTGCTTATTTCACCGTGTCTGGATACGAACTGCGCTCGAACGGCTGGTCATAAAATGCTCTTTTTTCTGGCCCCCCTAATTATATATTATATATAAAGAGCCACGCGATAGTTAAGTTCTCACTTAGTTTTAAACATACAAATTTAAATTTAAAAAAACACGCTTACTTACACCAACACGTGTCCTTTACAGTTGCATTCATATAAGCGCATCTTGTCACTTACAAACATTTAGAAAGGAAAATTTGCGAAAATATAAATATAATTGGGAAAGAAAACACCTTTGACCCTAGGAAGAGACTTATTTACCCACGTCTGGAAGGGACTTGCAAAACAGTCCATCGTGTAAATCGAAGGATACATTTTTTAAAAATTCCACCATCTATCAACAGGGATGATAAAACGGTGTATTTTTTTAACGGCCATCTTTATAGCGTTTAATAAAATAAGTTTAAAACGGTTTAATTTATACATTTAAAAGTAATATGCTTTTTTACATTATATTTTAAAACTTTTAATTCTATTTGTGTATAATTGGTTTATTAAGTGGCTAAGACGCGGTCGGAAACATTTAGTTAGACAATGGCATTTTTTTACGTCGTCATTTCAAAAATAGCCTTTATGCCTTTTTCAAATCATCATGACCAACTGGCACTTTCGTCTGAAGAAACAGAGAAAATAACTAAGTATGCGAGCGAAAGTGTATCCCACGAAAATCGTTTTTCTAAAAATGAAATAGGTTTTCTTAAGGCGTTTTTTATTTATTGTAATACACTAATATAAAAGTAGGGTTTCTGAAAACCTGAGTTCTTAAAACCCGTCGATTTTAAAAGATGTTACATTGTTAAAATAACTCTACAAGTTATTTTTATTTTACTAGCTCTAAAATAATAATATTTAAGCATATGAAGACTTGCCGATCCCCGAATGCCAATCAAAATTTGACACCGAGAATGTCTTTTGATTATCCGTTGAACAGCGCACACATGTTTTCCCGAAATACTGTTAGTTACCATTAAAACAATATAAATGTTTTAATGGATTTTTATTTATACAACAAATATTTAATTTGAACTTGTATAGACTTGTAATTTTCCGAACACGGGGGATTCAAAACCCGCGTCCCGGATCCGTGTCTGAAGTCATCAAGCAATGGGTTCGTGTCCGGGTCGATTCGGGTCCAGAAATTGTATACGCATGGCTAGTTAGTTGAGTTTCCATAAATCAAAGTGGTACACGTTAAAATTTCCGCAGCTGTTTGAAAACGTACGAATCCTTCATTATAAGAAACATCTCCGACGGCTGTCACAGTTAATGTTTCGCATGAATACCAATTAAATGACAAAAAAAATCATACCTGCCTTCTTCCCCAACAATTGCTAAAACACAAATTATTTTTCACAAACCAAATTATTTGTAAATTGATTCCTAGCTCGGCGAGTGTATAGCTTTGCTGTATCTCAACTCGTGATGAATATACATATGTACACCCATCCCTCACTTAACAAGTAATATAGTTTCTGCTAGATCACCGTGTTAAAAGAAATCGCGTAAAGCGAGATTAACAAATGTATGGAAAAGATGGTTATAGGTTCGTTTTTTTTAGAAATATTAATAAAATAAATACATATTACTTTTGAAAATTTATTGAAACATAAAAAAAAAATGATATGATCTCACTATCACAAGAAATTATCACGGGGGTTTTTTTTTCTTCTTTTTGGCTGAATGTCATAATCAATGCCTTCATCAATGTTTCTGTCATTTTCCGCCGGCGGTATCAAAAAATCTGTAATCTTTGATTGTCTATCTTTTTTGTAATTCGTGTAAATTTTTTCATATACATATAGCAATGCATTGTTTCATTTATCGTTGAAATTTTAAAGCTCGATCTATATCCGGATCGTTATTTAGAAAATGAAATTCTATATTTCTTGCCATTTCTATATTATTTGCTGTAATATTTACAATGCAAGATTTTATAAAAAAAATCTTCAAAATAAAAACCGTGTTAAAGCGAAATCGTGTTAAACGCGGGATAGGTGTATATATTGTGTCATAATGGCTGTATAAAATCAAATGAAAAATAACAATTATCCTGAAATTCCTTTTCATTTTGTTCACTGGATTCCCATTTTCAGATAGCTTGATGTGTTTGTGTTTTAATAAGTTAGGGTGGAATGTAAAAGCCTCCACTCCGCGTAGCCGGCAAAGAAAAAGAGTGGGGAGTTTATTTTTAGACACCCTTCCAGGTGACTTATTGTTTGAACAGTGACTTGTGTGTGCTCGACACTTTCGAGACGAAGGCTTCGTTGAGGTCGTCCCTGTCAGATTAAAAAGTCGTTGCGGAAAAGCGACTTAGATATTTTGCCTCATTTTTGTATTTTAAAATATTTAATTTCTCCCTGTCAACGGAAGACTTCTACCGAGACTTTTATTTATAGTATAAGTTACGCTTACGTATACCAAATTTATAATTCATTTAAGCTTTATAAGTAGTTTTCAAAGAAATTCTTTCATATCGACTGTAGAAAGGAAAATGGAAGTAACCCACACGCAGCAAATTTTACAGAAGGCACGAAAAACGTGTTTTGATGATTTTGAGCCATATGCAAATTGTGAAATATGCACAACCTTGAAGTGCACGGAGACTTCTAAACTGTTGTTTAATTGTCATAATCTAATATTAATTTAAGAAATTGTCTAGGAAAAACCGTTTTTCAGTCTTTGTTCTTGGTTTCAATTTTCACAGGCTCATCTTTTTTCAAAATTAAAAGCTTAATTTAGATACTAATTCGGCATATCCAGCATACATTCTTTTGATATAACGTGTATCAAGTTGGATACATTGTGAATATCGAAAAAAAAATGTTTTTTAAAAAATTGTGTGTTACGTCCTTTTTTCTTTCCAAAGTCAAATGATATGATATACAGTGACCAATCTCATGAATATACTATACACCAAATAAAGCTATAGTGAATTTTATGTTTGTTTGTCGTGTCGTGATTATCGTTTTTTTTTTTTTTTTTGGTTAATGTTTTTTATTCCAATATGAATTGGTATTCCTTAATAGTTAAAATAAAACTTCATTGAAAAAATGTTTTCAATGAAAACATCATGTACGCCCACTAAAAGCAAGCATTAATTAGAATTAAAAAAAATATCTTTGCAGTTATATAACCGCTAATTATTCAATAAATCAAATAAATTTTAACTAAAAGATCATGTGCTACGATCGCACAAGACCAGTTCGTAATGATTAGATAAAGATCATACAATCTCTTGCCCTGGGTCATAATTAAATATGTTTAATAGAAATTAACGATTCACTATATAGCCCACTGGCGCAACCGAAATCGATCCTAAAATGCTCGTGATGGGTGAAACGGTTCCTAATCCTAAAAAATAATTTTGGAACAAGTATAAATGCGTTTTATTATTGTTTGTTTAATATATGTTATGCCTTTCCATCAAGCGACAGTGAACATCTAAAATTTGACATTTTCTTTAAATCATTCGACATTCTCGAATGAGTGTAATGAAAAGAATGAAAGTCAAAAACTAAATCGGTCTTTTGTACAAATTCCATTTTTTTTATATGATCAGCACCAGTTTCGATTATGACGAGCATTATCAATTGATAAGAAAATACAGTGCATTTCCACCAAGTATTGAAAGTGGGATGAAGAGAATTACTTACATATTGAATTAAAAATGAGTGAAATCAGGAAATAAATGTGACTGAAACTAACGATTGTGTTATATGTTATTTCCAGAAATGGCCCACGAGTCGGGCGGCGTCGGGTCGCCTCCCGTGTCGGCTATCGGAGCGCCCACCCCGGCATTGGCCCTCGCGTCGTCTGCCCTCCCTCGCCAACATTCACAGGCCTCGTCTCAGCAGCAGCAGGCGCACCCGCTCCAGGCTGCGGCGCCGCACGACCAACAGCCGCCCCAGCCTAATGACCATGCCTTTCAGAACCAAATACTGCAGGTGAATATTAGATTTATGATGATGAAACCATCCTACTTCCTCAAAAGTCTTTTCCTGTTCATATTGAATATGTTTAATGTATAAATTCAATATATTAAATGATTTTATTCGGTTTTTTATTGAATTATACATTAATTTTCATATCGTATAATAAAAAAGTCAGATCGCCCTTGGACCCAAATTCATACACTAATTATGGGACTTTTCTAGTTAAAAAAGGTGAAAAATATTTCAATTTCAACTGAGAAAATCACATCATTGTCTGTCTTTGAGTTTGAAAATGAAAACGTTTAAGGTTTCTAATCATCGGGGTGATAACCAACATTATTAACAATGTGTCTTCCAAAAATATATTATTATTAAAAATAGAAATGACCGCCGATCCATCAAAAAATAGATATAATATTTCTGATTCCCGGTAAATTGCTCGAATGTAATTGCTCGAATACAAATTGCTCGAATGCAATTGCTCGAATGGAAATTGCTCGAATAACAAGATGCTCGAATGACCAATTCCTCGAACGTCAATTGCTCGAATTACAAATTGCTCGAAAATTTTTATAAAAGTTTTATAAAAGTTTAAACATTAATTACTCTTTCTTTAAAAAAATATTTATGCAAGTCGGGAAATAAAAACCATTAATCAAAATAAGTCATAATAAAAAAATATGTTTTATTTAAGTTGCCAGTGGTCGAGTGGAAAAGGTCGTTGGTTTTATTTTCGGAAGTCAGGGGCTTGAATCTTAATACGTACACTTTTTAATCAATTATTTTTCAAACTTTTTATGAATTTCTGTTTAAAGGCACACATATATGTAATTTCTTGAAACCCTCTCACTCATTCTTACTAAAAAAATGGGCGTAGCGATAGTGATAAGCTAACCGTTTGTTTTGTCTTAGCTTTAGTCTTCTATGTGTTCTGGAAAAATATACAAACAGTTTGAGTAACTAATTAACAAGCAGTTCTCTTAGAAACACTTCTGTTGAGATAAACTCTATTAAGAGGTCATATGATCCGCATTTGGAGCGAACACGGCTAAAATAAATACTTACGAAAATTATTTTCATATTTCACTCTCTAAACAAGTGTTGCACGAATTCTAGTTAATAATTAGTTCTAATTTAAAAATCCCCAATTTCTACATCGACATCTAACATAACCCATTGCTAATCTTCCAATATATTTTTTAAAATTTAAAGTAGGAATTGAACCTATCATATATGTATAAGAAGAGTAACCATTCATTTAAGAAAAAAAGTTTTTTTTAAATTTTGATATTCACACATAATATTTTTTCTTTATGAATATTATTTACTTATTGACGCAGATATAAATTAAAAAATAATAATTATCGCCATCTTGGATATTTACTAGATAATTTTTTCAGAAAGTTTCATTTTAATCCAATAATAATTATGCCAGTTACCACCGCTATCACAAATACGTTACATCCCATATCTATAAACATTTTTGCTATTCAGTGATTTTGGGCTCTCCTTGTAAAAGTCAACAATACTGATTTTTTAAATTACAGAATTAAGATCAATTAACATAGATAGTATTTCTTAAATGTCTGCCTAAAAAATAATAATTCAATTCAATTATGATAATAGTAAAGCAATAATATGCAATTTGATAAAAAGTTCGGCTTATGAACTAAACGTACGTATGGTGTAATAAAATTCCGAGTGATCAACTACCAGGTAATAAACACTAAACTGTATTAAAACCGTTTAAATAACCAAGTAATTCGAGCAATTTGTAATTCGAGCAATTGACGTTCGAGGAATTGGTCATTCGAGCATCTTGTTATTCGAGCAATTTCCATTCGAGCAATTGCATTCGAGCAATTTACCGGCTCCCAATATTTCTAGTCTACTGTAAAAAAAAATCAAGAATATCGTAGTCATTTTTTTTATTTAAGTGTACTCACGAAGAATCATTGAATCGATATTTGTTATTTGTAAATTCTTGGAAGAATATCTTATGTTTTAATTAGAATCGCAAGTGTTAAATATGTATACTTAGATTGTGTAAATTATGTTAATTATATGAACACAGGTGTGAAATGAGCAAGACGTCAAACATCGTTCCATAGTTGCAATGTTTATACCGTTTCAATTAATGCGTCGGCAAACAGAGATGTCTCTTTATATTATTTCTCTTGATACACATTAAAGTAATTCTATTTATAAAGTCAATTGACCTTTAGCTACGGATAAATTGTTAAAATAATATAAACAAGTGAGAACTGGCAACGCCACGAGTCGAGCTGGTGATAAATAAAAACATACATGTACAGTAAAATTTATATTTGATTTTATTGTTCATTAATGACTTTTACTATTCATTACTCAAAATGATAAATGAACCGCTTTGAAGAATATCTTGAGTATTGTTGATCGTTTGGGGGAGTACTGTTTTATGCGACTATTATTATTTGACACTGGCAACATATTTAATTGCAAACAAAAAGTGCAGCAATTTTCCGGGTTCCAAATTTAAAACACGAAAGACTGATATGACGCGTAAATATTTACATACTAAAAATAAAATTGAAACAGCAGAGTAAATTATTTGTCTAGTTTGAAAAACAGCGTTGTTACTATTCTTTATTTCTCGGTTAGCACATCGTCGTTATACTGGGTTATACGTTAAAATTAAAATCCTCCAGTTGTACCATAATTTAATAAATATAACGTTGCAATTCATTCAGTTCTATGCACTATCAAAGTATTTGTTGGAAAAATGCTCTGACCGCGTATGATTCAATATACATATTACAGTTCTATTCTTCCACGACTATTCCATATATGTACATAAAACTCATTTGATTTCGAGAATATTTTTTTTAAAAAAACATTGATTTGATCCTGTTAGATCAGTGTCTGCCAAACTTTTTTACTTCACGGCACACTGGTGAATGGGAATAGTACCGCGGCACACCAAATAAAAATGCTTTAAAAAAGGAAATGTACCCTTAAAAAAGAAAATATGGACAATGTGTCCCGTTGACCACTATGTATGAACGTGACAAATACTTGTTTGAATTCGTAGATAGTGAATTTATTAAAAATTGAAGACAATTTAAATGAATAAGCATTATTTAAAATTATTTTTTTAAGTCTTCTTCCACCGCTGCACACCTGAGACGTCTTGCGGCACACAGTTTTGCAGACGCTGTGTTAGATAATCGTTCATTCATTTGGAAAATAATCGAATCGTTACTAATCGTTTTATTTTCTGTTCTATCACTCCCTTGTCAATAGTAAGAAAAAAATGAGTCGCCAAAAACCCAATTAAAATTGAACCGCATGTAGTTCGTTTTCATTACTCATTGATACGAATCTTAAAGAGCAATCATACGTATCAACTTGAAATTCGAGCCTACGTATCATTTTCCATGTCTAGTGTACATTGTACGAGAACGAATTTGCTATACATACATACATGCGCCCATTGTTAAGAAAGTGAGTAAGGTTTTCGCTGTTGTATTATATTAACGTATTCTTTTTTTTCTAATTTTAAAGGGAAATTGATACAACCCTGTTAAAATTGATATAAGCTTTTTTATCAAAAATATCCAAAGGGATATAAGTGGAGCAAGATTCAGCAAAGATGTTAGTTAACAGCAGTAGTGCGAAGATTCTAAAATACATTCTCTAAAATATGAACAATTTCAATTTGCATTCTTATTAAATAAATAAATACTATAATAATGTATTTTATTATACTTATAAGTTGATTCATTTTTTTTTAGTAAATGTAAGTAGCTACTATTTTTATCACATTTCAAAACATAAATTTGGGGCGGCCACGAGACGTTTCCATAGACCGGATCGCTGATGTTTATAATGCTGTCACAGTAAAATTGTACGTGAGAACCACTGATCTAAACTTAGGCATCCAATCCCGGACCCTTTTTTGATCTCGGGATTTTAGATCCTTCCTCAGAAAACGTCACGGATTGAAAGAATCCACAATTATATAAAAATGTGAGACTTTTTTTAAATTCTTCTTCGGGATTCACTACAGTACGTAAAAATTCCTAAGTCCCGGGATTAGTACTAAAATGATATGGGGATTACGGAATCGCAAAATTGGTCGGGATCCCTGATTCCGAGATCGGAGACCCTAATCTAGACTTCGCGTGTTACTTTATGAGACATCCTTTTCTATGTATTATGAAGTTCGTGATCATAATATAGTAAAACAGGGTTTTCCAAACTATGTTCCGCGGAACACTGGTGTTCCGTGGGACCTACATAGGTGTTCCGCGAAAATTTGCATTGGTAAAATACACTGAAACACATTTAAGCATCTTCTACTTCATATTAAAAATCGAGTGATGGAAAATCTTCACTGATGTTTAAAACGTCAAATAGGTGGAGATGTTTAGCCACTAAGAGTTTTATTTACTCATATTTGTATGTAACATGTTTGAAAAATAATTAATCAATAAATAATAAGTGATTTAATAAAATATATTTTTATTTTGAATTACCCGACTTAAAAAATAGTCTGTGTTCCGGTAACATTTCCATATTTGCAAAGTGTTCCATTGTGCAATAAGTTTGGGAAACCCTGCAGTAAAAGGTATATTCAAGATGTTTTGATTTAATTGCTAAAATAGAATTGTAATTTTAACTTGCTACGGTTTGAACAAGTCCTATCGAAATAAAAATATTTATGCGTTCATAGTTTTCATGCCGCTCCTAAAAGTGTAAAATGAAGTGTTGAAAGATAATCGTAAAATTGATGAACATTAAATTTGACATGAGGCATTGAGTTCCTGTCGAAAGGCTGGGGTAACTATAAAACATTAAAATATCGCACATTTTTTCTGTTTTAATTTTCTACTTGGCAAAGGCATAAAGCTATTTAGAATGGCAGGAAATACGTATACATTACAACTAAGGAATCTTACCACTTAAGATTACTTTAGAGTAAAATATTTTCTTTCTACAGAATAACGATTTCTGCTAACATCAACGAAACTGACTTTTTAGGCTAGTCAAGTTGTTATTTGAACATTGTCGATTGCATTAATTATCTTTATGCACAAATTATTTTGTATGCTATATCTCTAGGATATTCACTGTATACACTATTAAATTTAGTGGCGCCTAATATCAAAATAAAAAGTTTCTCCGTACATTTTTATGTGATGATATTGTTGTAACTTTTTATAAATGATTTGATTTGTTTTCATTTCTTACGATATCGTATCAGATAAACCCGTCGCCAAAAAGCAAAACTGTTCCCAGATTTTTTGACTTATAGTTAAATTAAAATGTATCTACAATTATATGCAATGCTTGTATTTCTTTTAAACTTGAAAGCGAATGTTTATTGATATGTATGTTGTCATTGAAAAAAACTCGAATCCATAGTTACAAATTGAATAGAGGCGGCGGGGTATAATTATAAATGTTATGGTAAATAATTATCAATTGGACGGCAAAATAGACTAGTCTTAAATGATTTATATTTGTTTCCTAATTTTTTTCACTCATTGCCCTGAATTTAAAACAAACAAAAAAACTTCTGTTTCATGTGTGTAACTCAATAATCATCCATTTGTTCTGTAAAGCGCGTGAGAATCTGATTGAAACATCCGCCAAACAGACGAAAATAATGTTAAATATAGACATTTACGTAGTTAAACAAACGTCTGTTTAGCGGAATAAAATTGTCGGCCATAAAACAAAATTGAAACTAACGAGGGTAATTGAAATTTTCCTTATTACCGACAGTTTCTATTTTTAAAATGGCCGCCCACTCACGAAACGTCACAAACAACTGACAGATGACGCCTCATATAATTATCATCATAGTTCTTTTAATATAATTACCAAAGTACCAGATACTCAAAAGCAGCTTCTCAAATGTTGGGTAGCCAACTATTGAATAAATATAAAACTGAAAGTATATGTCTTAAAAGCTATTAAATAGTTAATAGATTAGGTAAATTTGTCATACTCCATCGTACGGACTATTGCGGCGAAAAACTTCACAAACTAAGCTAAAAACCACTCCACGATTTAAAATTATTATCTGAGATCATGGGAATCTCGTTAAAACCACACATTATTAAGAAGAACACTGATAAATAAATTATATAAAGTATGACTTCATCGCACGGACTATTACGGCGAAAAACTTCACAAACTGAGCTAAAAACCACTCCACGATTTAAATTATCATCTGAGATCATGGGAATCGCGTTAAAACCACACATTATTAAGAAGAACACTGATAAATAAATTATATAAAGTATGACTTCATCGCACGGACTATTACGGCGAAAAACTTCACAAACTGAGCTAAAAACCACTCCACGATTTAAATTATCATCTGAGATCATGGGAATCGCGTTAAAACCACACATTATATCGTGGAGTGGTTTTTAGCTCAGTTTGTGAAGTTTTTCGCCGCAATAGTCCGTACGATGAAGTATGACAAATTTACCATAGATTATTGTATCAGTCTGGATTGCAAATTTGAATCAGAAAATTAATTTTGAACATAGTTTAGATCATGGGTGTCCAACCGGTAGATCGCGATCGACCGTTCGATCCCAAAGCAAAATTTGGTCGATCCCGAAAGCTTCCGTGAATTTCGAAAAAATATATAATTTAAATATAAAATATACAAAAATACAAAAATTGAATTATTTTGTAAACACATACCTATCTAATAATATGTATTTCGCATTTAAAATAAACATTTCTAAGTATGAAGGAAAAAAACACCAAATACAATTTCTTATAAGAATCATGTTAGAAGTCGATTGCGAGAAAACTTAAGATTGAAAAGTCGATCCCAGGGCAAAAAAGGTTGGACACCCTAGGTTTAGATGCTCGGAATGCTTAGTGGGCATTAAGGCTTTCAAGGGGGCATCCAGTGGTGTAGGAAGAGGTCCTGCCGCCCGGGGCGGTCCTTAATTTGCCGCCCCCAATATTTCCACTAATTTTGTTTTTTAATCACTTATAAGTACTATTCTTATGTATACATATAATTTATCGAAAAATATTGTATTTATTTTTGAAAATGTCGCCCTCAAAAATGTGCCATCCCTGCCGCACCTCCCTTGCTACGCCACTGGGAGCATCGGATGACACAGTGACAGGCTGAGATTAGTCCCTTCTAGTAGCAAGTGAAATTGTAAACACACATTGACATGATACAAAACAATGTTAAAATAAAATAATCCTAATTATTGTATATAGTTTTTCACTTTTAGGGTGTTCACTGTCAATACTTGGTGGAAAGGCATTATATTAATAAAAACACAATAATCCTTTGTACTTCATTCCACTTTATTTAATATGTCAGGACCGGTTTCGCTCATTACGATCAGTTGACGATGCTCGTAATGAGCGAAACCGGTCCTGACATATTAAATAAAGTGGAATGAAGTACAAAGGATTATTGTGTTTTTATTGTATATAGTTTTGCAGTTTGTAAGTTGACTTATAAGGGCGTAACTCTTAAAAAAGGTTAGGAAACCCTGGATTAGACCATAGCTTTATTCTAAACAATCTTGTGTTTTCATCTCCTAATTGATAGCATCTTTTTATATATAATTGTTAGCAGTGCTTAGCAGAGGTGTCAGTTGTGTGATTTCAATATCATAAAATGAAAACACGAGTTTTTTGAATGGTTTGCTCAATACTCTAATTTATTTATTTTGTTTTTGGCACTTGTAATTTATCAAAAGTATACAAACTCCCCCATATAAACCCATGGAGCTTTATGTAAAATTTAATGTTTCCAACTAAAAAATATCAAAAATAACAAATGATTTGTGTTATGTTGTACATAAAATACGATTTGCTTTGAAAAATCGAACAAAGGCTTTTTTCATGCAATGGTTATTTAAATATACTTTTCTTCAGAAATAGCGGCCCTAATTTTGACTGGCAGATTTTATATTCAAAAAAAAAAAATGTTAAAACTGGAGTGTGGGCATTTATTTTTAATTTTTGCACAGGGCCCTAAATTTCAGGCTATGCAAATTTAAACAAACGATTTTTAATTATCATGACATTTCACTGATCAATAGAATTGGTACTATAACGCAGTGCTCCGCAACCGGTGTGCCGCTGCCCACTAGTGTGCCGCAAGGCGATGCTGTGTGTGCCGCGGCGCGTATCACCAATAAACGAAAAAAAAACAAATAGTTTGGTCTATACTACAAAATATTTCTGAAAATATCACAAAGAACCAGAAATAATTATTTTTTGGTTGGAAAAATACGTTATATGTAGAAACATAGTATGCACAAATCGATAAAATGTTTATTTGTAAGTATAACTTTTACCACTAAATGTTAGAAACATTTTAATAGTCGATGCTGACAATTCAACTAAAGTGGGAAACTTACGGACTTTTCATTTCTTTGGTGCAGCCTTTTGACTGATGTTTTTTTTTGTAAATAAATCTGAATAATCTGAAACATTTCTTTTCAAATGATCTCCATTAAGAGTACATGTGCTCTACATTGATAGTGGACATGGTTATAAAATATCCATATGGTTCTTTTGTGGTTTTTATCATATATAAACACAAACTAATGTAATTTCTGTATATTATGTACATTTTTACTTGTGTTGTGCCGCGAAATTTTGGAGAACACTTCAGTGTGCCTTTGAAGATAAAAGGTTGCGGAGCACTGCTATAATGACTTTAAGGATTAACTAAACTGTCAAAATAAATAATTAAAAAAATGCCTGCACAGCGAGATGTGTTTCACCCAGACCTGGCTTCTCATCGTTTTTATAAGACATTGACATACTGTATATGAATTATTTCCATGTTATAATGATTTGAAACGGTTGGACTTATATAACGGCAGCATTCACCAATTGTCAGTATTGTCCGTTTCCACAGTTGAAGAAGCAGCAGCAGCTGCAGCAGCAAATTCTGCTGCAGCATTTCCAAGCACAACAGCAGCAGTTGGCCGAACAACACGAAGCGCAGCTCCGTCAGCACATGAAGGTATCACTATCATTATTTTATCTCTTCTTAAATTGAATCCCTGGAATTTTGTTGCAGTAGTAATATGTAAAATTAGTTATTGTTTATAGTGCCCGTTGAGCTGTCGCAATCAATGTTCCTACTAAGGTGTGTGCACTCCTAAGCGGGAGTAGTAGTAAACTGTCTTTTTTTCATAAATTCACTCGAGCTACCAGAAATACTAGTTGGCGGTCTCTAATGTCGAAGATAACGCAATTAGTGTGTCTTCAGCAGAGAAAGTGTTAAATTAAGTGTTATCAACATAGTAATTTTTCCAATATACTTTGGATAAGCAGTTGTCATTGATCCATGGATGAAATTTCTGGCGTTTCAGTTTTGGGAGCAGCAGAGAGCGTTGGAGGAGCAGCAACAGCAGGCCAGAGAGGCCCGGGAACGGAGGGAGAGAGAGAGACTCGACGCCTTGAGGAAGAAGGACAGGCAAGATCACAGCGCTGTCGCTTCCACAGAAGTCAAACAAAAATTACAAGTAATTAACTATTTTTGCTTATTTTAGCTGTTATTCATTTACATCAGTGATCATTTCTAAACATTTTCAACTTTAATTTGATAATCTTATTGATATATATTTTTATCTGTTCAGGTTTTCTTGATGAAGAAACAAGCCATCGCTTCTGCAAATGGTACAGCCCCTGGATCACCATATAGAAACTGGTAACATCCTAATTTTTTTTTAATATCAATCCCAACTTTAATTTACAACAAATCCTAGATCGATTGTTCCTTGATAAATTATTTTTCAATATGAATCATTTGTTTTATTAAATCTATTGAGTAATTAATTTTTCTATTATATTCTTTGAAACCAGTCATTTAATGTGTGTGCGAGAATTTTCAATTTTCCTGTGATTACAGATTTGACTTTTGTTTATAGCTTAAGACATCTCATTATGAATGTTAGAGGTAGTATATTACACATCATGAATAATAAAAACATACAAGTACATGAAAAGCGGTAGAGATATTCAGCATTTGTATCATGCTGGCATAGTTGCTTGCCATCTGATATACTATATGACTGCATTAGTGTTTTAAGTGTATTAAAAAACTTAATATATATTTTTTAATTTAATTCTCAATTATCCAGGCTTATGCTGGGGAGGATGCATAGATAATCAGTAAACACTGATAATCCATACTTTCAATTTTGATTTAAAATACTATACATTTCCACTGCAGGCCCACTAATTTTGCCATACTTAATATTTCAGAGATTTTCTAAGGCTTTCAAATTTGGCATTCACTTTCTTTCTACATCTGGTTTAAAATTTCCTCCTCGATCGAACATGTCTAACTCTCACTTTTTTGTTCCACGATTTTAGTTACTTTATGTATTGTAAATTTTATCCAGTAATTATTTAAATCACCATCTTCGTTATAAAGGGCTTGTGTGGCAACCCTTTGCTTTTCAAAGATCCTCTCATTTTAAATAACCCATTTAGTTTTGAACCAAAATATTCTTTACTTTCAATGTGGACTTTGTCAGCATCTTCAACTTATTCGCTGAGATGTTTTCATTGTATTTCTTTGGAAAGACCTGCATTGCTGTCTCAATATTTTGTCCACACTCCACTAGAAAGCTTTTTTTTGTTTTAATTGTATTGTTTGAGTACCAACTTCGTATTTTTCTATTTGTACATACATCTGTTGAGGTATGATCAATTAATCAATCAATGTTCATAGTTCAAGTCAATTGCGTTTTTTTTTTTAATATACATATAGTTGACCCCCCTATAGCGTAGAGATTCGGACTACGCTAAATACTACATTACAGAGTACTAGGCACCCGTACAGAGTTTGAAGTTAGGTTCATTCAATTGTATTTTGTGAATTGAAGGAAATCAGCTAATCAAAGAAAAAAATAATGAATATAAATTATTAATAAATGTGTTTATTACGTAAAATATTTATGAAAATTCTAATTAAAGCTATTATTAGCCGCATACATTATAGGAAACTTCTCTGTTGGGTTGAATGTTATAGAGGGTTTTACTGTGCAATAAATTCATGCAAGGATTATCTGCACAGAGTTGACAGTATTTTGCATGAACAAGATGTGAAAATAGTGTTATTGTAGTTCCTATTCTCATTGCATTTACAGTAGTAACTGCCAATTTCATACATGATATTTTTTCAAAGGCATACAAAAAATATGCGTTTTATATTATTCATATATTTTATTACGATTTTCACACTTCTGCTCTGTTCTATGTTTCTCTGGAGCTTAAGGCTAAATAAAAAAGCTGTTTTGGTTTTATATCGTAATATGCAGATGTAATTGCTATTGTGATTGTTGGTACAGAGTTGTTAATATATTTACATTGAAATATTGTGCTTAATAATATGTTATTAAATATGTCAATATTATGCAAATTTGATAATTTATATTCTATTCTTTAATTCATTTTATTTGATAAAAACATACAATTTATTGGCCATTAAATTTTATTTATGATGTCTGTGAAAGTCAATTTGTCATTGTAAATTAATATTTTTAGCCGGTTTTTGGTTTTTTAAATATTTTTTTAACTTATTTCCAAATATTTTTATCTTGTCTGCAGGGGCGTAGTCAAGAGTTCGTCGGGAGAATCGATCACATCCGGAATCAGCAACTCTCATCCCTACAGATTACCGACGCAGCAGCCACCTGTCATAGCAAAATATGACTCGACAGACTTCCCGCTCAGGAAAACCGGTATGCTTATATTCATTGATATTATATTATATACATATATATATTTTCACTCTAGTTTATATTAATTAGAGTATAAATGTGAATATGCAAGATCATCTTGATTTTGAGTGTGTAAACCTGTGTAATATTGCCAGTGGGGAAAAATTAATTCCCTACACAATATAATTTGTTGATGCTAAAATGATTCGATTATAAGTCAAACGTTCCGAGAAGGCCTTCATATTTTACATCAAGGCTTAGGGGAAAACAGGCTTAATTTTTTGTAATACTTCGTGGCAAAGGGGATAATACTCACTTCATTGGTATCATCTTTGACAATCCTTTGAACCTTTGTTTTATAAATTGTATATTTGAAAGATGGTGGGTATCAAAAATGTTAGATGAAATGTGACCTGACAATGCTGTTAAATAAAGAGCGTGAAAAAAAATACCCAAAATATTTTGACGTTCTACATGTATATCAAAATATTTTAGTAATTTTTATCTTATTTTTTACAAAAAGATTCGAGTGTTAATTTTACCACTATCAAATTTTTATGGTTTTATTCTATTTCCCGTTGGCTTAGGCTTGTTACTACGGTTTACTGCATCGATAGAATGATCTCAGCATATTCATTTATATAGATTATGTGTTTTGTGTGTGAAAATGTAGGTGCAGAATTACTAATACGGAATGATAAATTTGTGTTATGCTTTTACCCCGCACTATATCGTCAATTGAAGTGTATTAACATAGATTCAGAATAACAGAACCATTCACTATTATAAATTTAATCAAAATGTGTTGTTTACAGATCGACATCCTTTCAAGACATACCTTCATGTAAAATTATATGTCGGCTACGACTTTGCTCCTTTGTGAAGGGATTGATTATACACAAATCTTTCATTCTTTTTATAGAGGTACCGCATTAGCTTGAATTATTTCTAATTAATAATATAATGAAGATTTTTTTAGATCAACTTTGTTGGTACAGTCAAGTCCATTTTTGATAATATTTTCAATTTTTGAAAACAATTTACTTATTCTCGATGTTGTTTATAAGAATAGACTATGAATGTTTCACATACTTGTTAATTTGATATTGGCTACATTTTGTCAGGAGAGGAGTTTGTTAGGAAACTTTATCACATTTTAATTTTAAACAACAAAATGATTTGATCCTGGGACAATCGGGTGGGCCTGGGCTCGAGTCCCGTTAAGTTAAAAACAGAATTTGAGATTTTTTATTATTGTCGATGTAATTTCTTCCTCAGTTGATCTTAGACGACTTGAGTTTCCTCATCTCTACTTTTTAGAAGTAATTTAATGTATTTGATATTCTACGCTGGTATCTTTTAGCATTGTCTATCTTTTTGGTAGTAATTATTATTATTTCATCTTTTTCAAATTCAAGTGATTCAAGAGATGTTAGTTTTGTTCTTATAAAAAAAAATAGACAATACTATGTTCTGGCTAATACGGTACCTATTTTCAAATATACTGTTCTCTTAACTAACTATTGAAGAATATCGAAGTGCATTTTTCATAAAATGATAAAATACAAACAACAGAAATATCTATTTCTATAGGCTGCATTCTTATTTGTCAATGATTCACATATAATAATATTCATAAAACCGTGTTAATCAATAAAATTATGTTTATTGACATAAAGTTTTATTATTGTAATTAACGTTAAAGTCATTTTTTGAATTGTCAATTCAATGAAGTGAATACGTACATATCTCATGTATAAGTACTTGAAAGATATTTCTTTCATTTAAATGTTTTTATGAGAATCAAAATTGAATAAAATGTTTATTGATGTTACGAATAGTATAATCGAGTGTGTTAATACTCCTTTACCATTCCTAACCCTCCATATCTATTACGAAAACAATTGATTGTCGAGAAGTGAAAAACCCATTCTGAATTTTGGTAAGATGATATTATTAATGTATAGTGTAGTATTTCTAGGAATTGAAATTATTGAAAAATCACAGTATATGCTCCATTCTTTTTTTCCTTTTTGACCACTTATTTTTTTTAGTAATAAATTTGCCAAAACATCTAGAGTAGACTTAATTCCTTTATATACGATTTTTATCTCAAACAGTCTTATATAAAAAATTAAGCAATGAAAAATTCTTATATTTCTATATCAATCCGTTATTTTCTCTGATCGATAACATTTTGTTCTCTAGCGTGCATCAAGGTTGCATAATCATTTAAATCCTTCAAGTTCGTATGACGTGCGCAGTTCACTAAAACGGTGCTCTGTTTTATCATCCATTTATAATAGCAAAAGTTCACCGATTTAATTCAAATAACTTGAGTTCTATAAAGATTATTTTAGTTTTAGTTTTAAATACATGATATTTTTTTAATCCAAAAATCTTTTTTTTTTAATACCTTATTTGGAAAGACAGTTTTCAAATTGAACACATTTATTTTTATTCTGCTAATAATCCACTGTTCTGAGAGTGATAACCTAATTGACAGAAAAAAGAAACTATTCAAAATCTATTTCAGATATACTTGCCTAAAGGGTTAATTTTACTCTGAATAAATATGTTGGATTTACTAAACTCACTAGGATTATTTTGAGCTCGACAATTTCCAATTTCTTGTCAAGTTAGTGTAATATTCCTGACCTTTCCGTACTCCTATCCTGTTACAATGTAGTATCAAATCGCGCGTGTGTTTCCCCCTGTACTAACCTCTCTGTTGTGTGATGGTGTTGCGAAGCGTCGGAGCCGAACCTGCTGAAGCTGAGGCTGAGGCAGCGGGTGGCCGACAAGAGACCATCGCCCATGGCCAGGAGACAGGATCGCCTACTCAAACATCGCAGTCCTGGGAAGTTGGCCCACCACGCTATCAGAAACGCAGCAAGTATGTACTCAGCATTGCCACAGGGGTGATGGTGTCGTCTGTCCTCGTTTTCATCCGACAAATATATCAATCGACAGTACACTCGCAGATAATAAAGATTAATATCATTGTTTATTGATAGAATCGGTTATGTTTATTCAAAATGAGTCTTCAGTAATCTGCGATATGAATGCGTTTTTGGAATTAATGTTGAGCCTCTTTTTGTTGATTTGCAAGTAAATCCATTCTTCTCTGTTGAGCACATGGTATCGATGGCCTAGTTCTATGGAACGATAAGTTAAAATTTTGATGTTTTGAATAATATTACATATTATTTTCGAATACCTCTTTTCTATATTTCCACAAAGGCACAACTAAAAAAAACTACTAGTTTTCTCGTTTGCACAATGAAAATAAATAAATATAAACAATCTCTCAGTGCCATAAAAATACCACTCTAAATATCATTTTATGATTACGTTGCAATAAATTCAAATTGAATTGCGATAAATGACTAAATGATTCACTAAAAAATGAGACAATTTATAATTATCACTTTTTACAATTCAGTTTAGATGCATTAAAACTTAGCCATATGTATCTCAAAACAACGAATTTCTAGCTGTAGCACTATGTGCCGAGTTTTCAAAATTTCATTATATTTTCATCTGGAACCACATGACTAAACTGGTTATTTACTTTGTTGATTTTAATCTCAATTTCGAGAAGATCTGAAGAGTCGTCAAAAAGTTACTTTCGCTGATCTTTTATTGTGGTAAAATGAAAAAATATTTTCACCACTACCCATAAGTGAAAAATATACCATGCGCGTGAAAAGAGCAACTCGTCTAATGATTATTGTTTTCAATCCTTTTTTTTTGTCACATTTAACAATTTTCAGTTAAATATTTAGTAGTGGGGCGACATTGCGTATAGGATTGGCTATCCACCTGTTGGAAATTTATTATATTTGTTAAAAAATCTGATGAATAGTTTATGTATGCACAGGTATCGGAAGTTATTCTTGCTTCTAGGTAACATGACAACATTGTTTTTTTACTCAAATAATCTTTGATACTCGATAGAGGGAGGGAGTCGCACAAAAACATTATAAAAAATTCATTATCATTATTATTTTTATTCAAAGTGTCTTTTGAATGTTTTTTTTTTTTTGTTCATCTGAAATATTTAACAGAAATAATTTATTGTTTTGTTGCAGATATATTATACATTTACCATTACTGAAAAGCAGTTTTTTTGTATTAATTGCATGTCATAGATTAAATAATTAGTGTATTTAACACACTTTAATCAAAACCGCATGTTAAGCTAAATCAGTACTATATTAAACGATACACATTAGACTAATATGTAATATTAATTAACTATCCACCGCTTAGATTAATAACAAAATAATTATTATTACTTTGAAATCACTTATTTATGATAACCCCACCCCGATTGTTTTTAAGACCATAGTATGAGTACCCAAGATGTTATTATTCACCTACATCACCTTGTACCTTAATTTTTTTTTTTACTGAATAGAGTTCCCTCATATTACAGTGTTGCTAGTGCAGCCCAACTAATCTATTGCACTCTGTCTAAAAGAAATATACTGAATTTTTTTTTAAATATAGTATAAACTATTATAAAAATTTAGAGCGTCGTATTTTGTAAACAGAAATATCATGATAGCTTATATTTTGATAACCTCCAAAGAGATTGTAAACGATTTCTTCTGGTTTCCTTACGTTACAGATGACTTCTGAAAATTGATCATCTTGAATTAACAGAATAATTGCAATATTAGGGTTTCTTATACTTATAATGAAATCAGAATTACAAATTGTTAGTTCTTTATATAATTTTTAGGAACCTGGAAAATAATTCCTATAAAATCATGATTAATTCATTGTTTTATAATTTTCGATTGAAGCAAAGATGAATTCCTTGGAATGTAGAATTTTCAATCGTATCATTGTAGGACAATTTTTTCAGTTACGAAAAACTTATTTAACGCTTTAACGCTCTGACCAAATTCTCCTCTTTTTTTCTGTAGATTGCGGAACTTCAGGCAGCAGTAATCCTGATTCGGGACCCAACTCTCCGCCGGCGAATGCCGGAGGATCTCGCGGGTCTCCAACTGCTGCTTCGATTCTAGAAGAAGCGGAAGAAGGAGGATACGCCCAACAAGGAAGCGGAGACATGGCTCTTTTCAGCAGCCCATCTATGCCCAACATCTCACTTGGGAGACCTCACGTCTCTAATGCTGCCACTGTAAGTCCATTTGTGCTTCTGAGTTATAGAGAATCTCCTAAATTAACACTCAAGACCCCGGCCCCGCACTAACGCGGAAATGGTCGTTATCCGTTAAACCCCGGCCCCGCGCTAGCGCGGGTTTACACACGTGGACATGTAATTGGTATCCATTAAGTCAAAACTAATTTATTTCGGGTTTTTGTTTTTTTTATGTTACTCAAGAGGGTTTGCTGCATATGTGTATTTTTTTTGTGTCGATTTACCTTATTATTTATGGGTGAAAATGTCTTTTGAAATAAGATATTTTTTGCTTTAGAATAATTAAAATTAAAATATTTTACGACTTGACTTTTACTTTTATTAGACTTAAAAAACATACTACTGTTCGTTTTATATTCTGTAATATTTCATTTTTAATTTTGCTCATTTATTGAACTTAATTCATTTTGAGTATTCATTCAAACTGAATTTAACTCATCCAATAAATGAACACAACATTTATTGATTCTGAGGCGGTACGAAGTTCGTCGGGCCAGCTAGTTATTTAAATAAATTTTAGTTTCTTTGATCGCGATATATTTTCTGCTCTTGTTTTATTACATTCAGTGCTTAAAATTTAAAAAAAATGTTTGTGTTGTATAAGTTATGTGATTAAAGAGGTAATTAAAAAAATATTTTAATTTTTGCATTTTTTTCTTTAAAAATATTTTTTGTCTATGAAAAATCGAAAAGAAAGTGTCGTTTTTTACTTATTTCTGCTATGTTTAATCATTTTTTGTGTTCGCCAAGTTAAACTCATCGGCAAAAATAATTTTTAAATGTTTTTTATTGCAACTTGCTTAATATTGGGTTGGCTTGCAAGACGATGGGTGTATGCGTCATGCATGCCATACATGAACATGTAATTTATTAGTAAAAGTGACAGTGTTGTTAATATATAGTTTTAATCTTATGTATTTTGAAAAATGATTTCGTTAAAAAAGTACATATAATACGTCAACACAAACAAATGTTACACAGTTTGAGATTTTCTGGTTGCGTAAAAATCAAACAATTAAGAGTCATAATTTATTGCTTCAAATGGTTATGGGCATTTACTTTAATTAGGCGTGTCAAATTTTTATTATTTTCTGTTCTTTTCAATGATGTCAACATCAGTGAAATTATGCATTTTTATCGGGGCACATACTCCTTCACAAGACCATTCATTGTTTATTTTCATAGGTACAGCTCTTTGCTTCCAAGTCCTTTTTGTTTTAAAGAAATGTGTCCATTAAATAAAAAGATATGATTTTTTAAAGAAAAAGCGCGCGAATCCGGCTGGATGTGCGAAATGTGCGGGTTTAAGTGTAACTTTGTCGCGAAACTGCCGGTTGCTTGAGTGTTAACTGTATTTTTATTACCATTTCTATCTCACTATTATGTTGATTGATCCTGTGCTATAATTCACATATCTATATCCTATTCCTATTCAAGTAAGATGGAATCAAATTTCTCACACGAGAATACAGTACTGTTTTGTGAATATTTTTCAATGTCGATTTGATGGAGGTTTAAGTCGTAGGATGCCTTATCGTCAAATTTCTTCTTTTGATAATATTTCTTACTTTTCCCGAATAAGTTGACTAGTTATTTTTATAACAGCTAATGGTTACACAAGAGTTGTACGAACAAATTCTTGGGCAGTGGGCTACCCCCACTGTGCATGGCCGGGCATATAAAGGTAAATAATGTTAACAATTTTAAAAAGTGTGACCACAACATTTTATAGATCTTCTCATTGGTGTTGTTATTGGTCAACAGTTCTTTGATAAAAAATTATAGTATCATAATATGATTCCATTACTCATTTGGTTGAATTTTTTTTTTCTTAGGGTTTTTTTTGCAATAATCATTATTTAATATATTTTGTTTACAGGAGTCAAATATGTTGCCACCTGTATCAGAAGCTGAAGTACGTGCAGCATTCACCGCACGGCTAGGAGTTCCCCTCACCGAGAGCATGCTTCCTCCATCTCTACCCTACTATCCGATGCTACCTGTTGAGTCATATCATGCCAAACCTCCCCCTCATCAGCCGATCACCGATGTCCAAGTGGCTCACGCTAGGCTCAACAAACGACCTCTCGGCCGAACGCAGTCTGCGCCCCTTCCCCTTGGAAATCCCTTGCTCGCAGGGACTGCCCCCCAGCCTGACAATCCCCATCATCATTATTACCTCAAACAGCAGATTCGACAGACAGTTCTCACGAGAGCGGGAGCTCGAGAGGCCGGAGAATTGGATGAACGAGAAGAAACCTCAGAGGTTATCGATCTTACTGATAAGAAAGCTAAAGCATCAGCGGAGGCGGCGGAAAATGACAGACCCACGTTTATGCAACAACAAAGAAGCATTTTGATGAGGCACTCCTTGCAAGCGAGTGTTGACGAAGCGGCCATGCGAGGCAGACCTCTCTGCCGAGCGTTAAGCTCCCCTCTAGTCCATTTGGGACCACCGCCTGTACCTCTGCCTCCTACCCCTACATCGCCTACATCCCCGATGGAAACAGGAGTTAACCTAACCGTATCCAGGATACCCAGAGAACACGGATCGGCCCCCACCACCGGTCTCGCGTTTGACAACATCATGTTGAAACATGCGTGCATCTGTGGTGACAATGCCACGCATCCTGAGCACGGAGGCAGACTGCAAAGCGTCTGGGCTAGGTTGATGGAGACCGGTCTCGTTGCCAGGTGCGATCGTGTGAGGTCACGCAAGGCCACCCTTGAGGAATTGCAGACCTGCCATCAGGAAGCTCACACCTTACTCTTTGGTGAGTAATTGTCATACTTATTTATAATATATTTATTAAAATTCCATGACAATTTTTAGCCCATCAACCCATCCGCAAGTTGTTGATAATTCTGCTGCCAAGATTTCACTTTTTTCCAGTTTTATAAATTGTTTAATCCATTAATATCCTTAAATAATTTATGATTTAAATTAGATTGATCTACCCGCAAAATGAACACAAGTCTTTTTCTTTATTAAAATGCAACTTAAGACAAATCGAAATAATGACATTTATTCATTTATTTCAGGAACAAATCCGTTGAATCGTCAGAAACTCGACATGTCAAAATTCTCCGCAATGCCTATCAAGAGTTTTGTTCGCTTAGGGTGCGGAGGTATCGGAGTGGACTCTGACACCACATGGAACGAACTTCACACCGCTCCTGCTGCTAGAATGGCCGCCGGGTGTGTAGTTGACCTGGCTTTCAAGACTTATATGGGTGATACCAAGGTTACCATTTTATTTTATGCTGTAATATGGATCAATTCAAATTATTTAAACCAAAAAAAGTATAGGTAATCTTTACTATGTTGACTTGTCATACAACTATTAATTATTATTGACTTTTCGTTATTATCAAATATTTTTTTAGAATGGTTTCGCGGTAGTGAGACCACCCGGCCATCACGCGGAAGCCTCCCAAGCGATGGGCTTCTGTTTCTTCAACTCCGTCGCTGTAGCCGCACGACTTCTTCAACAGAGACTCGATGTCAAAAGGATACTTATCATTGATTGGGTAAAAACTTATTTATTTTCTTTCATCAATGCATTTTGTGTCCAGTTGAAACAGAATCTGAATATTAAACTTCTGGTTTATTTCAGGATGTGCACCATGGCAATGGGACGCAGCAGATCTTCTATGATGACCCTCGAGTTTTATACCTCTCCATTCACAGGCATGACGATGGAAACTTCTTCCCAGGAACTGGAGGCCCGACAGAGGTGAATTTTCATTAATTCATTAATTCATTAATTATTTTAGTGCGAAAATTTAAGACTGTTCTTATATGATGAATATAATACATATTTTATTTTTGCAGTGCGGTAGCGGAATGGGTGTCGGATTCAATGTTAACATCGCCTGGTCAGGAGGACTTAATCCACCACTAGGAGATGCAGAATACTTGGCCGCTTTTCGGTCTATCGTCATACCAATTGCAAAGGTTTGAAAAATAACTGCGACATCTCAATTTAAAATATTTAAACGTTCAATTCCAAACGGATAGCTCGCCATTGCTTCATGTAAAAAAGTTAAGTTAAAGAAAAGAAGAGTTAATCTCGATAAAAAAACAAGATTGCCACCTCTGTTTTATATATTTTTATAAAATGCTGTAACTGTAAATGCTTATATATCCGTGCTTGGGTGAATATATTCAGATGTCAAGATAATTCATTTTTTTGTATAAAATCTAGTTGTTGTAATATTGACATAGAAAATGCTGGAAAAATGTTGGATATTTTGATTTATTCAATTATTTATAGGGTGGATAACAAGTATAAATAACGGTGCATAATATTTGCAATCATGTACTAAGTGAAGTTGAAAATATATTAAAGCCAAAGACGGATATAAGAGTGTTCTTATCATATCTCAGTCGATTTTAAAGTAAAAACTCAATATCTACTGATGCTAAATTAAAGATACTGATAATACCATAAATAAAAGATCAATCAAGGAAAATGACTATGTATTCATTCTTCTGTAAATATATTTGATAATTGACATGATTTATAAAATAAAACACTAATTTAATATGTAAATCATTCTCTTTCAGGAATTTGACCCGTCAATAGTGTTGGTATCGTGTGGTTTCGATGCTGCCGTTGGTCATCCACCTCCGCTCGGTGGCTACAAAGTTTCACCAGCATGCTTTGGTCATATGACAAAAGAACTTCTACAGATCGCCAATGGAAAGGTACCCAACATTGAAATTAGATTCCATCATATTATGGCTGCATGAAAAAAATTCAAATTTTCTTAAACCTTAATTAAAAACACTTCACAATATTATTTTAACTCTCCTACAGGTGGTTCTCGCATTGGAGGGAGGATACGACCTGCCCGCTATCTGCGACTGCGCTCAAGAATGTGTACGTGCTCTTTTGGGAGATGAACCTTCACCGATTTCTCCCGAGGAATTAGCAAGACCTCCGGCTCAGTGTGCTATTGATACGTTACAGAAGACCATCGCCATTCAGGTGACAATTCCTATTATAAACGATATGATTGAGTATAAAAAAAAATATATCGGACAAACCTTTTTTTTGTAGTTTTTTTTTAAATAAGAAGTATCTTATGAAAGCACGGCTGAGCAATGAGAAAAACATTTTTTTCATTAATAGGTAAAATAACAAAATCAATAGTCTCTTTTAACTCCTTGGGTGCTAACGACACGCCTAGCGTGTCAAGTGGAATTTTTAAAGCATGGGCACCTATCGCTTTGGAGTGATATTATTATTATGTCATTGTTTTGCAACAAAAAAATAATAATAATAATATCGAATCGGTAGTGTGGACCTGCAGAAGTCGTATTTTTTCATCTTGTTTTTTCACATAAAGGTTGGTTTACACTTTCAGTTAGAATACGTTTACTACATAAGTTCGAAATTTTAATTTGCATTATTTACTGTTCTTCTTTTTACATTCTTTAAGAGTATTGAAGTGTTCTGTCTAGAATTTTATACATAAAAAGCTACAAATATTTTTTTCAAAGCAGTGAGTCCGTGGTAAAATATACCCCAGAAGGAATATGTGCAACTAAATGGAAAGACTGCTGAGACGTTCTGACGATTTCGTCAGAAATTTCATGGCTGGTGTGGCTACGATGGTCAAATACATACTTGACATGGCTACGATAATCAAATGTATACTTCCCATGTAGAAAAAAAACATGAAGATGTTATAAAAAACAGGAATTCATTTATTTCAAACAATGACACTAAATTCTTATATGTACAAATTTTTTTTGTTTTTTTTTTTAATTTTAAAAAATATTTGACATTACAGCTTACGCCAATGCGTCAAATATTTTGAAGTTGAAAGATCATATGTACTCGATGAGAATTTTTAAAAATCACATGAGATTAACTCAAGGAGAATTGACTTCACAAACACCCATGTCTTAGATCTCAAATTAAAATTTAAAAAATCCAATTTGACATTGACCTTACCGGGAATCGAACCCGGACCCACCTGATTGGTAGAGAAAGCTTTACCTACTAGACCAAAGTGGGCGACAATTTTCAAAATTCAACTAAAATATCATTATATACAGGCTTCAAGTTATTGAAAAATTAGTAGGCCCCCCTCCAAAACAAAAAAATAAAAGAGTCCATCTTCCTATTTTCTGCAAAACATACCCAGATAGAAAAACCAAAAGAGGACGGTGCAAATATTGTTGGAATGATAAAAGGAGTGAAAAGCCTCTCTTTTTTTGTCTGGAATATCCAAATGAACCTGGATCCATGCTTTCGGTTATATCACCAACAAATGATAAGTATTGTTTAATACAATAATAGTGCTTAGTGCAAGTTATTTTTTAAACTATTTTTTTACCATTATGTTATATTCAATTTACATATATGTTTACAAAAGATGTAATTTTACTCACGTAAATGGAAGTAATTGTATGCTATTTTTTAATATTGATAAATGTATCTATTGTTTGCTATGTATTTATGTACACAATATTAGATAAATCAAAAAGCTAACATGCAATTAATTTATTTACAAAAATCTTGGAAACATGCATTGTAAACGCTCCTTTATGCATGCGATGGTTATTCCTAAGTACCATAAATTATCCGAAGACTGGTATGCAGTCCTGATATTTGCGAACGAGATTATTATTATTATTAATAATACAAAATCAGCATGCTACAATGCATACTCCACTAAAGTCCGCATTGAGTGTGTTAACCAGGGCTGTGGAGTCAGGGGTTTTGTCCATAGTCAGAGTTGGAAAAATCTTTCGAATCAGAACCATTAAAAATATATATATTTAATGTGTATTCAAACCACAACAGTCCATAGTGTTGCCACTGCATACTAGGTTGACTATAGATGATCTGATGTTAAACATATATAAGTTAAAATGCTATGATTGATAACCCACTGATAAATTTGATAATCAAGTGATGGAAAATAAAACTACGCTGCGTATATACCAGCGCCACTGTATCCCTTTGTCTGCGTCTAACAACTATGTAAGAACTATGTATTATTTTATTTGTTGCATACTTTTATAACATATTTATCAGTCATGGCATTTGTTCACAGCTTTCTCACTGGCCATGCATCAAGCGTTCTGCCGGTTCACTGGGATCTGGTGCGATTGGTGTTCAACGAGAGAACGAGAGAGACGCCGCAGACACCGTCAGCGCTATGGCTTCACTCTCCATGCATCATCAACGTCATGCCACTCTGTGAGCTTAACCTAAATTATTTAACTGTTGATACCCTTTGATTGTAATAATTCTGTCATTGACACTATCGGCGGGCTAAGTTTTGCAAATTGGCTTTCTTTATAGTAATATTTATAGCGCACACATTTGAAGTCATAATTCATTGAATCTTTTTGTTGATATTTTATTTGAACTAAATTTGGTCATTTTACTGATCATTTCTGATTTCACACCTAATTTCTAATCTTACATTTTCGTCATTATTTGAGAAGGAATATAATCTGCTTAGACCAGAAGCTGTGTAATAAATTAAAATCACAACATCCTATGGCAGGGATGGCGAACAAGGAACCCGCGGGTCACGCAGTGACCCGCATGAGAAATTATCTAACCCGCTTGAACTTTTACAAATGATAGTTTTTATTTAAAGCTTTCAAGCCGACCAGCGACGAACTCGATCTGTGTGACCCGCGATGTGATTTTTTAATTTTTTAAATCAAATTTGACCTACTTGCGAAAAAGGTTCGCCATCTCTGTCCTATGGCATATATTACCTGAAAAGGTGACAAATTGTTTTCTTTGTGCTTCCTCAATTACTGAATGACCAAAGCAGCATTAATAATATATTTCTTTGTTTCATACAAGTAGAAATATAAAAACTAAAAATTTTCAAAATGCTATAAAAGTAATTAATACTGAATTGAATTTTTGTTTTGTACTGTCATAGTTCCTGCTCTAGGAATGAAAATAGAAAAATGTTTTGCAGCAACTTAGCACTTTGATTAATTCCTGAAAGTATGTTTGGTGAGTGATATTGATATTTAAGGGATCGGAATGAAATGGGCTAAATCTTATAATCAATATTTTAGGAAAAAAAACATTATAGGGTAAATTGGTTCAGAAGAGAATTGTATTAGTATTTAAAAAAGATATTGTTTTCATTCAAATTAATGAATACTGTGTTATCGTTTCAGAACTCCAGATCATAGCCACGAGGAAGTGGAAGAACCAATGGAACAAGATGAAACAAAATGAAGAACGCTCATTCCGTAACCTGGTTCTACTGTTAAAAACGCACCGTTAGCGATTAAAGTCTCCGCTCTGCACTGTGACTGATAGGCGACCATCACTGACAGATATTTCTGATAGAGATATCCAAAAAAATTATATACTTAAAATAATCCCAAGGTTACTGCTGCCGCTGGGAAAATCGATTGTGTTCTGCGGCGGCTCAATCTCGAGGGTTCATTTTAATTAAGAAAATTTAATATGTGATGTTGTGGAAGAGTAAATAATCTATATACAAAATGTATGATTTATGTTGTACTTGAAATATAATGCATGACATTACTCCGAGCCCCGAAGCGTGCATTGTATTCGTTTCGAGGCCGAGGGTAACATTTCTGGGATGTTTATTTTTATCGCTAAGGATAGTTTAGTTAGGTGTTGTTGTTATAAAGCGCCGTCCGACACGTTCGGGACAGCGCCGAGATACCAAAGTTAGTTTAATGAAAAACGTCAATGATGACTTCTTTCACTGTCGAACGAAGAGTATACTTAATGTTTTTATTTACGTGAAATCGTCAATATGAAATTGCAGTCGAAAGCGTCGCGCCCCGACGTCATGGCATATTTTTCTAATGTTCAAAGTTTTATTGACGTGTTATGGTAATATGATATATATTTTTCAAGACAAACTGTTAAATGAGTGACCTTAAAGGAGGCAACGAAACCTGAATAGCGAGCCTGTTTGAATCGGTCAATAGAGACCGGCGGTAGTCACATTACGTTTATTTGCGTTGAGTATGAAACGATGCACACTGTATGTTGTGACTTTGCGTATCGTAGCCAAATATCGCTATTCGCTGTCTGTTAAAAATTGATGATTTCTCTTTCTGACATTTCAGAAAAGATCTCAACCTATTTTCGAAACGGTTTTTGTCGTGTTATGTAACAGTAAACGTACATATTCATTAAACGTAAGTAATTTTATACAATATTGTAAACATTCAATGATTTTATAACTCACTCAATATCGTAATTAGTGATTAGATTTTTTATTTTTGCGTTGTAACTAATGAAGGTTTTAATTTCTATGTACAATTATAACTTTTTTTTTGTAAACTCCAAAGTGCAGGTCACTTTATAAGTTTCTTTTGTCGAGTGATCGTTATGTGGATGTGTTGTATAAATGTATGTGCCGAGCTGAATGATAACTGTCCGTTATCGTTTTAAGTTATATTAAAAGCGACTGGGTGGAAATTAGTACGTTCAATTATTCGAGCATTTGAATGGGTATTGAAAGGGTTATCTGCGCTTTTTGTTTGATAAATGTGAATCTCGGTAGTAACTATTTTTCATTGTGTATAAACGGATGAAGATTATTTTGTAAATGTTTGTCGTAAGCTAGTCGTTAGGCCGAGCGAAATTTGTACTATGAAATGACTGTGAAATATGTACTGGTGCGTTATTTAAAGGCAAAAATGTTTGTATTTTACCGCACTCGTGAAGTATGACGCGAGCCGCAGAGAATTGCGACGCTCGCCAGTCGAGCTCTCGCATGCTCGTTTTGAATGTGAGATTTTTGTATAGACACTTAGACATTCCCGATGTGTTATTATGATAATTAAAAATGCTGGAATACATGAATACATATTTATAATATATATATATATATATATATATGAGAAAGATATTTTACAGAAACAAGATTCTAATAAATATAATGAAATAAAATAGTATGAATATTATCAACGATGATTTTTACAAATTATATAAAACAGAATTTAAGGTAGATTTGGTAAGATATTATCGTCCGTTAAATATTTGGGGTAAGCCAATTTATCTACTTCATGAAATGAATGGTGAGTCTGTATCGAATCGATGATGACTATTTTGAGAGAATATAAAATATTTACTTTTAAATAATACTCACCGTTTAAGTGATACTGCAATTCGACAGCTTTAGTACAATAATTTCACAAAGTATTGTATTAAATCTCGATAACTTAAATACGTACTCTCTCATTGCAAATGTACTTTTTTAGATTTTTTAAATCTTTCTCTTATTTACGAACATAAAAGCAAAACATTCCGCCTTGAATGTTATACTTATTTAACTGAAATTAGATTGTATCAGATTGTTTTAAAAATATATATCCACACTTAACCTTGTTTAATTTGAAAGAATTTATTATGAATACCTTTATTCCTTTAATATACACATTTCATGTATGTAATGTTTCCACAGTGCAGGTAAAAATGTCTGCACTTAAAAATTAAACATGTTATGTATTTGAAATTCTATTGTTAAATTATAATATTGGAAATAAAATATATTTAATAAATGTATATATTTGGAAATTGAGTTTTTTTGCATTTAAAATTGATCTACAAATTGCATCCTGGAACCAAGTATCAAAAGAAATCAGGCAGCAATGTTAATTCATTAATATATTTTCATAAATGCGTCAATAAAAAAGGTTCAGGTTAGTTATAGCAGCGTCACTTTCATTTTTGGAAATAAAGTAGCCACAGCCAAAATTATAACAAATACGTTTTGACACATAAGAGCTTACTTTTAATATAGTATATTGAAATTGTCAATTGTTAATCACAATACTATCGCAAACTGATTAAACGGAAGTTGGCTGTTAATAGAAATAAAAAACTTGCATAGTTCAGTGTTGCAAGTACAATAAAATTATTTGTATTATGATGCAAGTGGATAGAATAAAGTCATGCCTGCAAGAATTGCGTTGAATCATATCAATCTTAGTATTGGAGACTTTGGTTTAATGGATTAGGTAGTATTTCAAGCCCAGCTTGGTTCTCCACATGAAGTCGGCTAAGTACAACTCCAAATAAATTAAGTCAGTACCCTGTCTTTTCTTGATATCTCACTGGGCAAATCCGATATCATTTCAACTGTTTGGGTGTTGACATTCAAATGCCAAGGGATACATAAAAGAATATGTACCAATAAGTTTTATAGGCTACAGCCATAAATGCACTAAAAATCGGTAACAATCATTAATTCATGGTGAATCCTGTGATTTATTACTGATGTTTATTATTTAACCCTTTGAACTCATATGTCGAGGTAACATCGACATTGGTTTTTTACTGGCAACTCCCGCGTCGAGGCTACATCGACATTTTTTACGCTCGCCGTTATTCCGGCGAATTGTTGGCGGTGGGTCGCCGCAGGAACCGGTTTGAGAGAGGAAACATACATTTCTCATTTTATGACTAATGCAATTTATTTGCAACTCAGAATTACGTAATAAAACACTTGCCAAGGGTCACATGTTTGGTGGGTGCAGGTATAAAACACCGCTGAATACAATAGTTTGCGTTTCGCATTGTTCCGGTCAACATTGCGTGTGTTTTATCAATAATCAAATTTGATTAGGAATGTAAGCATATTTCAATTATTCGATCTTATTTTATATTCAAATAAAAAGTGTTATTTTCTAATTTTTATAACCTAGAAAAATGGACCGTGTTGATAGCGAATGTGAAAGTAGTGATGGGGATGACGACTACATGAATCATGTAGACGAAATATTCGAGCAATTAGAAGTTACCGAAAATACCATTGGCATCGATTCTTCTTCGGAAGAAAATTTTTTTTTAAGAAGTCGAAGGCGACTTAATTTAAAGATTAATTTGTAGCCTAAATATATAATAAACATAAACAAATTCTTAAAACCATTTTTTATTTAATTATTATATGTATATTTTTAGCTATAACACATTTAATAAAAAAAATCGCTAAAAACGCTAAAAAGGCTTGGAGTTGCTGGAACACTTTTGAAAAAAATTAAAGAGTTCAAAGGGTTAAAGATTATGTGTTTTTAATTGACACATATTTTGAAATCTGTTTATCAATTTGTTGAAAAAAACTATTATGACACAGATATTACATTTAAATATGTATATTTACAATACAACGGTCTCTCTTGCGACTCAACAATTTACCGGGACATAAAAATTGTATGTCTCACATCCCATACATGAAAAAAATCGTAACTTCAGAATCCTTTGTACATACAACATATAATAATATAATACATGTCTACCACCAGTTGAAAATTATGATTCATTAAATTCTGAAACCCAATTACAACTGTATGGAATACCAACCAAGATTGTTCTCATCATCAAATGCCTGCATAAAGGCAATAAATGCTCCATAAGAATCAACGGATTGGCTCGGAATCCAAACTAAGGTTAGACAGGGTTTTACAGACAGTCTTAGCTCTGTTCCTCTTCATTTTTATCTTCAACTTCATTCTGAGGCAGTCAATTCCACCTGACAGAGGTGTGGCCATTGCCCCCCATCTAAACCTATGTGATCTTGAGTACGCCGATGATGTTGTCATATCTGTCGAGGGTATTCAGGAGACTATTAATAGACATGTTGCAGAGCAACTCATATCAAATTAAGCTTAAAGTAAGTACGAGTCAAACTATTGTGCTCTCAACAGTGCCTGTCCACTATGGGCACAGACCACCTTCTAAATTCTAGTTTTTAACATCGTTCCTTACAACTAATCCTTATATTTTATACTCTAATACAGTGGTTCTTAACCGGTGCACCGCGAAAAATCCGCAAATTAGTGAAAACCGAAAAAGTCAAAAAAATTATGTCCACATATTTTTTTCGACCTCCTAATTCTGGTGCACCACCACTTTTTCCCATGACATTTCAAAAGTGTAACGTGACTTCAAAAAGGTTAAGAACCACTGCTCTAATAAGATCAATTTTTTGTTCTTATAAAAGATAAGAATTTTATTTTAGTTTAATAAAAATCTGAATGTTAAATTTCTAATATATTTCTGTCAAATGGGGTTATTCTAATTTTAAAAATATTATTTGAATGTATTGGAGTGTGCGCCAATCCAGAATGAGTGCGCGTAGGGTTTTTAAACTGCATCGAACTTAGAGAAAACGTTGGACCAGAACCAGGTGTCTTATACTTGATTAAGTACGCTTTTTGTGTCACGCGGATTCTGTCCGTGACACTTTTGTTCATAAACTCATTCAAGCACATTTGACACTTTTCAATATCTCAGAGGAAACAAGGCTTCCATGGCGGATCACATAGATTTGTATCCCAGTCAGAACAAATTATTTTCTTCAATCGATTTTAGTTTGAAGGCAGGGTTTGGGATATCTAAAAACACCCACCCTTTCAGTCATAAAATTATCAGGGCAAAGTTTGAGTGATTAGTTAACCACTAGTTCTATCCTAGCTCAATTTTGATTTCTTTACTCTCTTTAAATAAGATGCTACTATGCAACAAACAGTTCTCGTAAAAAAAACTTCTCTTGAAATATATCCATTAGAAAGCCATATGCTCTACGTTGGGAACAGACTTGACTTTCAAAAAAATATAGTAAAAAGCTTGACAAAAATGCCAGCACGCGTTTTTTTTAAAGCACTAATTATAGTAGTTAAATGGGACTGTTTACTTAACAAGAACCACTAAAAGTGCTTTTTTCAAATATACGTAAATTTATATTCAAAAATACTGGTACTAATACCTAAGATCTTTCTAAAAAAACTCAGGACTCGACAATTTTATGTCTTGCATCCAGGATTATCATTTTAGATCTTTTTAGGGGGAGCTATTTTTTAATTTGGTCTAAACGGGTACATCAGTGTACATATTCCACTGTAGCAAGCAATAATATGTTTGATAAAATTCAGAGAAGAAATTGCCACATCCCTGCTACTCCTTAATGAAGTCATAGTTTGCATTCTAGATTAGAAAAAAATCGAGACTTGAGAATTTCCAGTGTCTACGGAGTAAAAATTGAAAATCGGGTAATATTTTTCATGCTTGGCTATAGTTGTACGAAACGTCAAAAGGGGTATTATTTTGTTACGCACTTCAAGATACAATAATCATAGATAATATACTGATAACAATAATACAGTAAGCTCCTTGCCAAAGACTGCGTGAAATATGATTGTGTAATCTGTTTCCTTCGCATAATTCCTTTTTTATTAGAGTTTTCTTCGCAACGCTTTGATGGAAAGCGGCGATCGAATTCTCGTGGCGGCGGGCCTCACCGCGGCCGTTGTAGTCGGCGCCTTCGTGCTCTGGGGACCCGGTGGGGCGCCACGGGGCCGCAAGCGGCGCGGTCAGATCGCCGGCCTCCACAATTTGGGCAGGACATGTTTTTTGAATACACTTCTGCAGGCCATGGCCGCCTGCCCCCAGTTTACTAGCTGGTTGAAGAAATATACGACTTCTAGCGTCAACAATAGTATGATAACGACATTATCAACTGTCATTGAAGGTTTGTTTTGTTTAATAATCGATGAATTAGATTTCAATCAATATATACAATCAGTAACGATTTAACAAGTAAAGAAATATTGTGTTTCTTACTCACATTATTGAATAAAAATTAACCTTACAACCATCTCATGTCTCGATAACATGGTAAAATGCATCAAATTAGATTTTTATTCTTGGTATTTTATTTTTGTCTTTATGTTACTGCTTATTATTCTCATTGAAGCATTTTATTGATTTGATTTGAATTTACTTGGTTGGAAACCATTAGAATAAGATAGTAAATAGCAATGAATATGGTTCTATAAGACGTTATTCTTAAATATTCAGTAAATATATTTACAACATGCTACTGTTTTTCTACCTGAAAATTAACACAATGCGGCTCTGTAGGCAATTTAATTACGAATAAGAAAATGCTACATTCGCATACATGGGAATCAGGCAAACTGATAACTTATGTGAAATAATAATATCAGTCTGAAAAAGTCAACACAACATGTTAAATCTTCTTTGAACAAATATATAGAATTTTTGTAAACATATTTCATCGTTCCCATAAAATGTTAGTTTCCTTAATTCTAATGTTAGGTTTTTATATATTCTCTTATCTGCGATTAAGTTTCCCAGCGAATTGCATAGTTTTTAGCAGGGTCTAGTGAATTTTCGGAGAGAAAAAGAGTAGCATATTGTAAAACATATTTACCAAATATTGTCAACAGTTGTTTTATCATTACACCGTCTGTTCAGTGTGATGTCCGTGGTAAAGTTTTTATTTGTCTTTCACATTATTGACTCATCAAATTTTCTGCCAAGATGTCTTGAGTGCATTTGGTATAGACAAGTATTTCAAGAAAGGCAATTTATTTACATCTAAGTGCATTGTAAAAAAATGGGGTGTGGCTGTGTCATGGACACGGCCGTGTGTTGTACGTGAATACGTCTCGTAATAGGTGATATTACGCCCCATTTTTACGTTCCCGGCACTGCTTGACTCGGTCATATGGTGTATGTGGTCATATGTGGTATGACACCTATTGCTCCATATGGAAGCAATTTTAAAGACGTATTCACGTCAAAAACTACAAATTATAAATTCATTACTTATGAAATGCAGAAAAAAACAGGATATGATAGAATATTTAAAAGTAGTAGAAAAAAAAAAATATTTGAAATTGCCCAGGAAGTCAACTGAGTAAGCTCCGACAATGTCTACTTCAATGCATAAAAAATAGTATTCGTCGGAACTCACTCACGTTCACATAGAATAAATAAACATCCAAAGCAATATTGTTCAAAATTGTTAAAGCCCTGTTTAGTGGCATCCCCATTGGCAGGCTGGTTCTACACCTTGGGAGAAAATCAATTCATGACCACGATTTCTTAAAAAATAATCAGGAAAATTTAGATTCACATTCTCAAGAATGGTGGAATTCTCATTTTGGCTTCGTATAAGTCGAAAGAAATATATGGCCAGATACATTTCTCTTCGAACGTTCAAACTATTAAAGTTAAGCATGCTTAAGAGAAAGTCAGTTGGGTAAAGCCATGGGTAATATCCATACACCCTCATATAGAGAAGTCTCAAAAATTTCTTCTGAATCTTCTCCACCATAAGGGTTATATTTCGAAACAATCGACCCACTCTCGAGCCTACTTCTAACCATTACATTTATTATTATAATTTTAACTCCCTAAAAGACTGGTGGTACGGATGATAAAACATAACATTTGCAATGCTTTTTTCCAAGTCATCTTAATGTGGTTATTGAATGTTAGTTTGCTCTTAAATTGTATGCCAATTGATGAAATTTGCAAGAGAATTCGGCCATTCATAGAATAACGAAAGAATAACTCTTACAGCAACCCTCTTGTAAAAGATAAAAGATAGCATGTTTCAATATTGAAATCGAGTTGGTTACATCTTCCCCGATCCATTATATTATCTATATCAGACTAGAGATGGTGGCAATTATCTGAGATGACAACCTTCAAAAAAAGTTTCAAATCATCAGCGAATACAATATTTTACGCTATAGATTGCTCTTGTACATCTCAGCTTAGAGTCAGAATATGTTTTTATTAATCAACCATAAATAACCAATTCTTTAATTTCTCAGACAAATCAAATGTATTTGCTTATCTTCCTTACATTTTATCACAAAAAAATTGTATGGGGGTGGTTTTTTATTATAATATATTGAATAATATTAGTAAAAACAAAATATTCCTTTGTACTTCATTCCACTTTATTTAATATGTCAGGACCGGTTTCGCTCATTACGAGCATCGTCAGTTGACGATGCTCGTAATGAACGAAGTGGAATGTGGAATGAAGTACAAAGGAATATTGTGTTTTTACTAATATAATGCCTTTCCACCAAGTATTGACAGTGAACACCCTAAAAGTGATATTGAATAATGTCTCAATTATTGATTATCTTTATGTATTATCTTTATGTATTTATATGTGATTAGCATTTTGTTAAATTTTTAACAGAATAAAGAATAAAATATTGAGGATTTTTCCGTGAGTGTTTCATACTTTGATAGAAATCAAAATTACCTGTATTATTGGTTATTGGTCTTTTAGTTGAGAGGTCAACGTTAGATTTGATTTTGGTGCTCACGGGCTCGAATCCCAGTATGAACAGTTTCATATATTGATTTATGGATTTATGCCACAAGCTCTCTTTATTACATGACATGTAAATTGGCAGTTTTTTAACCTCGCACCACATACACTTGATGTAACAGAAAGCAATTTATCTATTATTTTCTGTACCTAAAATCTATATTCTTAATCTAAAAAGACAAAATTTTAACGAATATGTAGTTCAAGAAGCAATTAAATTTCAGTTGTGAATGGCAGTCACGAAGGTGCGCGATGTGCAGGGCCTGTCTGTCCACTGGGAGTTCTGCGATGTCTAGGAGCGCTGGGCTGGGTAGTCCCTGAAGATCAACACGACGCACATGAATTGCTCCACGTGCTGCTGTCTTGTGTTGATGAAGAGACTCAAGCTACCGCTAAAAGGGTAATTACTTATCATGTGATAGCATTATTGCATGTGTGTGATCTTAGGCTATAATTATCTTCTCATTGCTGTTGCTTGTCATAGTCTCTGTTCTGGTTGGATCTGGAGTCACATAAAAACAGGTGGCTGATTCATTATTTCTTTTTTATATAAACTAAAATACAAAAAGTTATAATAAAGGTACTTGTTTTTTTTTAAATTTAATATATTACATATTTTTAATATTGGTGTGCAAACATTTTTGATTGTCTGATTCTGGCGTCATGGAAGATCGTTAAATTCTATTCAGGGGATGCAATACTAAGTGAATGATCTGTGGCGGATGCAAAGTGATCAACACGTGACGGAAAATTCTAGTGGCTTTATCCTCTACAAACATGTGCGATCGTTCACGCTAACATAATGAGAAATGAAATTTGCTTTTATTTCTAGAGACCCGGTTGTCTTTCCGATGCTCTGGGCTTGCTGACCGGAGGCACTCCGAATCCAATCTTCGGATCAAACTGGGGTAATTCGGAAGGATTATCAGCTCTGCCGGTTCCTGGACCAGCTCTAGCTTTGAGATCAGTCAGCTCACCTGCTACGCCTGATTCACCGTTGGTCAAATGCGCCCGCTCACTTTCGCAAGCAACAATCCCGGTACCTAATAGGAATAACAAGACCAATAATGGTATGCACATATTTCTCAATATCAATTGAAGTATTGACATATATCAATGATGAACTTGAGATTTCACATAAAAAATCAGCTTTGCAAGCATAGTTATGATTGTTGCATTTCTAAAACACAATATGCAAATAATTGTCGGTGTTGGTTTACTCCAAAACAATTATCATTTTCAGAATCTAACGGTCCTTCATCTCTCGGTGAATTCAGCAGCAAAAGTCTCTTAGCACGGGGCGTTTCTCGTTCTTTCTGTCAACTGGACCGGCTTGGAAGACCAGCTCCTCCCCCTCCTCCAGCTCCTCAGCCCCCTTTCAACGGGTCCACTGCCACAAGATTACAGTGTACTATCTGCTCGCATAAAGTAAATCAAATTGATTTATATTATTTAACAACTAAAATTTCTAAACACAAAATTTTGTCAGATGTTCCTTTATGAATTTTTATATAATATTTTTATACATATATAATTTTACGGTACACTAAATTTCTTATCCTACAGAGATCTAAGTTACAAACCTCAACAGCCATTAAAACATCTTTTCAACCTTTTCATTTGTAAATGCAATATTCCATGTTTCGTGTTTCATATACCTTTCAATTTAAGTGTGTGTATATGAATATCACTATCGCAAAAATATGAGATAACCCACAAACCGTGCCGTGAAAAGGCCAAGAGTTAATTCAAAGCAAATGTTGCAGTGCATGACATGCATAGGTACAATTTTCAGTAAATTTGTCATACTTCACCACATGGACTATTACGGCCAAAAACTTCAAAAACTAAGATAAAAACAACACCACGATTTAAAATTATTTTTTGAGAGCTTGATAATCGCGTTAAAACCACACATTATTACGAAGAACACTACGAAATGCTCTAAAATATTTCGTATTTCGCATAATTTATCAGTGTTCTTCGTAATAATGTGTGGTTTTAACGCGATTATCAAGCTCTCAAAAAATAATTTTAAATCTTGGAGTTGTTTTTAGCTTAGTTTGTGAAGTTTTTCGCCGTAATAGTCCATGTGGTAAAGTATGACAAATTTACCCAATTTTCCAATCATTATCTGTCACAAGGCATCGATTTTACATTTTTCTTGGCCCATTCGAAAACTATTGTTCATTTATCACTGAAAGAAATAATTAAGTTTGCTACTTTTTACTGTGAAATTTAATAATATCTTTTCTGTCATCTCAAATCAAATTGAAACGGTTTAAGAGCAGATATTACTGTATATTTAATCATAATACATTTGATGAATGAATTATACTTAACAGTCACATGTGCTTATTTTCAGTCCCCTATCCGGTATGACAAATTTGACAGCATATCTCTGCACCTGGGATCGACAGTGGGACCGCTCAGTGTGGTGTCACTGCTACGAGCGTTCACCGCGCCCGAGCTGGTCCGAGGAGTGGCTTGCGACCGCTGCAATCAAGGGAGAGAACCGTCACTTTCTCCCATACTTACAACGCATATTAAATCACTCAGTATAGGAAAGGTAAAAGAATATGTTTTAATCTTATATTGTAACATTATAGACCAGTGTATGTATTTAGTTTTACTTAGTTGATATTTCAATTTATAGTAACAATAGAAATTAAAAACTAGAATAAGTGACATTTGATATATCAGTGGAAAGTATCACTCTTTGCTTCTTCTTGTAAAGAAAATTTTTAAACATTTTTAACAGAAATATAATGTAATCACTTGTACGTGCAATAACCGCATCTAAGTTATCGATCTGCAGAAATTGTAAATTTCTTAAATTTGTCTTTTTTAGTTACCATTATGCATGTGTCTACACATTGGCAGAACACAGTGGAGCGCTGCCGGCCTGACGAAACGTGGAGATCATGTTTCCATACAAGAGACTTTATCTCTTGCACCTTTCACTTCAACACTACCACCCAAGGTAAGAAAACATTTAAATGTCTGGTATCTCCACTATCAAATATATTTTTATCAACATCATATCCAAATTTCTGAACTTGTGTATCGGAATTCTTATATATTTTTATTTTATGTTAATATAAGTTTTATTTATTTAAAAATTAATAACACAGTTAATAAATACATAAATTCCGAAGAGTAACTCAGTAACTCGTGTCGACCTACACATCATGTTGCAATTTTGTATCTTATAGTCACTTAAGTGTCACTATAGAAACAAATATGGTACGTTAATTGTATTCGTTCATTCCAGGTTGATTTAACCATTCCTCTTGCCCCAGGGATGTCTCAGAGTGTACCATCCGCCGGGTTAACCTGGCTGGAAGGCTTAGGAGGTACAGGTGACAAACCGAACGATGAATGGCGAGCTCTCTACCGACTTCAAGCCGTTGTGGTGCACGTCGGGGGACCCCGCTCGGGGCATTTTGTCACTTACAGGCGCGGAAATGCTTTTGAAGCAAAGAGGTTTGAACTATGAAATTATGTTTATGAACAAACTCCAAACGATGTTAACTCAGCAATGATATAAATTCGCTTTCAGTATTTTTGATTAGTGCTGTTAGTAAGTGTGACCTCTCGGAAGTCGCTCTAGTGATACACTGATTTAAACATTCTGGTTTAACTATTTTGACAATGGACATGGAACCCTTCGTTGAGCTTTTTTTGCTAATTTATTTTACCATAAAATTTATTTAACATTTCTGTAGATTCGGAAAAACTTTCACTATACTTTCTTTTACTCTAAAAACTATTATAATGTTTGGTGAGCTTACAAGTAAATTTTCAATCGTATCCCCTAATGCGTTTTATTTTATATGAGAAAATTATTTTTTAGATGGTTCTACACAAGTGACACTGTTGTTCACGAGGTGACATTGGATGAAGTTCTACACAGCTCCGCGTACATGCTCTTCTATGAGAAATACAACTTGATGAATCAGAAGATGGCATTCAGAGCAACGCACGCTTGAAATTTTGAAACGAGATAATTCACTAACCGATCGGGTTGCTAAATTTCTCTTCCACTATAAAGGAGTTTATCGATTGCATTTATTGAGGTCACACTGTCCTGAAGTGGCTTTCACGTTGCGTTCTGAATTTGTAATGAAAGACGTATGATACTTTTTGTACGGTATCTTTACGGCTGTAAAAATTCAATAATATATTAGTTTCTATCAACCTTCAAAACAATCCATATTGATATATCTATCTTTTACGGAGCAGTGAAATGTCTCGGCATTTTGGTTGTGGGTATGCAATGTACCTTTAGAATTAAATTAAAATACGTTTCGCATTTATTTTTATCGTTATTTAATTATGAGCCCTGAATATTGTTATTAGCACATTGTCGGTGGGATTTTGTGCGTCAGATACTCAAACGTTGCAAGAAAAGATCAGTAGTGCCTGTTAATAATTATATATAACTATAAATCACTACAACTCCTAAAGTACATTGGTAATGAAATATTAAATTTTGTTTGTCAACACTGCACACTGTTTTATCAAACTATTGAAAAATATGGTAAAAGTTTTTATGCACGAATTACAATATTTTTGTTAAAGCTAATTAAAATTAAAGGTATTTTTACAGTTCATAAATTATGACAGGAATGAAAACACTTATTAAAAGCTATCCATAATACTGTCACGGCATAACACTTGTGCGATCTATGTAGTATGCCAGGGTTTCCCAAACTATGTTCCGCGGAACACTGGTGTTTCACAAAACCTGAATAGGGGTTCCGCGAACACCCACATAACTTAAAAACCACGATTTTTCAATGTTTTCCAAAAACTAGCAATTATGATTCGTTGGCTTGGAATCCATTTTCCATAACATTAAAACGAGCATGCTTAATTCAGCGCAAGTGATTATGAAAATCTGGCTGATTTTATCAATTCTGTTTTAAATTTCATTAAATTCTTTCTTGGCGAGTTTGTGAGCAGAATCATCCAATGTGTTGAAACAGGTAATTAGTTTTTTACTTTATGCTTTATGCAACCTGCAAATTCGCAGTCAAAGTGCAGAAACAGACTCGACGCCACACCATTTAAAAATAATATGTGTTTAATTAAAATTTCTTTTGTATTTATACTATTATGAATTACCCGATCTAAAAAATAAGCCAAGTGTTCCGTTAAAATTTCCAGATTAGTGAAATGTTCCATTGCAGAAAAAGTTTGGGAAACCCTGTATATTTGCAGTCATTTTATAGGTACCATATTCCACTGACAATTTCAAAAAGTAAGATTTTCTTTATCACGACAACAATACGAATATAACTTTTTAAATTTAAGGCTGAACTATTTGCTTACCTATGATCTCGAGTATAACTAAGCAGCTCTACGAATCTCAGCGATTTTATAGTTATATATTTTCGCTTTGACAATAGTGGTTTTTATAAGATTATTAAAATACATCATATTAGGGCGTAAGATATAATCTTTCAACGAAGAATTCATGTCTATGAATGCTGTTATCAAGAATTTCAAAATATATTCCTGTCCTGCTTTTTCCGCTCCATCTATTTTGAATACTTAATATCTCCCGTGTGTAAATTACGTCTTATGGTTTGCAGTCCATCCTTTTATGAAAAATATAATATACTATCAATTCTTAGCTACTACGTTTGGGATTACTATTAATAAATCTCCTGGTTTGGATAATCTTCTTCAATTATCTTTACATATAAATTTAATATTGCATTTAAGAAATAGTTGTAATAAAATTATTATAAAATTTAACGTTTAAATGTACAAACAAGCTGGTCTTGAAGTGACATTTAAAATATTTATTCTTAGTGTTTTTTATTTGGAATTCACTTGTTTTATTGAAATTATTGCTTTTTATTATATAATTTTTTAAAAGATATTTAGGCTGTCAATTATTTATTTATTTGAAAACATGCGACTTTATGGTTATTTTATCTCTTTTAATTGTAAAAAAAAACATTTGTTTTATTACAATGAATATTTTCCTATTTGATCATTAAATCCGTTGTTAGTTAATAAAACTGAACACATTAAAATATAAACCTTTTAATATAGTTACATTTCCTAAATTTATTGGATGCCATAACCTCTTTTCTGGGTAGTATTTTTTCCAGCGCAAATAGCAGTTTGTTCTCAATTTTTGCACCAGTTATCACAGTCTGAAATGATTGCGCAAAGAGGCATTTTAATGGAACCTGACGCAGTATTAAATATGTATTTCTTTTTGATTTTATTTATTGATACTATTAACGGCTTATATTATATAAATGTAATCAAAAGAACAATGATTGTGAGCTAATAGTATTATTCACATATTACACTACTCACTATCGTATTCTTATTTTTTTATACTGTAAGAGACAAAATATTTAATTTTATATTTTGATCATGTGTTATTTCTCCTTATTTTTCTTACCGTAAAACTAGTAATCGGTGAGCTGTTTGTTAGCTGGTTTTAAATATCTGTGATGATATATTTCACTACGCATTAATAAAAGTGAAAAGGACTGTTTTATATTTGAAATACAAATGAGAACTTTCCGTAGGCTTTGAGTACTGTTCCAGGTATCTTCATTCAGATAGAGAGCTCCTTTTACGGTTTCTCATAATGCCATCATGCCTTCGAGTGTTGGCAGCTGTAATATTTTATATTTACTGTATTTTCCTTTAACTACCAATACGGGCACTACAAATTTAAATAACGTAAAATGCACAAAATAATTCAAAGGTTTTAAAAATTGTTCACGGATTTATCAAATATCGGACAGTCTCAGCCCAATAATATTTTGAGCACATTTTTTACGTTTTATAATCCCACCGGTGTGTCAAATTCAATTTTTAATCACAAATATTTTGTGTGGCATTTTAGGTGTGTACACATAATTGAATATCAAATGTCATTCAAATCAACAAACATGTTTTATGCATTTTGATTGAAGAAGTGAGGTGCTGCGTAATTAATATCGATAATATATATAAAAATTGAATTTAAATATTGCTCGGTGAGACGTATGAAGACTGAGATGGAAATGAAAGCCTTAGCTGGTCAAAAACAGCCTAAAAATGAACCAAGAATTTGATATTATTAATTTCATCACGGACACTGCTGCATTTTTCAATTTATCATCACCGTTTTGATTAAATAAAAACTAGTTGCTTGTTAACTTGTTTTTTCATAGATAAGAACGGACAGAAGACTTTTTCTAATGAATGGTTGAAACATTTTCTATCAAATAAATGTTATATTATAGTTTATCATTAGTATTATTGATATTTATTATTTAATATCTTCCATTTTTGTACAGATTGTTTTGATGGGCTTATTGTAAATATGTACCCGGTAAAGAGCTCATGTCATGAAATTGTATTTGAAATAAAAAGTATAGGCGTATATACTTACCACGAAATGCACATTCACCAATTCTCACTCACAGCAATGCGACCGAGTGAGTTATGTGTCTCAACATACAATGAGAGATGCGCCCGTATGGTGGCTCAAGTGAGTGGGGTCACTTTCGAATTTATGGGTGACATTTTGTGTGCTACATCAATAAAAAATCTTCCGATGAGTCATAAAATATTCACACGAAATTTTAGGCTATTACTGTTTTACAAAAATGGTATTAAACTTTTGGCTGCCGTAGAAAAAAAACCTTTGGTACCTAGCACGCCAGCTATATTTTGCAATTATTAATTTAATTAGATGTTGACGAGGTAACTCATCACTGAGCACGAAAAATTTGGCGAGATATCTCGTCTGTGACAGCCATCCAGTTAAGATGTGTGATGTGCAGCGCGGAAAAAATGTAATTTGCCATCAGCATTAACCCTTTTTCATCTTTTATTACCATGTATTTTTATGTAGTTTTCTATTCTTTAAAATCACTATACAACTGTATATTTGTTTTCAAGATTCTATGATATGTACAGCATTGAAGCTTTTTACTCTATTTAATATTTTGATTGTTCGTTTTACTCACCTGATTTACTTATTTTCCGCATATATATTTGTTTAATATAATTATGAAGGTTTCGGTTTATATTCAAATGAGATCTCATTCTATGGCTTAAATAATTAAATTTAATATTGTATTTTCTATGGTGACATAGATACATGACAATATTATTCCAGATATGTAGTAATGTAATTTATTTTAGTGTATTTGTTGTATATTGAGTTGATCCGTTAAGATTAATAAATTTACCAATCATTTCATGTTTATTGACGAATTATATTAATTCCTGAAAAAGTTCTTTCCCATTGAACATTGAACAAGCAGATGCCCTTCGTTTTTTCTAGCGTCATCACATGATTCATGTGGTTATCAATGTTTTGACTGTGTATGAAGTGAGATATGTAAGATTTGAATAAAATTCAGCTACTTCACCTCTGTTAGAAATGCCAAAAATAAATTTAAAATTAAAGTTACCTCTGAATGATTTTTTAGTAAAAAAAACACCATGACACTACAAAATGTCAAAAATAAAATAAATTTGATTGAAATGAAAATACTTTGTTCTTTCATAAAGGAGTTCACGTCCATTTATTGCTCAGAAGTTGTTATCGTTACAATATATTAATAATGCTTTTAATTGTACTTGATGTACGACTTCCTTGTTTTGCCATAACTCCCAACAATATCATGTAACTAAAAACGAAGAATTATCCATCAAATTGACAATGTGGTAGATAGTAAACATGCCCATCGGTTATAACCTTTTTTTAACCAAAATGACCTGCGCACACACAGTATACTCAAGATATTTTCAGAACTTAAAACACAATTTTTTAAGTACACCACATTGAATTAAAAATACATGAGACGCATATATTTAATTGAAATCTATAAAATCTATATTTTTTTGCCTGTATTAATTGGTTGGTGGATGTAATTTTTGCGTTAAATATTTATTTATTATTTGATAAGCTCAGAATTATGATGCGAACACTCTCAAATCTTAGTGGTGACTAGTAATTAACTATTCGAGATAATATTTGGTTGGGAGAAGATAATCTTACACGGAAGTTAATGATAGTTTGTTTTATACAATCAAATTTAATTAGGAACAAGGCCTAGCATTGACTGTTTTTAATTAAGCTCATGTTTCAGAATAAGTAGCTTTAGGAGAGAAACCTGAGGGAATTAATACAGCAGTACCCGAAAGTCAACATGCCGTTTTTATTCCTTATAGCCAAAGAAAATTATCAACTGCTTTGTTAAAATTCATTACTTTTTGTCTTACTATGAGCAACATGTGATTGGCTTTTTCGAAAAGCGCCTTGAGACTGAACGACTTGTAAACGCATCTAATGCATAGGCATTGAATCGAGTTGCTTAATTTTTACATCCGATTTTTTTTTTGGGTTTTTGATCCACATGCACAGTATGTCAATAAAGGTTGAAGGGTTAAATGAATAGAATCAATAACTAAATACATTGTGAGAATTCCTGATCTGATTACATTATCAATTAGTTAGTTAGTTATAGAGGCTTTAAAATAAGCCAAGAGATCTTATAGCAACAAATGTAGAAAAGTTATTTCAGCCATTTTTTTTGTAATGTAAAATAAGAATAACTCAAACTTCTTCATGTAAGGAAAAAAAGGACTGTAGATGCCTTGGGGCTTGGCTTGCTTCTTAGGTTCCCAACCTAATTGCTTTCGCAGCTAAATCGAGAAAAGTATGATGTGATACATTTACTATCGAATTACAAAGGTGATTGTTAATTTTTACATTGTACATTAATAGGCCTGTGAGGATGTTTAAAAAAATATTTCTTGGATGGGCGCAAGCTAATATTTCCACAGGTGCCTGTGAGGATAGGTTGGGAAACTTTATTCTAATACATCAGTCCACACTCATTTAGTTTGAAAATGTTTCTGAAAGGATGTACACATTTCTCCACCAGTGTCTTATTTGATCTTCATTACGGAACAGAGATAGTATTGGCACATATTTGAATAACGTGGAACTATCTATGATTCTATATGTCTAACAGTGGCCAAGAAGTTGACATAGCCATAGTCCTTATCGCTCACCTGATGTTTTGAAACAAGAATTGAGTGTTTGAATCTTTTATTATTTATCCATTTTGTTTCCCTTTCGTAGAAATTACTTTGTTTTGAATTACTACTATTCTTATAACAACTTAGCACATGATTTCAGTATTAGGTCGCCTGCAGAGGCCACAAAGACTATATCACCCCTAAATAGGCAGAAAATCGTAACAGACAATTGATAAATTTATAATAAAAAGTTTTTTTTTTAAATTATTGTCGTACTAAGTTCGAATTCCTAAAGGAATTTCTTAAATGCGGTTAGTTAATATTAATTTGTGATCAATTTTTATCCCGATAGTATACTGACTACTTTCAGTTTTCTAGATCAGTGTTTCTCAACCGGGGTACACGTAGAACAAACGAGAACAAGTCAAAATGCTAAAATGCAGACCCTAAAAAATATCAGGTGATTGAGATAACGTTCTAAAATTTTTGTCTCCAATGCCCTTGAGGTTTTGAACAATTATTGGTTTAAAACGTAATTTACCTAATTGTGTCGCGTAAGATCTTTTGCCGATTATGGGTCGATATGTACTAAAAAGAAATTGTCACAAACTTCTGTTGGACATCACCTGTTCACTTTTAATAGACTGTAGATATTTTGATACCATCTTATAATTCTTAATTTGTTTACATAAACCAATAAGTTAATGATCTAAACTCATCAAGGTGGTAAAATGTTTAATTTCATTTTCAAGATAATATACTAATTCAATGATATTGGATTTTGAATGGTGCCAAAGAAATTATTTGATAAGTAAGTTGTGTAATTTTAATTCAAAAGGTATTATGTATGTAATATAGGATATTAAAAACATCTAGCTGTGATTGTGGAATTCATGATTTGTGGTTGGAGGGTTTTTAAATAAAATTATACAACACATCTCATCTGAGGGTCTTCCATTCCGAAGTTATGTGAACACGAGTGTGTATCTTTTGAATTGAGAATTGTTTATTAATAATAATGCAAATATCATCTTATTTATTCCTCTCTTCAACAAATTATTCACCGAGAAGGATGTCGATTGATTGCTATAATGCAGCAATTTTTTCAAATATAAAACATCAATGAATTTTTAAAAAACACTTGTTGGTTGGCGATCATCCGACATTTCAAGAATGTAACAGGTTTATAATAATAAGTCTAAAAATCTAAGTAAAATTTTTAATTGCAAATCATGTTGATGTAAAAGCAACATCAATTTTATGCTCGTTGACTCTACCTCATGATGGAATTCTCTTTGAATCAAATGGGTTTGAAGAACATTTGCTGAGCAATCTGTCAAAAATAAGCTGAAGGAGGAAACAAACTTATTATTATGTAAGTCTCCTGTACTTCCTGTTTTATGTTCATTCCAATCACATTAAATTTCACGTATATTATAATAATATATAAAACCTTACAACTTCTAGTGTATTAGGAATAGAAAAATTGAAGACATTTAACTTTCCTCATACATTAAGTGCAACTTAATACCATGGTCATCAAACGTATATTAATTTTTTAAGCATCTTAGCGCCAAAACCCGGTTTTATCGCATTCTAAGAATTAGATTAGAAAATATTTTTTTTGTGCTGGTGAAGTAGTCCGTACACAGTACCATTTTTAGTGTGATGTGGAACGTCCGCGTGTACAGTCAGTTGTATGATAGTTGGCGTTGCTATAAAAAAAGTAATTATCGCTTACATGTTCTTTTAGCGACAAAAGAAATGCAGCATGCATGTCCACCCTATCATTAGGTACATTTGCATTAAATTTTGGGAAGATTTCTTCCCCATTCAATTCATCATCAATTCTCTAGAACTTTTAACCCACACTGCTAGACGAGCATCTTTTATTTTATTTAAATTGAATTTCTATCAAATAAACTCCGCTCCCGGCGTCTGCGTCACAAAATGTTTTATGAAAACATGCAGGTTGCGAATGGAATACACATTACACAAAAAGCGCAATTAGTTAAAAATTAGCTAATGATATTATGTTATAACGGCAATTTAATCAAATTCGCCCCACATCACACCTAATCGATGATGGCAAACACTATTGACAAAAAGTAAAAATTTGCTAGTTCTATATTTTGTGTATAATATTTGACTGTACAGCGCACCCGATAATAAATATAGAATTAGATTTGTGTCACAATATATAATAAGTTATGATATTGTAATTGTACTGTTAAAATTGACTCAACACATGTAATGTATATCTTAAGTGTTTGATGCAAAATAAATTTGATTTACATACTTATCAATACGCGTTTGATTTTAACCTGCACATGCCCTGAATTTTCTCGACTAGAGCAAGTAACATCAATTCAGACTTAATTTGTGACCATGTGCAAACCAGTGCAGCAAGGGATAATTGTGTTTCTTAAAATTCAGGGGGGGCTGAATCCAGCTTATTTCTCCTCAAATGACATTGTTGTTTAAAAGCACGTTGGTGTGTTTTAAAATATTTTGATTAGAAACTATTATTATATCGACTGGAAAGGAAAAAGGACGTAACCCTCAATTTTCCAAAACAGCTTTTTTTCGATAATCTCAATGTATACAACTTGACACACATTCTATCGAAAGGATGGAAGCTGAAAATGCCGAATAAGTATCTAAATTTAGCTTTTAAGTTTGAAAAAGATGACCTTGTAAAAAATTAAAACACTGAAATAAAGGTTTTTCCGAGATAATTTCTTTAATTAATATTCGGTTATGTCAATTAAACACCAGTTTAGAAGTATCCGTGCACTTCAAGGTTGTGTATAATTCATAAATTGCATATGTCACAAAATCGTCAAAATACGTTTTCAGCGCCTCCTGTAAAATTTTATATGTGTGGGTTACGTCCTTTTTCCTTTCCACAGTCGATATGCTGAATAATGTGTAACTTTGCAAATTAATAACAGTTAGTGTTTCAAGTATTTTATTTCTTATAATTATATACATGTCCATTAACAGAATCTTGTATTTACAAGATATAAACAACCATTTATATTTTGGAAAGATAAATAACAGACATTTCACAACAATTTGAAAATCTTTGAACATTAACTAAACCAGAATCCAATTTTGAATTAGTTAAGTTGAAAATTTACCTATCACTATTTATAATGGAATTACGACCTTGTGTTCCCAAACATTGATACAAATGAGAGTAAGTAATTTATGTTATGTTGAGATGTTATCAGTGATGAATTAAGCATGTGAGAGACCGAAGCACAATAAAATTCGGAGGACCTGATTTTCAGATCACATAAATCATCGCAAAATTCCATGTGAAATACAACAAATATCAAAAACTAAATTGAAAATATAAGAGTTAAGTATAATACAAGTTATTTTGGAGGAACCTAAGATTTGGGGACCCCAAATGATCGTCTTATGCGCTTATGGGGTAATCCACCACTGAATGTAATATGATATAACATTTAAAACTTAATGCAAGGGAATCAATCAATTTTGACAGATATAAAAATAATTGGTAAATTTTAATATATTTTGACAAGCCATTATAAAAAATTCAAACAATTTTACAACAGGAAATAATCAATGAGTTTAGTGCACATTTGAAGTATGGGTTTTGGTGGTTGCTAAAGAGTTGAAACAAAAGCAGCAGCCATTGCTGATATCTATCATTTTGATAACAGCTTGCAATGGGCTTGTCAAGAACACCCTAGAATTTGTTTATGCAATGATTTTCGACTGGGCAAATCGGCACCTATAGAAAATACCATAAAAATTTCAACAATTGTTTAATTTACGACATGCTCTCAATCAAAGAGGCACGCATGGTGGATGTAATGGCGCTCGGTTGGGCTTCGTTCAGTTTGAAAACACTTTCAATGACTGATATCTCTGTTGAAGTTGTGTCCATACCGCAGAATGAGCACCAATCGTTGACAACCATGCCGGCAGCCAAAACTTCACTGCCTCTGTTGACAGTTCCCGCAACCAACGGGACTTGAAGGAGCGAAGACAGCTCGTCTTGATCTTGGATTGTGGTTTTCGGATGCACTAACCCGCCTTGATTGCTCAGAACTGTGTATGATCCGACCAGAACGTTACTGGCGATGGTCTGTCTGAATACTTCAACATTTAAAACGTCGGCGAGGACTTCTTCTGTTTCTCGGTCCAGATCTGGATGCACGAGAGCGACGTAATCGTTGCAAGCGATGACATTTCCCAGGGCGCTCAGTCGCTCTTCGACTCTCTGAATTCGGACAGCGTCCGGGAGACTGTTTCTTAAATGTTGTAATTCTGTGTCTGTCGTCGATGATGGGACCAATATGCCGTTTTTGTTTCCCACTGTCAGTCGGCCTATAATCCGACATCCCGCTATACTTGCGTGAACGACAGGAATTGTGTCTGCGAGTTCGGCTTCGAAGACACTGTAAAAGTTTTCAGAGCCCCCAATCGCGACAACGCAATACGCATTTGTTAATTTACTAAACACTCCGACTTCATTATTATTCTCGAATTGAACTCTTAGCGCCATTTTAATGTATTGCGCGTGTTTTTATTGTGTATATCAAATAGTCACAAATACTTAACTGAGAATGCTCGTTTTTCACGTGGGAATTGTAAATGTCATTTATGTATTTCTCTGAATAATTATAATGTGGTACGATGAAAAAATATTAAAATTTCATACTATTGTGCAAGAGAAAATATAAGCGTATCGGCAAAGCGACTACTTTGAAAAATTGTTCGATTTTTTTTATTTTCTTTATAGTAAAACTTGAAGCACAGAGTTTTGTATCTAATTATTTTATTGAAAATCTGAATTGTGAAAAAGAAGCTAGTAACCTTAAATAAATGGCAACCTTTTTAGTGTGGCCTAGTTATTAAAGAAATACCTCTTAAATATAAACCACATACGTTTAAAATTTTATACAGGGAGTATACGCACTCGATAATACGATCCAGGCTCGTTTATTCAGCTAGGGACTGGGCATGTCTAAAATAAGAACAGTAAACTCTTCAAGTTTACGTAAACATTACGAGCAATTCTTGGTAAGAATTGAACTTTTTATGATTCAAAGCCAATCATTCTCGTAAGGGGTTTTTTCTTAACTGTTTTCCCCACACAAAGCCTTCAGCTGACAGAATCTTTTAGAAAGTCATTACGTAGCTAGCTTACATGCGGGAAAGGGATATAAAGACTTAGTCTGTACCCACCCTAGCAATAACTTTAGTCAGGAAACTAGGTCACCACGAAGTTCCTCCGAAATTCTCTATCCCCGCCAGTCTCTTTGCTTCCTCCTAGCTAGCGTACCGTACCTCCGCTGAATACACCCTGTGGATGGCCATTAGTGGCCTTCCACGACGCCGAAATCCATCTGGTTGGTAGAAGAGACAGCCAGGCTTCAGACTCTCCTGACGACTCCTCAGTACGAGTCTAAGCCAGGTCCATCGTCACTTCTTTATTTTGGTCGTAATAAGAGGCTGGTTAGTCTGCTCTTAAATCTCCGTGTTCCTGACAAAGTCAGACCACCTCACTCCTAGCATTCGCTGCAGGCATCTGTTTTCAAAGCATATAATACAGTTACTCTGCTCTTTCGTAAAGTGCTATGATTCGCAACCACAAAGCAGTACTGTCAAGGCGCATGCGATGGACAGGAGGCAATTGGTTCTGAACGAGTACAACCGTGAGTCCCAGACTTTCCGCATTGAGTTAAAGGTTGATCCAGCTATCCCTAATTGGATCGCGAGCTCTTTACACGGATTGCCATCTCCTGTGATGTGTACCCCCAAGTACCTGAAACCGTCGACTCTTTCGATGTTTTGACCTGCATTCGTCAAAAGGTAGTGTGGGACCGTACAGGCACTATTGCAGAGTATATTGGTTTTACTCGCATTGATTTTAAGACCAATGTGATACGTGTTGCTCTGCAGCCTATCTATTGTCTCTTGAATACCCTAGGCAGAGTTGTCAAATATAACAGCGTCGTAAGAGATATATTTTTTTTACTTGAATAATATTAAATAAAATGTTTTATTTTATTTTGATTATATCTGTTTGTTGTAATTATGCTTCGTAAGCTATTCCCGAATAAATTGCCACCCTTGGAATATTTTCTGAAAAAAATAATTCCTTCAAATAAAAAATCCACATAAGGTAAATGTACCAGTGGCTGACCATGTACCAGTAGTTGACCTTTTGGCAATAAAATTGCCTGAAATAAGAAATGCAGATGCGGGATTGCTCTAAATTGTAAAGTTCAGACAAGTCAAGCCATTTGTGGTCAGATTGAGAAACTAACCCATTACCATATATGTCATTTTAGAGTAATGGCAGCCATTTGAAAACAACACCTAGTGAGGTAATTGTTTTATTTGACATTTCTTAAGGAAATTGTTAAGGACATGAGTGCATATAATCATATGGCAATTCAATGTTTTTGACTTTATAATATTAAGTTTATGCATTACGGGCAGCCATAATATGGAAGTATTGAGATCATTTTTAATTTTTAGGTTATATTTACAGGAAAGCGAGTTTGGAGGGGGGTCAACTACTCAAACATTTTTTCATGCTTTTTCAGTAGTTGACCGGGGGTGTCAACTACTGGATAAATTAATAAAAAAATATATCATCAATTTTTTAACAATTTTGTCATTAATAAGTGTGGAATGATGATTATTTATGAATTAGAAGTGTGCAGGACTGTTCTATCCAATATATGACACAGGGTCAACTACTGGAACACCATATGGTCAACTACTGGTATTTTTGTTTATTAACTCCTTAAAGATGTGATTAACGAAGTTGTGACAGAATCTGTTCTGGTAAATGGTTTCCGAAAATGTGGACTTTGTCCATGGAACCCTCAAGCAGTGACGGGACCAGGAGAATCTGAAAATATGCCTCCAACGGTTACATCAGAGGAAAACAAGCGGTATTTAGAGAAAGGACTGCAGTTCCTGAATGAAAACATTGATCAGGAAAAACTTGATTCATTTCACAAAAAAATGACCCTAATCAAGATGACAAGTCATTGTTCGCATTGTGACAAAAAGTAAAAAATGAGTTTGAAAGTATCACTTTTCCTGAGCCGGATAGATCCATCGATGAAGCATTGCAAGAAGAGGTAACCGATGATATGATGTCTTTGACCGCGTGGAATGCTACGAATTGTTATGCTGCTTCATCTCCAATCACCAGTACACCTGTGGTTAGTCCAACGATTTGAGAAAATATTTCGTCTCCAATCGCCAGTGTACTTGTGGCTGGTCTTATGACTAATGATGATGTGTCGTTTCCAATTACTAGTGAACCCGTGGCTTGTCCATTCAAGAGACATTTTTTCTTGCCCGGTAATGGAGGAAAAAATCCAATAAAAGGGCGAAAAAGGAAAAAAAACCCACCATTATTTTCGGCAAACTGTGCCGGGAGTATTTCCTACACGAAAAGAGGAAAAAAGAAGAAATGGAACGTTTGAAAAAAGGACGTGCTGCAGAGAGGCAAACAAAAAAGAATTGAATGGGCGAGCAAAGGGGAAATTGAAAGCAGTACAGAAGAAAATGCGTTTTCTTCAAAGTCTTCTTACTTCAGTGTTGAGATTTCAGACTCAACAGAAAGTGAATGGCACGAGTCTATCGACGAAAGCATTGCGCCTTAAAATCGTTGGCTGCTTGTTATTAAAGCCATTAATAAACATGTAGTATTCTTATATGAAGAAAAATACTTTCCGGGAAAAATCGTTAATATTTCTAAAGCAGCAGCTACTATTTCATTGATGCAAAAGTTTGGTAGCCTCTGGAAATGGCCAGAGTTACTTGATGTACCTAGCTATGAATGGATGGAGGTAGTTTCCCACATAAATGACCTGACGCAAGTAAACAAAACTCCTAAGGTTTTTTCAGTTCCGGAATTGGACTTTATTTGGAATATCTAAAGATTTTTGTGTGAGAAAAATCACTTGTCTTATATGTGGTGGAAGTTAATGAGCCTATAATATACTATGTATGTACTAAGCTGCTAAAATAAATACATTTTTCTATTTTTACTTTGATGAAGTAACATGGTCAACTACTGGAAAAAAAAATGGTCAACTACTGGAACATTCAATTTTTCAGATGGTCAACTACTGACACTGAAACATGGTCCTTAAAAATTGAGCACAATTATTTTAAAACGGACCCTTTCTTAATTTTTGTCTTATCATATTATTTAAGACATTTGAGCCATTATGAATACACTTACTTTGCCATCATTCGGCTCAATGCTAAACGGCAATCGTTATTTTTGTTGAATTTTACCCTTAAAAGGTCAACTACTGGTACGTTTACCTTAGTCAAAACTATTTTTAATTTAACTTTCTTGAGTAAATTATAAATGTATAGCATGTGACATGTGAGGTACTTATTTAGTATGAAAGTATAAAAAGTATAAAAAAAAATGCAAAAAATATTAATGATTTGCTCATTGCCCCACATTCACCAACCAAGATTTTCTTAGCCTTTTAGCTGCTGTAGATAATTAACAGTAATTACCTAGCACGCCGGCTATAATTTACAACTATTAATTTAATTAGTTATTGACGAGATAACTCGTCTCTGGCGTGTTGAGCACGAACAATTTTACAAGATATCTCGTCCATGACAGCCATCGAGCTAAGATCAAAGATCGAGCAAAAAAAAAACTAGATCACCCCTATGAAACACCTGAAAAATTTGTTCTAACTCAGATACCGAAAGATTTTTAAGGTACACTCACAGGAATCACAGGGCTTACAAAATTCATTGCTCCTGGGGTCTCTCAGATGCGTAATCTATCACTGAATACCAGTGTTATTGAAACCGGAATCCCGGTATTCGTAGCGTTTTTTAATACCAAAATACTGGTTTTAAAAAATCGGTGTTTCGGTGTTAAAAATTGAACAAAATTGAATATTCAATGTATAGAAACCATCAAATATTTGAATAAAATTGTTCACGATGAATTGAAATATTTTTAATTTATTAAAAGTTGTATTAATATTTACAGATTCTAAAATTGATGATTTTATTTCAAAAAAAATAAGTCAATTATGAAAAACAGTTATAAAAATCCTCTTTTATGATTATGGTATATTTTTTAATTACGATATTTCATATTATGGAATATTGAAATACCGATTTTGATTTACTCGTCCAGTTTTGCAATCACAATTAACCATACTTTGTTGCTTTATTTATTAACATTTTTGTAATACCTGTATTCAATAAAAAATACCAAAATACCGGAATTGATATATGTTGATATATGAAAATATTTTTTTAGAAATGTCTACCTATATGAGGAGCAAACATTCAAAAAGTGATTTGTCACACGATACAGAGCTTGGGAAATGATGATTTAAATGTTGGAGAAATCACAGTTAGTTTGAATGCCAACTTTATGATTTAATTTTTATAAGAAAAACCTTTTTTGAACACTAATTGTGATTTCCATTCATAGATTTTATAATGGACTAGCACAGTGGTTGGCAATGTTTGGTCTGAGGAGAAACTTTTGGTGAAAGAAAACTGACATTATTTTATGAATTTGGTGCATTTATAGACACATTTGATCACTTTTATTTCAATATGTAATATTTAACACAAAAGTCCAGTTAGTGGTTCGCTGGATTAATTTTGTTAATTTAGTGGTCCGTGAGCTCAAAAAGTTTTCTGACCGCTGGACTAGCAGAACTGATATTAAGTGGCATTTTTCAAAATTTGTGACAAATCAGTTTTTGAATGTTTGCTCCTCATATATTAATATGCATGCTGCTAGTAGTAAAAGGGATAGTCCCCAAGGCTGTGTTAAGTCTTCCATATTACTTCCACGCAGTGTTCCCTCTAAGCTGTGCGTGTGTGCGCGCGCACCAAACTTACCGAGTGCGCACACATACAACAGAGTGCACAAAAGATACGCCAGTTATACATACCACCAGCAGAATAAATTTATTGACATTATATAGTGTTGTTAATTATTATCATTATTAAAAAATTACCCTTGCTCATTACCTACTAAAAGGTCTAAATATCGTTATGTGGTGCATAATTTTTAGCCAATGTCTTCAGCGCACATAACCATTGGAAAATTAGAGGGAACATTGCTTCCACCTCATACAATTTTTCAGGATATAGTCAAAGAAGTTTATGGAGAGTCCGATTCGATAGAAGATGTAAGTACATTTAGTGATAATGCTATTCTTTTTTGAAAAGATATAGATTCCCACAAAATTAAGTTGCAAGTTTTAGGTATATTAACAGATTCCTTAAGAAAATTTTATAGTGTAGATTCTGTTAAAGATGATGAAGGTAATAGCTATCTTGAAGTTTGGGGTCAATTTTCCTGATGAATTTTGGAATAGTTTTGATCCTCGTGGTATTCCACCTCATTCTTTAACCGCTTCAGTACCGTAAGGCCACTGGTGGCCGCTACATAGGCGCACCACTAATACCGTAAGGACACTTTGTATTAAAAATTATTCCAGTAGGAATTTTAACAATATTTCTTTTTGTGTGGCTAGTTACATCTATACACTATCTCTGAAAGAAAAATGAGCCTTCTGCCGTTGGTTGATCTTATTGAAAAGGGTATTATTTTAGAAGTCTTACTAGGGTTAACACTTATGGTGAAATCGACATAAAGGATCCATTCTTTTGTTCTAAATTTATACCTGAATTTCAAGAATTTGTCCCTTTCACTTTTTATATTTTTTTTTTATAAAAACGTAAAAATTATATTTATTTATGCTTGTGACAACCCTGAAAGAAAAATCAAATATACGAAATTTCGATAATGCAACTTGAAAAATTATAACTTGATATATCATTTTATAGGTAAACTTTTAACATAATGCATAAAATCCATGAGCCCTATTTTTAAAAAATAATTTTAAAAATGTGGTATGTGAGTGTTCCTAAGCTTAAAACATCGTGGTACTGAAAAGGTTAATCATTCATCATAATCATGTTATTGTGAAATATGTCCATAACAAATGGTTTGTGCAATGACATCAAAATGATTTTTAAGAAATTGAATAATAATGTTTTGTAAGTTGAAGTAACCATAAGTGACAGGGAACTATTCATTTTTTGCCTAGGGTCACTTTGAATACGTCGTCAGATGTTAGTGTTCCCTTTTATCTTTGTTGGCGGAAGTTCTCGATTCAGTTAGCTTAAGGGACGACAATAAATAAGTTGTAGAGTCAAACGTTTGATAGATTATGTTATCTTTTTCCACAACCGATGTTCACTCATGGTCAATTGTATGTAGCTTGATCGAGAGTGAGGCCTGAAAGTTCTCTAAAAATACAGAATCGTGACAGGGGAGGAATGAATGTGAAGACCCAAAATATATTGAAATCTTATAAGAGTAAGGCTTCACATTGTTAGATTTAGATTATAGTCATTTTCAATATTGCCAGCTTTCTTTGTCGATTCTTTTTGCAATTTACTAATTAATTTTCAAAAAGAATCGACAAATTGACAATTTCGAATAAACAATGTTATTTATAAATCTGAATTTTATTTTTTTATTTACAAATTCAATCAGACATGTATATGACTATAAATATTTTCTATTTTGAGAATGGATTGAGTTTATTACTTGTGGTTTATTTAATAAGTAAGTTTTCATTTGATTGTTCACACCAGTAAATTTTTGATTTTTGATAATGCTAAAATTCCTCCTATTGTAAACAATGGGCTTACAGCTAGCTTAAGTTATTGTTGATCATCAAAAATGAAATGATTCAGTCTTGAACTTTGGATATTTGAAAATAATAAAACTACCAAATCATAGGTCATTGTATTACATTGAGTTTTTTTGCAAGATTTTCAGCTACAACAACTTATACATAAACATGTTAGCACATAAATCAGGGATTTCAACATTTTCAATCATAAGACAAAAATAATTTTTCGATTAGACTCTTAATTCTTTTGATTCTAATGTTGTGACATGTTTAGGGTTTTCAGATTTATTGCAAGTTAAGCCGGGACATTTCTTTTAGGTGTATTTTACAATTTTTTCAGATTTCTTGTAAGTTAAACCGGGACATTTCTTTTAGGTGTATTTACATTTTTTTATTGGACCGGTAGAATTTTTGTCAACTGCAAGAAGCAAAGATGAAACAAGTGACAAAGAATCTTGAAGGTAGTCATTTACTTGGAGCAGATACTGTCAAAGAAGGAGAAATAGTTTGAGGAGGGAATGTTATGTTATATAAAATATTTAAGTAAAGATTGTCAAACAATAGCAGAAAAGTAAACAAAAATAAATTATAAACAAAGTCAGCTAAGTATTTGGTCAGTACCTTATTCGATTAATGGTCAGTAAATATTAACCCTTTTAATACCCTATAATTTTTAACAGATTCTCCAAAAATACCCTGAGAAATATCTGTTTTTCGAGTATTATTGTAAATTCATGAAAAAGTATTAAAAATAAAGATATTTTGGTATTTTTTAAATATTTTATAGAAAAATAACATAACAGACTTATTTACAGCCCCGACATATTGTATTTAGAAACATACAGAGAGTTTGGAAAGGGACACTCCATCAAAGAAATCAAAAAATCCGTAATAACTTTTGCATTATACATTTTATTAGTCTATAATTACTATTTTACTGAGTAGGCGGGCTACAAATGTGTTTCTTTTAGTATATTTTAATCTGCATCATTACATCTTGGAACAAAAATTACATTTTAAAAAAATTAAATAAAAAAATACATTAAGTAGATTTCAAAATTTTTTATGGAAAAAAACAACGCTTTGTGGGGCTGTATTATATATCTTCGGACCTGTAAGTGGATCGGATGTCGAAGGTTAAGTTCCTTATGTTAAAACACTTCTGATTTTAACTTAATTTACGTAACTTAGTTACGTACATAAAAGTATATGTACCATTTATAAAAGCCGATATATCGGTTCAGGGTATTTTTGGCGATTATATGAAAGCCGATATATCGGCTCGAGGGTATTAAAAGGGTTAAATACCTTAACTTAAGAAATCATTCCATTTCATGTGTTTTTTTTTTTCATAGTCCTGGTCATAAATTTGCCTCTTACGATATCTTAAAACTCACCATAATAAACTCACCATGATAAAACTTACTCAACCTAAAACTAGCCATTTATTTAAAATGACTGACCATTTGATTTAAATACCAACTGTTTTACATAAATAGATAACCGCTTCATTAAATGACCGACCACTTTCTAACTGTTTATAATATTATTTGACCATTTTGACATATTACTAACCATGTATTTTATTTGCTGACTAAGCCTTGAATTAGATACTGACCCATTATAAATAAATAAGTATATGTATATTATTTTTGATTATTAAATTTTAGTTATAACAAAACTTTGCTTAATTTCTAGGCCCTGTTAAAATAATTAGCATAACCTTTTTTATGTACAGATGAATATTTTTTTGCCAGATGAATAATCTAAAATAATTATTCATTATTTATTCTTTTGAATTTTTTTTTGTGTTTAAATATTTGTCACAGCATGAACTGAGTTCTCTGTTGGTTATTTTCAATTCGTGCATTATTAGATAATGTTAACAGAGCAACATAGTTACTATTCCTTACATCAATGATTAAGAGTGTACAATTTACAAGAAAGAGAATTGTACATGAAGACGTGATATATGTTAAATATAATTGAATCCATTGTTTAGTTGTTGGTTTAAATACCGTCCATAAAAATCATAATTACTTTTTGATTATTTGACTGATATGAATCATTTTATTTGACAAGAGTTTGCGCGGTTACACCTAAAAGAATTTTAAATCACATAAAATGATAAGATTTTTTTTCCTGTTTTTTATTCTTTTCTTTGAGACAATTTATTGTGAAAATGGAACAATTGTCACAACACCTGCTGGAAAAATAAAAGGTCTTCTAATGGAATCCATTCTTGGTAATAAATTCCATGCGTTCAGAGGTATTCCATTTGCTGAAGCTCCAATAGGTGATCTGCGGTATGAAGTGAGTACCTATCCTTGTTAACTAATGCCATCATATAATTATTATTTATGAAAACAATGAATTTCATTTTAAAATAGGAGATTATCGTGGTGAACATTGAATCTTGATCAATAGCTTTGGTGGTAAAACAAGTGAAATAGCAAAAGCCTCCTTATGAACTCCTGCTGCTGGGAGATGTTCTGATTCCTCACTCGAAAAACTTTAAAAACATCTGTAATTTGTTTGATTATTCATTTAAAAATCCCGCTTATATTCAAGTAAATATTGTAGAAAAAAAAAAACTGCATTTTAACAGCCTCCAATACCAGCTGCCAAATTTGTTGATGTGTTCAATGCACAACAAGAAGGTCCTGCCTGTTACCAACTTGATAAAGGTTGGCCTTCATCAGAAGATTGTCTTAGACTGAATGTGTACACGAAAGATATTCCAGTTGAAACTGATAACCAGAAGAAAGCGGTTATTGTATATATCCACCCCGGAGGATTTCATAGTTTAACTGGACGAAGTGATTTCGCTGGACCTCATTATTTACTAGATCAAGACATCATTTTAGTTTCAATCAATTATCGCTTGGGATCACTAGGTAAATTTTTGTGTTTTACTTATAGTATATTTAATATCTCTGACAATATATTATATAAATTATTAATTAAAAAAAGATATTAGTCAATTGAATTATATATGGTTAAAATATGTTTTTTTAATATTTGGCATTACAGCTAATGCTAATACACCAAATATTTTAAAGTTGAAAGATCATACAAGAAAAACTCAATTAGAATTTTTCGTAAGTTTCTCAAGATCAACTCGAGGGGAATTGACATCACAAACACCCACGTCTTAGGTCTCAGATTTGAATTGAAAAAAATAAGATTACATTGACTTTACCAGGAATCTAACCCAAACTCGCCTGATCGGTAAAGCAAGCTCTAACCAACTAGACCACAGCAGGCGAAATTTGTTAAAATATTCAATTGAAAAATAGTTTGAATGAATCTTGATAATCAATTTTAAGTATTTTTAAAATCCAGGATTTCTTAACACCAATGACAAAGTAGCACCAGGCAATAATGGTTTGAAGGATCAGGTTTTGGCTCTAAAATGGGTGAAAGACAATATTGCATCATTTGGCGGTGACCCTGATAATGTCACTATCTTTGGATACAGTGCTGGATCTGTGAGTGTCCTTTACCATCTTGTATCACCAATGTCTAAGGGTAGGTCATGTTTTATCCCCTCTGTTAAATCTAAAATGTTCATAGTGTTACACCATTATTCAAAAATTGCCCCTTATTACAAATTTTCTAATGGATCTTTTTACACATATAGATTCTTATTTTGATTATTAATTTCGATTTATAGTCAATTCAATTGTCTCTGTAACTCGGTATTTTTTTTTAGCTCACCGACGAATTTGAAATCCTCAATTTGCTATACTTTTCCCCCAGATTGTCTCCGTAACTTGTTTTTTTTTTAGCTCACCGACGAATTTGAAATCCTCAATTTGCTATACTTTTCCCCCAGATTGTCTCCGTAACTTGTTTTTTTTTTAGCTCACCGACGAATTTGAAATCCTCAATTTGCTATACTTTTCCCCTGGATTGTCTCCGTAACTTGTTTTTTTTTAGCTCACCGACGAATTCGAAATCCTAAATTTGCTATACTTTTTCCCCGGAATCCAAATTTCTCAATCCCGCATTCCCGCGGCGACCTCTAAAGAAATTCCGCGGCCCCCAATATGGGAAGCACCGATTTGACAGTCTTAAATATAAAGATATTTATACTTTCTACTGAATTTCGCGGCCCCCAGGTTGGGAAACACTGATATAAATGATTGATAAGTTGATTTCAGGTCCTCTTTTGCGGGCATATGCACACTTCAGTATTGTAATTTTTATTTAGTTACTAGCCTCATGATGTAAAAAGCTGACCAATCATTATTACCATTTAATTTTGATAGATAAAAAACTGCTGGTTTACAATGCATCATTCTTGTTCAGGCAAAAATACCTTATAAATACACAAATAATTTATTTGGCAAAAGAGTGAAATTTATTTAAAATAAAATTCTTTTTTTATTTCTTAACAGTCTTTTTTGCCTTTTTGTGTAAAAAAGGACATTAAAAAATCTTTCACTTCAATTCATTACAAAAAAGTTTTTATCTTTATGAGATTGACACACTTACATTTGATATCGTTTTTTTGTCAGAACAACAATGATAATATACTAAATTTAATACAAAAATAAGACAGCCATTAAGTCTATTATTTTATAAAATAGACTTTTTGAGAACTAATATGTGTCATGATTTTATGCAATTTGTTTACATGTTATTTAAAGTTTCAAAAAGAAGATTACCATTACAGTAGAACCTCGATTATCCGGATTTTCGATTATCCGGATCGTTCAAAATAAGTAAAAAAACGTTTTAAGAATTCGCTGATTTGTCATTATAATGAATTTTGGCAATGCAGCAGGCTTACATACTCCCACTGCTTTTCATTGAGAAATCACAGATCCCAGATGCTTCAAAAACATCGAAAGTCTTCCGATTGAATATGGTTATCAGAAAAAAGCCTGGATAAATGGTGAAATTTTGAAACGATGGTATGAAAAACAGTACATTCCAAAAGTGAAAAAATATCAAAACTCATCCACCGAACGCCAAGTCGGTAATTCAACTCACATAGAAAACAAATCCTACGAAGATTATTACCAGCAAACTTAGGATGTTTCAGCTTTGAGAAAATCATGGAACAACATTTTGAAAAGACCATTAGTAAGTTCCAGTAACACAGTAAAAAGTTATAGACGAGACATTGCGGAAGCAATAGCACAATTTTTATGCTGAATGTGATGAAGAAGATATAACCGAGTGGTTAAATTGCGATGCGAATGATCTTGGATTCCAAATATTGAATAATGAGGAAATAATTCAAAAAATATCTGCCTCAAAGGAACAAGATTGTCAAGACAAGATGGTCCTACACATTCTGAAGTTTTTCAGTGATTAAATGTCGCTGTAAAGTAGTTTGAGAAGCAAGAAAAGTGTTACCCAAGACAACTTATATGTCTTAAAAGTATTCGAGATTTGGCAACTTCAACAAAAACAGCTAGCTGCTTTAAGCAAAAATCAACAATTGAATTTCTTAATAAAAAATAATTCAATACCGAAGTTTTATGTAAATCAAGACAAATAAAAAATGTTCCTGCCGATTATACTTTTTCCATATCCGGACTACCTTCATCCCCAATTAGTCCGGATAATCGAGGTTCTACTGTATATCAATTCTTGAATTGGGATATTAGATGGTGATGGTTATTAATAATCCCAATCCAACTATTTGTCATTATCAACTATTCGAATATATACAAATAGTTTCTCAAATATGAGAATAATATTAAAAAATCGATTTGAATAATTATAAATATAAATAACATTACAAATTAAATATTTTAAAATAATACCCTAAATGGTACATAAAAATGTTAAAAAACAAGCTCATTTATAATTGTGGGTTACGTCCTTTTTCCTTTCCACAGTCGATATAATAGTATCATTGAAATTTTTATTTAGAGAAATGTGAGATTTAACATGATTTATCATTGCAGTCGTAGATCCTTTGCATTAAATAGTTTTCCAACATTTACTACACACCGCTGTCAGAAAACTATTATCCATCCTGACAAAATAAGTCCAAGCTTTCAATCGTTTTGACATGGCTAAAACTTTTTACAAAATTATTAAACATACTAAATAATCGTACAATTCGCACACAAATAGAACACTGCTGAACGCATTAAACGATAACAGAAACCATAAGATAAGTATATAAATCTTATTGAAGTCATACAACAAACGAATACTTGTAATTATAACAACCATTGAAGTAAATTTGTTCACAAATTTTGTAAGGATATTTGTAGAAATAACATGTGCATACTTATACTCGAATGGGTAACTAATGAGTTAAATATAAACATATATATTTTAGATATTTAGCAAAAATACTCTTGCAGATAATTCAATTTCAGTATGATGTTTTGCAGGGTTGTTTCATAAAGCAATTGCAATGAGTGGATCTTGGACTCCACCAACAAATAACTATTATTATACCGAAAACCAAGCAACTCGTGCTGGGTGTCCGAAGTATTCTTCTGAGCTGATGTTATCATGCCTGCGACAGATGAATGCCAGCTACATTACACAGCACCATGAAAGAATGTTTGTAAGTTATATTGTAAACTTTGGATTTGAAGTTACTAAATTATTCAGAAAAATACTAACAAACATAAATATATATTTTAAGCATTAACTTATTGTTGTAAAAATTAAAAAGACAATATATGGCTTTTACGGCTGACGCCGTGCACTTGTCAACATAATGAAGACATAAATGACAAAATATTTATCTATTAAAAGCGCTGTTCAAATGTCCTGCCGCGATAACTTTGAGTCGCAGTCCTAACAGACACAATAAGGACATTAAAAGCATCCGAATGCATAACACCCACATCCCGTGGGTCCACACAGTTAAACACCTCAGGCTCACGCTAGACTTGCGATTAACTTTCTCCAAACATATTGCTGAGAAAAAATGCCAGGTGTCGCAAAGCACTTGTCGACTCTATCCGATAATTAGCCACAAGAGTAAAATTGCTGTAAAAAGCAAGTTACTATTGTACACCGCGATTACAAGACCGATCATAACCTACGCATGGCAAGTATGGGCACACGTGGGCATGAATTGTATACGGACACTACAGACAATACAAAACAAGGCACTTAGCATGATCATGGGAGCACCCTGGTTCGTGCGAGGTTCCACATTACACAAAAACATGAACCTAGACCTGATCCTCGATCACGTCATGAAACTGTCGAAGAAGTTCTATGGCGACATGGTGGATCACCCTAACCAATCTATCAAAAATTTACTTAACGATTACGTTTATTACCCTCACACAAACATAGCGAGACTGTGGAGAGTCCTACTGAAACCCCCTTAAGCTAAGACCTTCTGGTTTATTCTATACATGAGTTTGCATTTGATTTTTCACACAAGTAAAATCCCCCCGTTGAGGGCAACGGGCTTACAGCTAGTATTTTTTATTATCAAAATATATTATTAACATAATAATTTAAATGAAAAAAAATCTAAAAAACAAGTTCATTGCTGAAAATGTCCATGTCTATTGGTAATGCCATTGCTCAACCTTGCAACTGGTTATTTATATATCGACGAAACGATTTTTTTTTTCTCAGATGAAGTATTTTTTAAGAATTTTGTTGCTCATTAATGGGTATACTGATAATATACCCCCGAAGCATGTTGGCTTGCACTCGTAATCTTTTATCATTGACTTCTGTATATTTGATAAGAAATATTAAAATTATTTTTGCTTTCGTTTTGAAAACTATCAAATTTAATTTTGTTTCAGGAGTTTCTTGATTTTCCGGTTATAGCATGGGGTCCAGTGATCGAGAAAGACTTCGGACAAGAAAGGTTTCTGACTGATGAACCTAACAAACTCATCAGACAAACAGACCTTTCTGATATTCCAATAATGATTGGCATATCAGAGTATGAATTTGTCAATCCCGCTTATGGTATGATAAATAAAATTTTACATTAAATATAATGGTTATTGTTGCCCTAATAAGAACAAAGATTTTAGAATATTTTATACCAAAAAATTTAAATCGTTTTAGACCCTTTCATATGGATGTATTTTTTTTACTAAAACATGATTGCTGTAATAAAATAAAACATCTATATATATATTTCATTACCACAATACTAATAAAAGCTTGCAGTCCATGAATTACTTACTTTAATTAACTTGTGAAATGGTTTTCAAAATGCAGCCAAGTGATCGATGCTCTTGGGCTTTTGCTCTAATTTTTAATGTGTTCAAAGTTTGGAATTTGTAAAACATACGGCGACAGAACTCAAAGTTCTGATAAAAAAAAGAATATTATTTCATTATTTTCCTTATACTATAATAAAGAAGGATAGCTTAATATGTATGTATATTCACACATTTTGAACAATTATTACCCACTAGGGTAAAAGTTATGATGATTTAAACAAGACCGCATTTTTATCAATTGCTTTGGTGATATTCGCCTCGTTGCCAATGTGTCAAGAAGAAATGATAAGATTTCATAATTTCATTAATTAATAACATTAAGAGAAGATAAGATTAACATTGTAATATACTTTTATATATTGTTAAAACATAATATGCCAGTGTGTCGATTATTATAAATAATGTGTTTCAAATACATTTTTCAGGTAAAAAATCTTTTTTATTGATTCATTATCGGTGATGTCTCTAATGCCGGTTCATTTTTTTTTAGCTATTATGGACCATGATAAATTATTGAAAAAAGTAAATGAAGAATGGGATCAAATAGCACCGATAGTATTTCATTACGAAAGAAATGCTTTTAGATCACAATTCATCAGCAAAAAATTAAAAGAATTTTATTTGGGTTCTCAGGATCTTAAGCATGATGATGAATCTCTAATACGGATGAGAGATCTGTTTAACGATGGAGTAATTGGTTTTCCCATGCATCGTTCTGTTAATTTTTTGGCAGAAAATCAGAAGAATCGAATTTACAACTATCGTTTTAGTTTTTCAGGAAAATACGGGTTTCTTGATTTAATGAATTATACAAAACATGATATTCCATCAGGTTTGTTCAAATGCAACTCTTTTTTACTTAATTCTTAAAATTCTATTTCTAAGTTCTTTGCCACTGGGTCGGTGCAGTAGCGTTGCAAGGGGGGTGCGGCAGGGGCGGACCGCCCCGGCGGCACATTTTTGGGGACGGCATTTTCAAAAATAAATACAATATTTTTCGAGAAATTATATTTATACAGAAAAAAATTAAGCAACATGTAGTAAAAACTCTTTGCCCATAGATGAAAATAGTAGAAGTAATTAAAAAACGAAAATAGAGGAAATAGTGGGGGTGGCAAATTCAAGGACCGCCCATTGGGCAGGACCCTTTCCTACACCACTATTATATTCCCACTTTCTTTGAAAAAGAGAGGTCGAGCAATTGTGTAACAAGCAGTTCTCTTAGAAAAACACCTGTTCAAATAAACTCCAATAGGAATCCAGCTGCTTCACATTTTTAGCAGACATGGGTAAAATAAAACTTAGATAATGGCAACATAGTATGGAACAGCAGTAATATGAAATGTAGCCATATATTTCTTGTATGTAGTTGTGACTAAAGATGTCTCGATATATTATAATTAGAATAAAAAAGTATTCAAACATTTGTATTTAAAACTATTATTCTCTATTCGATTTTTTTGGGTCTTCGTCAAACTCCTCTACTGAATCGAGGTCTTTATTTGATAAACGTCATTCATAAATGATATTTTCATACAGAATCAATAAATAAATAAATGAATGATTCAAATTAATGTTGTTCATGTAAATAACACATGAGTAGCTTTTGTGTCTTTTGCAAAAACTTGAATTCAATTTACTTAACCTATTTACGAGGTGTTCAATTTTAATGTGAGGTTTAATAAAATGAGCATGTTTCTGTTTTCAGGTCCCACACACAATGATGAATTGATATATTTTTTTTCAATGAAAGCATTTTTCGAAAAGCCATTTACCACTGAGGATAGAGAATACTCGATTGTATATAAGATGACAAAAATGTGGACAAATTTCGCTAAATTTGGGTTAGTGGTCAAAATAAGATTAATTCTTTTATGGATTATTTGAGAAATGTTTCTAACAAAATAGTCATTTTTTTTATTTAATAAGTAACAAACATTATCCCTTGTACATTCATAACAGGGCCGTAGCGAGGCATTTTGGCGGCTAGTGTAACGGGATAGATTTTGTAAAAAAACACTATTTTCTTAAAATTCCTGGCATTATTTTGGTGCCTCATTCCCTTCTCTATCCCCTCGGCACTCAAGGCGATCACTATTTTTGCCAACCCCTAGCTATAAAGTAGCTATTTCAAATTATATATTTTCATTTTTTTTTATTAGCTCAAGAAAAATCAATATAAACTAAAAATCAGTGGCGTATGGTGAGTGTTAGCTTTGGGTGTGCTGTGTATGAAAATAAAAAAAAACTAAACAAAACAATTAGGTATATAATAAAAAAAGGTGACTAACTGAATCGCAAGCAGTTCTCGTCGAAAAACTTGTATCAAATTACCCCCACTCGGAGGACATATACTCCACACTGGGAGCGGACATGGATTTAAAATATCTCTATCAAAATGTTTTGGAAACTATTTGTTATTATAAGGGTAAAATAAAACAAAGAAGTATAAATATTGTCGCCTGCTGTGGCCCAGTTGGTAAGAGCTTGCTCTTCCGATCACGCAGGTCTGGGTTCGATTCCCGGTCAGATCACAGTGAATTTGAGAATTATTCAATTCAAAGTTGTGATCGAAGACTGGGTGTTTGTGATGTCAATTCACATCATTTCCTCTCCTCCAATCCTTCTGATCCTTTAATAACTGGGCGTAGAATAACGATTAGCCAACCACTAGTCCTGTTCTAGCCTTATCCTTCTTTCCCTACTCACTTTGAAAGAAGTGAGGTTGAGCGACTGAGTAACAAACAGTTCTCGTAGAAAAAAATCTGTTAAGATACCTCCATTAGGAGGCCATATGCTCCACATTGGGAGCAGACATGGATTAAAAAAAAAAAAAAAATATTAGTAATAAATTATATCACACCAAAATATCAATGAAAAATGACCTGTTAGAATAATCTAATACAAAAGTAAAGACGTGAAATTTTCAAAAGAACGCCCAAGAAACCTCATACATGACGTGTGAGCTGTCAAGAAAGAGGATGACTTTGGACCTTAAAGTTGCGTACAAAAATATTTTCTCCACGCTATGTGTACCTAGACTGCGCGTTTGTATGCAGTCGTATGGGAAGGCAGGTTGTGCGCTTGGGACAACGCTCGCCTTTTCAAATACAATATACTACCGCGCAACAAATATAGTTTAAATATATTACTTTATGTTCTAGATTTTGCAGGCGTATGTTTCGGGTGTGCAGCGCACACCTTGAATATACGCCCCTGCTAAAAATGCTTGTTCAACAAAATTTTATGATGTGTGACTTAGATGCGCATGATATGTATCAACTCTAATTATAATAAATCAATATTCAAATAAGAAAACCCAATCTGAATGAATTTCAGAAAAATATTAAATCCATGTCTACATGATTTTTTTTTTTTTATTTATTGTGACATACAAAACACCTTTAGAATATTAATTTAATTTATTTACCATTAGAAAGGCAAAAGTTTTTATTTATTTGTTATTTATGGGTGAGTGAAGCAGTCCACATTGACATCTGTTCATCTTCTTCTTTAACCATATTCATCCCCAATGTGGAGTATATGGCCGCCACATGGCACCTCCATGTTTCCCTGTCTCCCGCCAAATACGTTTATTCTTTCCATGACATGCCTGCATCCTTCAGTTTTGCCGAATCCATCCTATGTATATGCTTGTCTATGATGCCATAATAAAAATATTTTTATATGGCTTTTATTAAATATCATCGGTGTACTGGCAGAAAGCGATAAGTAAAAAAACCTTGTTTTGAGACAATTGTCATTTTTGATTATCATAAAATTTTAACATGTTCATTTATGTAATATAACTATTACTAATTATTCTAAACACTTTATGATATTGGATTATCATGGACGAATTCGAATTCGATTCACATATTCAAAAGCGTTAAATTATTTGTAGTTTGTTTGCCAAAAATATCTTTAATCAGAATTGACTTGATAAGGAAGTAGCATGTTAAAAAAAAAATATTTGCATTTATAAGTTAAAATATCCTGTGTATGACTTAAAGCCTTCTGCCAGTATACCTGATTATATTTCATATATTTTTTTACAGTAATCCCACACCAGAAAATGATAAAAAATTGGATGACATAGTTTGGCCACTATATGATAAAAATCAAAAGATCTACCTTGATATTGGAGAAAAATTTAAAATAGAAAAATGTTTGTATTGCGATAGGTACAAAATCTGGGATGAACTTTTCCCGATGGATTAATAAATTGATTGAAAAATAACGATACCTTCACGAGTGAAAATTAGTTGTATTGTGATCCATGTGGTGTATTAACTCATTATTTTCTGTTGGCATGTTTTTCAAAAATAATAATATTTAACTTATTTCTTAAGAACAATGCATTTTAATTGCAAGACTTTAACTAACTAGAATGTCAAAACAAAAAATGTACTTCCGAAAATCTCATTTTTGATCAATGTTAGTTTCAGCTGTCGTTTCTGTCAATCTAATAAGTGTTGATATAATATATACCATAGCAGTCTTAAGCTCCAAGCAGTGCTGTAGAAAATCAGCGGGCCGTTGAATCCTTGCCTTTACTAACAAATTGTATGGCGGTTATACGTAGATCAACTCTAAATTCCAATTTATGAGCTTATTTTTCGTTAAATGTAACATGTATGTTTGAAAGATTTTCGTATGGATATTCTGTGATTCGTTGGTGTTATTAATTTACAATTTACGATACATCGGAAGGGCCATATATGCAAATTAAGTAATGATTGTAAGAAATATAGCGAATGGCAAGAAATGCGATATGTGGTAAAAACCAATAAAATTTAACTTCCCACTATTAAGTATCACAATTATATAGAATATAAATTATAAATTACATAAACGACAGTAACAAGCGGAATTCTTATAATATTATATAAAATTTTGACGCCTATTGTGATATTATGAAATACATGCTTCGTCTCATCATATAATAATGGCAATATACCAAGTAAATGATGATTTAATCAATAAAAATATTTAAAAAATAATGAAGTGAATTGTGCTACCCTAGTTTGACTTACTGATTTTTGATTACTGATATGACTTGAGAAATCTTATGGATAGATTGAGTGACGAACCAGTGTGCACAAATAAATTTCGAGATTAATATTAATTGATTAAAATCCCAATAATGACGTTGGTTTTTTTAATGAACTATCCAACCTCATATTCTGTATTGAAATATTGTAAAAAAAATGATTTGGCATCTTTGTTTGCTTTTGTTCTCAGAGATTTTTATTTAAAAACCTTAGAAAATGTGATTTTTTCTTATTTAAAAAAAGATTTAATTGAAAAGATATATAATTACAATATATATATGTATTTGCTTCAAAATAACAGTAATAAATGGTTTCATAATGATGTGATATTACTATGAAAATTATGACGCCGGCCTGCTCATCTGAAAAAAGTACCTGTTTTCAACTCTATAGCATGGCTTTCACTATAGGGGGCTTTATATATACCCATAGCATCGCATATTTTCTGGATTATTCTTTCAAAAACAACTCTTCGGAGCTTAAGCTCCCTTAAAACTATTTAAATTCATTATTTTAAATTATGTGGTTGACATACAATATTAACACTTACCAAGCAGTGTTTAATCACTGATCAGATTTGTTGCAAAAAGACCCAGGTTTATCACTGCTGATTTAAGACTCGTTTTGATGCAATATAAAATTGCCTATTAATAGATACCGAACTAGCAATTGTTCTATCATGACAGATTGTTCTCTTATCTGTTCTATGTTACTAAAATACATTTTTTTTTTTTTTTTTATATAGTTTTATTAATGTTGAAACATCACTATAAACACCATATTTATTTAGGGATTAAACATTGAAATTTAAATCGATATTTTTTGTTTTCAAGCTCTTTAATTTCATAAGGCATTCATTTTTAGGAACCCTCATAAATTATAATGGTTTTAAAACGGTACTCAAAAAAGAATCTGTATTTCATAAACGCCGTGTGGTATGCAACTATATTGGACGTAGTCAACCAATGAAAAATATCAATATTTAGTACTTTCTTAATCCTATTGGGTATTTGTTTTTAAAATATTTTTTTTGACTAAGTTAAAAAATGGAATATATATATGATTCCCATTAGAAATTAGAAATTGGCAAAAAACTCTTAGTCTTTTTTTCAATGAAAATAGAAGTTAAAACCATATAATTTTTTAAATATTTATTCATCAATGTTCTATATTGTTTAAGGTGAACATAACTACTTTTACGCACGGTTTAAGATCGCATTATAAAAATAATATAAAGTAAAAACTTATGAAAAAAAACATTTTTTTACGATGTATTTTTGAGTTTTCCTTTTATATTTTATTTGAATGCTATTACGCATATTGTTTTTAAACTGCGATTTTTTTAGAATTAGTTAATTAAAAAATGGAGAAGTGATATTTCTCCACATATTAAAAATGGTCAAAAAACCCATTGATATTTTTCACACATATTTTGACAAATCTCTTGGTAAGCAAATGGTTAATTATTAGAACTGTAGACTAATAATGTAATACACCTTCATTAGTCCTAGGGACCAAGAAATGAGCCAAGTAGAAAAATGGTGAAACTAAGTACCATCAGTTTTAATTGGTTTTTTGGTGGAACTGTCTTCAAATTGTAAAACATTATAAAAACCACGGGCAAGGAGCCCAATATAAAAAAAACCAAAATAATCTTTTTTATCTTTATATGCCTACCGGATTTTAAACCACAATACCGGTAGCCCATGGTCATTTTTTTCTATTAACCTTTATACACCCGTGCGCAGGAGTAGCCTACTGCCCAAGGATTTTTTTGTGCCACCCTTAGCTGTTATAAAAATAGCTATACCTCTAAAACTAGCCAACTTATTTGGGTAAAGTAAGAAACAATATCGCTGAAAAGATTGTTAATAATTTACAAAAGCTTTATTTACAATTTATATAATTATACATTCATGTTAATAAAATAAATACTATAAAAATTACACAAACCTTTAATTAAAATTAATTTTAAAGAATTTAAAACCACAAAGTATAAATTCTAGGTATGGAAAGGAGATCCCATCATAGAATTTTATGTAATCTGAAAAACAGGGCCTTCGTATTTCATTGTGGCTGGGGCCTCTCATGTGCTGAATCCGCTACTGTACATAATACAATAATTGTAGTGTATTTACTAATTTCCAAGTGGCATTTTAGAAAAACGAACTATTTTTTACAAAAATGCCACTTGGCCACTTCTCCGGGGCTCATACCATTATTGTAAAATATTTTGTTGATTGGATAATAAGACACATACTTAAGACAGTTTTTAACAGAGTTTCAATATCCTGCATTATTGAAACTTGTTTCCAGGCATCATTGATTCCAAGGTCTTCTCTGTAAGCCACGCAATGCTGTTCAGTTAAATGGTTTAAGCAATATGTATTTTTTCTCTTGTTGTCATGCCAAAATAGTTGCGTGTTATTATTTATTTTAAACGAAAATAGGAAGACAATAAAATAATGAAAAGACCTTCATCGTGTGAGAAATGAGTCGTGAAAAAAATGTGCAACATTTATCAGGTGAAACAAATTTGAAATAGTTTAGTATAACTATTTAAGCAACAAAAAATTTGGTAAAATAAACTTCTTTTTAAAATACTTAAATGAGTGGGAGATGGAAACATGTGTGCGGCAACATTTTTGGAACATTGCTTACAGCTTCTCCCTTTGCACAGAGTTTCCACTACGCGCTTCACACTTTGTCCAGTGAGTTTAATCAGTATTTCCCAGTGATGGGTAGAGGACGAAAAAACCGTAGTCATTCCACAGTTCCAAATAAAAATTACCAAATTCACAGCAACACAAGCTGCGGTACACCCACTAAATTCAACGCATGATTTGTACTCAAGACAAATTCTGCCATTCTATTAATTTCTTTGATACACACTTGAACGATTATTTCGGTTCTTACGCCTTGTCCCAAAATTTCAATAAATTTGTTTCCAATAGTAGTCGAAATGTATGTTTTAGTAATCTTTTTTCCTAATTAGATTCTGAGAATATACTCATGGAGCACAGGATCCTATTTCGCCAATAAATGAACCAATTCTAAGAAGTTTCCCCTATTTCCTGTTGATTCAATTAATATCTTATCGATGACCAAGTAAACCTAAATTCTGTTTTGCTAGGATTTTAATATCTTAAAATCTTTGATATTATATTAGGAATAATAAATAAATCTATCGATGATTTATTAAAGAAACTTTTCAAACAAATCCTATAGTGCAGTGTTTCTCAACCTTTTTGGGCCCGTGGACCGTTTTGAGTGTCTATTTTTCTGTGGTCCCGTACCATTGTTTTGTCTTTCCATCAAATTTCAAGAAATTCTCAGGAATTTGCGGATTTGTCGATATAATTAGCGTGGGACCTTTTTTTAGCTCATTCAAGAATATCAAAGTCAAAATCCCAAAAATTTGCCCAAATAACCAGCGTGGGCCTTTTTATTTTAGCTCTTCCGAGAATTTCGAATCCAAGATCATTAAAATAGAGATATCGGAAAATTTCCTCATGGCCTAACCTGTGCTGTGGCTCGCCAAAACAAAAAAACCCTGATATAGTGTTTAGCAGTGGTGCGCACCATTTTTAAACCAAGTACCACTTTTCCAATGTTAATTTTGTAAAGTGCCACTCAACAGAAAAGTAAATTTTTCGACAATTTCTTACTTAACAGCTTAACGACCGTGGTCGCGTATTCGAGTCTTTGAAAAACAAAGGTTGCTGGCCAGCGGACGCATATATGCGTATAGGCGAAGTATCTGGAAGCTAAGAAAATTAAATTTTGTAAAGATATCTCAATTTGCTTACAAATTATAGTGAATTTAGTAAAATTACAATTTTTGCGAATTTTTTGCAAAATTTTATTTCGCCAGGTGAAATTTTATAAAAAAAACGCATGGTCGTTAAGCTGTTAATTGCTCGCCATATTGTATTAAGAAGTTCAACAGTATTACTAAAATAATATCACAATAAGTATTAAATACAATAAAAAAAATATACTCGAACTACAAATAATGAGTTATTTACAGTTACATGGGTTAGGATGCGGATGACCTGTCTCAGCGAGCTTAAAACTTAGGATAAATTTAAGGTAATATAACTACTTTTAAGGTGTTCACAGTCAATTCATTGTCAAGAGTTTCATAAAGTTTCCACAATAATATCATAAATTCTCGTAGTGGTCATATCAGAAAACTAAATATGTCAAATATTCAGTCAGCACACTAAAATTCATTCCCACTTGATCCTGCGATTTAAGCTTTGGGTGGCTGAAAGGTTAATTTAAAAATTTTCTTTCTGCATGAAGACTTAAATAAACAGAACAGTTAATCAGATGTTTGGTAAGTCTCAATGACTTCATCGAATTTTTAGAAATTATTATATACATCACTTTACATTAAATGTACAAAAAAAAATATATACATAGAAAAGCATGAGACAATCAACTGAGGTCAGAAGCCATTTTGTTGGACACGCCTTCTAAGAGCTTGGCGCCGGCGGTGGGCAAAACATCCAGACATTCCTTAAGAGCCTTTTCGATGTCCGATACTGCTTTATCACACTCGTCGAGGCCGTCAGAGGCTTCCACAGAGAGCCCCATTGTGTCATACATTCCTGAGGTTTTGTCGAGGGCTTCAGAAGTCTGCCGCACTGCAGCGTCTAGCTGTCCTGATTCAAAACCCATATCCACGCGTTTTAATTCCAGTCGATCGCAGTACACGTCCGAGTTGAGAGTCAGATCATCTAAAATAGCTGGTGTCGAGGCGTCTTCTAAGCCGGCATGGAAATCATTTAAAGATGCTTTGTGTTTGTTAATTATCCTGAAATAATAAAATTAAGATTATCAGAATAACAAATACAAAAAGAATTTCAGATCATCATTTTGAAGGCTGCACATAAAGTGAATAGCTGCATCTTATTTCTCACTAAAAAAAAACAGCCTTGTGAAGCAAAAAAACACTAGTTCAGCAAAATTAAGCAGCTAGATATTTACAATGCATGCAAGATGAAAAGGTTTGCAGCAAAAATGTTTTTAATGGTCTCAAGATTTCTATGTGACAAGTATTGGAGTTCAAGTCATGTGCCCAACTCTCTTGAGCATATGTTATGTTAGGTTGCTGATACCATGGGTTCAAATCCACAATGGAAACATTCTTAATTCATTTTTTTAACTGATTCGTAGATTTGTGTTTTATTTAGGATTATGCATTGGTAGATGACAGGTTGAAGAAAAAATATTGGTAAATTTGTCATACTTCATCGTACGGACTATTGCGGCGAAAAACTTCACAAACTGAGCTAAAAACCACTCCACGATTTAAAATTATTATCTGAGATCGCGGCGCCGCGCGCGCCCGTTCTGGAAAGCTGAGGCGAAATGCTCCGAAATGTTTCGTATTTCGCTTAATTTATCAGTGTTCTTCGTAATAATGTGTGGTTTTAACGCGATTCCCATGATCTCAGATAATAATTTAAATCGTGGAGTGGTTTTTAGCTCAGTTTGTGAAGTTTTTCGCCGTAATAGTCCGTGCGATGAAGTCATACTTTATATAATTTATTTATCAGTGTTCTACTTAATAATGTGTGGTTTTAACGCGATTCCCATGATCTCAGATAATAATTTTAAATCGTGGAGTGGTTTTTAGCTCAGTTTGTGAAGTTTTTCGCCGCAATAGTCCGTACGATGAAGTATGTCAAATTTACCAAAATATTAAGTAATTAAAGCTAGATAGCATCTTCGATTGGACCTATGTTAACATATTTGACTGCTTAGTAGAATATTAGCCCAAGTGATTAGAATGCATTTTTACTTACTGCTCGACTTACTTTGAACTTTCCTTTACTTGTAAATTAGAAGCAACAAGACCACTTTAAGTATGATACATCACAGCAGTAAGGTAGTGAATATAATAAATAGACAGTAGATAAATTCACTACGGCAGCGGCTGCATTTGTTTTCGGAAAAAAAAACTTGACATTAAGGGTACCTTTGTTGCTCACTCAAAAACGATATTTCCTTCAGTCTCGAGTTTGTTTTGTCCAGTATTACTTTGTTGATCTCGAAACGTTTCGCCAGCTCGGCCATCTTGATGTCGATTTCGGTTTTTTCCGATTCGATTTTCTCATCAACCAACGCGTCGAGAAAGAGCGTCTGTAGGTAATCGTTGAACGCCAATTTCTTCTCCAGGTCTTCGGTTTCATCCGAAAAACTACTGTCGTGTATCAAACCTGTACATGTAGTGTTCATCCGAGACGTATCCGTATTCTTGGTGCTGACTTTTTGGTGAAATTTCTTAGATGTCAAACGATTAAAATCAGATTTATCACCATTTAGCGTCGTCGAATTGAGATTTGTAGCTCCTTTCTTTGCAGTTATTCTAGGTGGCGGAGGAAAAAACGTACTCTTTCGGGAGTGAGACATTTTAGAGCCTTCTAAACAAATCAGAGAAAATATAATATAAATACAACCGACAGATGTTTAAATTTGAACAAAGACAATACTAAATGGAAGTAGTCTATAGTGACCATAGACAATATAGCGGCTGTGATTAAAAACACATAAACGTAAGTAGTAATATAAACATATAAACGGAATATTTGTAGCGATTCAAAAACTATTTTCATAACCAGAAGATATATTTTTGATCTACGAATACAATGCAATTCAAATATGTGCTCATTCACTACGAAAATGCTGGCTTTACATACAAACAATTTTACGTGAAATCTGGTGAAGAAAAATATACGATGGTGATTGAAAAAAACTTTTTCATATTATACACCACCAGTGGCGGATTATTCTTTGAGCAAATGAGGCGCGCGCTTTGAGCCTCCGGATTTAAGAGGCCTCAAAAATAGCTTTTATAATACAAACCATATACTTTTTGTTCAATTTTTTTTTTTTTCTATTTTATTTGAAATTTTCTGATGTTTTTACGTTATCCGAAAAAAAGGACCTCCAAAATTTATTGCGCCTGTGGCCTCCTATGTGCTTAATCCGCCACTGTACACCACCCAATCACATGTGAAAACATTTGTGTGTAAGCTTAAACTCTTTCACTTGTGATCAGGTGTATACTTTAGTAACAAAAAAAATAAAAATAAAGGTGGGTAATGAGCTCATTCTTGTTTAAAATTTGTGTAAAATTGAATCGTAGAATATTTTTTTTCACAAAAGTGCTTACTCTTGCGTTTTAGTAAAATGTATGCTTTAAAACAAAAGAAAAATGAACGAAGTAAGAACAATAATGTAAACAAAGTATGTATGCTAAATATTTTTAGTCGTTTAAAACAATGTTTCTTAACCAGTGGTCCGCGGAGATTTTTGGGTGGGCAGTAAAAGTATTCTGCAGTTCAAAAATAGTTAGTATACATTTTTTAAATCTTATATTGATGGCCCGCAAAACATTTTTTGATTTTGTGGTCCACGGATGTAAAAAGGTTAAGAAACATTGGTTTAAAACACATTGTATACATATTCGTACTGTAAAACAAGGAAAAACTCTTTCAGACAACATTTACAATTTTTTTTGTTCTAAGGCAGTATTTATCAAAGTGTGGTACGTGCATAGTTTAATGTTGGTACGAGCTGCACCGAGCTTTGGCTGTGCCTGGTGCGACAAGCAGCTTATATATTTTGTTGTTGTTAAAGTATATAAATTTTTAGACCAGGGGTACTCGGTGTTACGAAAATCATAGAAGGGGTACACATATGTCAAAAGTTTGGGAAACACTGTTCTAAGGCATACGCTACCATCTAATCCAGCCATACTAAACCCTAGTCCATAAAAATGGACTTTCGGAGATATCTGGGGAAAAAGTATACCAAATCGAGGATTTCAAATTCCTCGGTGAGCTAAAAAAAAACAGGAGTATACCATAAATATGTTGCGGCCCACGTAGAGAAGCAAATATCAGAATGCGGCCCGGAGGAAAAAAAGGTTGAGTATGGCTGATCTAATCGCATTAGTGTATTGTGAAAGCACCTGTGTATAGAGCCCGTATTGTAGATGTAGGCGTACCGTACCTATTTCTATGTATTTTAGAAATGAGAAACATTGAAATTTGTTTGGAATGTTTATTAACTTTTGAAAATATTAATTATTTAGTTGGTACATTTTCAGAATGGGTCTTTTGGATTCTTAATAAAATATAAGATACATTTTCATTTATCTGTTGGCTTGCAAGTTTTCCATCTAATGTATCAAAGTCAGCAACTTCAACCTGAAATTTTTCATATCACTATTACTGAAAAGTATTCTACTTACATACACAAAAAAGAAATGTTGTAACAATAAACAATCCATGAAATGTTTTTAGTAAAACATAATGTCGCCCGCTGTAGTCTAGTTGGTTAGAGCTTGCTCTACCGATCAGGTGGGTCTGGGTTAGATTCCCGGTAAGGTCAATGTCAAATTGGATTTTTTTTCAATTTTAATTTGAGATCTAAGACATGGGTGTTTGTGAAGTCAATTCTCTTTGAGTTAATCTCATGTGACTTTCAAAAATTCTCATCGAGTATATCTCGTATGATCTTTCAACTTCAAAATATTTGACGCATTGAAGTAAGCTGTAATGTCAAATATTTATTTTTTTAAAAATTAAAAATAATATTTATTGAGCTTAATATCAACATAAGAGATTATTTATTTATAATTTTACTTCATGTGGAGGATCAATTTTTAATGATGGAAGAGGCGCATTCAACCTTTCACATAGTGCACATAGACCACACCATGTTCGAAAATGTATTCCAGGTTCTTCAGATTCCTTTTCCTAAAATAAAGACATTCAATTAATGCACATTTGCAAAAAGAGTGTTTCTTAACCGACAATTTGCATAAGTAGAAATAATAGTTTTCACTCCTGTGCTAGTAGTCTTACTTTGTAAAGTGCAGAACTATCCAAACTGACAATTAAGTAAGTGATAGTAAAGTAATCACACAATTTAATAATGTTCTGACAAAAAAATATACATTGAAAAACTCTCAGTATAAGTCATCCATCCAGTGGCAAATAATACTTAGTTTCAACTTCAAGTAACTTAGAATTATTTAGCTTAGAGCAGTGATGCACAACCTTTACCTTCTAGCGGGCCGCATAAAACAAATTATCGTGGGTTCCGGCCGCAAAGAAAAAAAAATAAAGTACACTCAATCCTTTTTTATACAGAACATATTTACGTTCCATGTAAAACAACCTTAAAAATCGTTTCATTGTGAAATATTTATGTTTTATTGATATTTTATTCATAAGTGAATGCATTCTTGGTCTTTGTTAATTTTTAACTATTTCTTAACCCTTTATAGGACTGTGGTAAATATACGTACCACTTTCAATAAAGGTCAATATCTTTACTAATTTTCATCTAAAATGATCTCTATGCACTTGTTTCGTTAGGTAAACAAACAGTGGTCAATATAAATATCAAGTTAGGTCTTATTGAAACCGATAGTAGGATTTGTCACAAAAACAAAAAAAAGTGGTACGTATATTTACCACCGTCCATTCGTTATCTCTGGTCCATTCCCACCATAGATAATATTCCCGCACACGACTTTACGCAGTTTGGATGTGTCTCGACTTGTTTCTCTGATTTTTGTCGATTGAAAACCGTCTTTGAGGTTAAAATAGGTAAGATTTATATTTTTTAATGTTCATAAATTAGTATTAAATACTAAAAAAGTATTTGATGTTCATAGTTTCGAGTATTCCGTTAATAGTGTTTACCCATGTGTCAAATTTGACAGATTAGATGTTTTCTAATTTTTAATTTTGGAATGTTTTCATGACGTATTTTATGTAATATTATTTGCTAAAGCTATAGATGTATATAATATTTTAAAACTAAAATTGAGCCTCGATAACATAGGGCTGACATGTTATTGGATGATAAAATCAGAAAAAAGCCTAAAAATCTTTGGACATTTTTCTTGTTGGTTTATAGGAAGACGTATTATATTTTATTTACGTTTTTATTGTATTTATTTGAGTTCAAATTATGTCTAAAACATCTTTTATTAATTTTAACATCCTTTCAGAAAATGGCAGACGATTCCAAGAGACTGTTGACTGAAAATGAAACTATTAAATGTTGGTGGTTGAAATTGTAATATTACTTCATTGAAGCCACTATTGTTAATAGTTACATTTTATATACAATGAAAGTAAATAAAGAAAAACTGATGACTCATCTGAATTTTAGAAGCAAACTTGCCGACTAATTAATTGGGGGATTCAGTGGGAAAAGCTATCCAATGTCCCAAAAATGCAAGGAGTAATAAGAAAATCCACAAGGCGAAAAGAAAAAAAACACCATTAGACATGAAAATCTTGGCAATCATTTACCAATTACTGTATGTGGCGAAGATGTGCGTATTGCAGCCCAAAAAAAAACAAAAACGCAGCAATCTTATATGCAGTTTGTGCGAATTAGCACTTTGTAAAAAATGTTTTGCGCCATATCATTCCAATTCAATTTTAATTAGTAAATATGTATATTTTTTTATTTTTCTTCACTTTTCTTCAATAATAAACTATATTTCATAATATGTGGTTTGTTCATTTAGTGTAAATCTTATAAAACAATTGAATTTTACCAAATAAATAAGTGGTGAAATTTTTACCACCGTGCATTCACAGTTAATTGATTCCCTAAACGTTAGGTGGTAGTATAATTTACCTCCCCCTGGAGCTTATTACAAGGGATTGTGATTTTTTAAATAATTTACCCTAGCTCCGTAGACTGATATTATTTGAGTTTAATCAGGTTTTCATGAAAAATGCAAAAAAAATAACCCCGTCCTATAAAGGGTTTAAGATTTAAGGGCCGCTACAAAATTTAAAAAGGGCCGCATGCGACCCGCGGGCCGCGGTTTGTGCATCACTGGCTTAGAGCATCATCTCATCAAGCATATTGTACGCAAGACAATGACATCTGCAACATTCACAGGGCCTGCTTTTGAGATCCTCACAAAGATATCACTTCACGTGCTGCCGGGATATTCATTTTTTTTTCTCACAACTTTATTTTTGTGTTTCTCGTGGTCTTGTAAAAAATTTGTTGTCTGTAATATAGTAAAGCATACTATGCCTAACAGTTTTATAGTAAATGTTTTTACTACTGTTTGTTTGTCTTTTCATGTAACCTCACTTATGCTCCGCCTCTTATCTCATGTTGGTAGTTATAAAATTATTGAATCCAAGCAAATTGTACAAAAGCAAATATTTCAAATGGTAAGTCAATGCGTCTAACCTCTTTAATTTCTGGCACTATGTCATATTCAGCGAATAAACTTTCTTTTTCTGTGTTGGGTAGTCTTTTGACTATGGCGGCTTCATGGTTAGTTTCTTCTGAATCAAGTACACTTTTTGCTGCCATATTTTTTAATTCTTTCGGTGTCAGTAAATGCCATTCTAGTAGTGATTTGAATTCTTCAGCTCCTTTTTCATCAAGTGTCTCACCCATCATTACCTGAAGAGCATCCTTAATAGTCTAAAATAAACAAAATTTATCACAATAACTATCACACATTTTCTGATTACTCACTATCTAACTTCTCTACTTACAATTATCTCAACTCAAATTTCTATTCACACACGCAATGAAAACGATTTTACAAACAATGACATGATTGACAACGAATAACGGAAGCAAATAGTATCAAATGGTTTTTTAAAGTACTCCGACTTTGTATATTTGTCAGCACTGAATGATCTTGCTAAGAAAACGCTCTGAATCATTTTAGTATTGTAAATATTAATCCTTTCTCTCGTTTATGCAAAATCTATGGAAAGAATATTTAACTGCCTGGAAAGAGTTATTAATACTTACCTAGACAATATTTAAAAATAAAATTGTGATTTATTCAGGGCTGTGTAGTCGTGGAAAAAAAATATTTTTTTCAATAATTTAATTTTTACTTGTACTTGACATTGTCAAGCATGCAATGTCAACACTATGGACTATTTTGGTTTGAATACACATTTCTTTTTTTTAAATGGGTCTGAGCCGTTTTTCACGAGTCCGACTTCGACTCCCCAGTCCTGGATTTATTTATAATTGTTTTGTTACTACTATACCTCTAATGACATGTAAAATGAATCCGGATGAAACTTTTGTAGGACAGTTTGGTAAAGAAGTTTCTTTGAGCTTGAAACCTTTATATATTCAGAAATATACTGCATGGGTAAAAGATCTAAAAATATAAAAACATTGATAAGAATTTATTTTGATTTTAAAGCATTGAAGATAATATTGTTCACCTCTAAACTTTTATATTTCCTTTACTGAAAAATTTTGAACAGTGAGAAAATTATGGTTACAACACATCTCATATTGTATGCATACTTAATAGACATGGGTATTATGTTTTGAACACTCTATTAAGTATATGAAAGGAGAGGATTTAAAAAAGTGTAATTTTATTTTCCTTTGCTTTGTAAGTGTGACAAATATTTTACATAAAAAATATGGATGTGAGGATATTACGGTGACCAGGCATGGAGAATAGATATGACAAGAAAAATAAATGTATAAGGACCACTGAATGCATCCAAAACATTTCAATAAATATTCCTTATATTGCTTACTTTGCAGCTCTCTACGATCAATAGGTAATGAGAAAATAGCATTTCTTCGAGAAAAGACTCTCGGTAAATGTAACCATCTGTCCAAGCTAACAGGTGGAAGTTGAAACTCTTTCATAAGAGCTTGCATTTCTTTTCCAAACACTTTTTCTGGCCTTGTTCTGAGTGCTTCTTCTAGTACACAGCGTCTCTGCAACCATGTATGTTACTTTCATCAAAATCAAAAAGAAAGGCTGTCCACTCCATATTATATTATGGCCAATTTTACATTTTATAGGCAATAATTTATTAATAAAGGGATGAAATAATGAGATTCATTGTATACAAACCAAATATTAAAATCTTGTTGAGCTTAGATTTGATTATGATAAAACATGAGTCAGCAATATTAAAGTGAATATGTCGTATTTAACCTTTTGACCGCGGCTCGGATCCAGATCGGTTCAGATTGGACTGCTATAGCAGTCAACTGCGGTCTAAAGGTTAAAAAGAAGTCGATACAAAATCACTTATTGGCATTCGCTATGGCAAAAAATACCATTTTTGCATATGTCTAGTCCTCACAAACTATTGACTCATTACTTGGTTTTTTGTGAACCAATTTTTGTTCACAGCTCAAGTGACAATGGCTTTGGATAGATTGATTTAACCATGATAATTGTAAAGCAATGTGGTCACTTTTTAAAAATCAAAGGTAGCTGGTAACACATTTATAGAACATTTTTATACGAAAGCAGTCTGCTGATTTGAGCAAAGAGTATAACCAACATATTAGATATTGTGTTAAGCAATATAACTAGTTGTTGTTTCCCAACATATGTACTATCAGCATTCTGCCTTTCTACTCTCATGTATGACTAAGCACCATCAGATTGGAAGAATCTCAATAATATGATTATTTATGATGAAGAGGATAGAGGAAGTTCTCTTTAGAACGTTCAGGTGCAAAAACAGGTTTCTTTTGATTGTTAACAATACATTTTATTATACCCATACATATTGACTATTGAGACTGTGCCTTGCCTGTGTACACAGAAAGTGCCCACCTAGGTATATTGTTCAAATGATACAAAAAAGGGGTTAAAACGTTGCTTTGTGATTAATATTCTACATTTACGGCGAGATATATAATTATTCTAGCATTGTTTTTCACTATGCATACACCATATATTTATTTTGTGCTACTCACCTTTGGATCAAATTCTAATTCAATCGCTTGTGAATCAACTTCTCTTTGCAAGTGCTTCAAGATATCTGGCTCTAAAAATGAATCCTTGACAAGCATATTTGATATACCATCAGCCAGAGCATTCAGAATGTCCGCTTCCATTTCGTCTTGTTGGGCAAGAGATCCTCTTGAACTTGCGTTGTGTGATTCTGATCCTATACCTGCAATCTTAATAGAAAACCAAATAACTTCTTAAAATTTTTAAACTAAGTATTTTACTGTAAAATATTTATACTTATGCTATTCCCGGGCTTCGGGTCGGGTTCGGGTAACAAGTGTGGTATTAGACTCGGACCCGGGCCGGGTCAGGCCTGAGTCTTTCGGGCTTGGACCGGGTAATTTTGTAAAATTTTGGCCCGTGCAGACCTCTAATACAAGCGCAGTGTTGTGGTTCTCGTTCCAGGCAGACAGATAAATCATTAAAAATATATTAATGTTATAAGTGAGGTAGTTTTCGTCATAAGCTAACTTACATTGGCATAAAGCTGTTTGTTTTATCTTCACCTATTGTGCAGAGTGTACTTGTGAGTACAGCTGCTTTCACTACCTTCACTGCCTTCCATAACACAATAACGAAAAAAAATTACCCATCACGCTTCAATAATAATTTCAACACAGTATTATACTAAAAGTTACTTAGGTTAAAATAACATTACTTTCATTTTGACCTTACCATTGAGTATCTGTTGTGGTGGTAGAGTTCAACATACACAAGACAGAATTTAGAGTGGAGTCAATGATACCTTGCTCTCCATTTAATTTTATAAAATTTATCAAATGCCTCAGCCTTGATCAGGCCTTGGTTGACGTCAAGTCAGCGTAAATTATTGGGCATCATCTCACCACACTATAATAATATGATTATTGTCTTGTTGGTTGTGATCAAAACTGCATTCCGACCTTTCAACCAAATTTATCAAGTAGAATAAAAACTAAAATGCACTTTTTGTCCTTACTTGTGTTTCTGGATCATTCTGAACTGTTGCAATTAAGGCAGCTGACATAAGTCTGTTTCTTCCTTTTCTGCGACGCCCTCTTCTTCTGATTTCTCCCACTCCTGCTCCTCCTTCATCACCATCGTCTTCGCAATCACCCGGAGTTGTGATTTCGGGTCGACAGATTTCTTCTATCGTTTCTTTGGGAGCTTTCTCAGTTCTAGAGGGAGGATTTTTTGCTTGCAACACCCTCAACTGACTCTGAAAGAGTATACAGTTATAAGAATTAGTATAAAAGTGCCATATGTGCGGTCCCACTTGTCAACATTTCAATCGGCAGACAGATCTTTTAGACTGCACATTGTTAAATTGTTAAATTTTTTAATGTATAATGCATTTTGTTTTTTATAAATTAAGAATTAAAATCAATGTTTTTTTTATCAATAAATTAGTTTATTATAGTTAATGTAGGGATGCTTTAACTTAAAATTTCAACAATGCACTTTAAATGACTAAAGTAGGTATACGTTTTCAATTTATGGCCTTGTGTCATAGGAATAATAGGTCAGTGTTATTTAGGCATTCCCATGTTATAACATTTGAACGATCATCACTTTTCATTTCAAAGACCTACAAAGACTATTTAAAGAAGTAAATATTTCCCCAGCTAATTAATTGGACATTATTAAAATCAAATCATTAGTAAAGTTAATCCATGCAGTCATCAATTGCTTTTAACTTAGTGATACATTTATTTCTTATATAAACACAATACACTATTTACAAAACCTCAGTTCAAGTTCATCCATGCACATGAACGTCTGAAGATTCCGAAACACGAAACCCGGTTCGTTAGTGACAAAACTTGTGTAAATGTACCAAATTTGAATGATTCAAATTTAATATTGAAATTTCACCAAACACCATCAGTCAAAATCTTAAATTCTAATTGTTCTCTTATTGCAAGGATTTTTTTAGGACAAATTCAAAATAACGTTGTCTAAGTAAAAGGATTATTTTAAAACTGATTGTTTTGCTTTATAACAGTAAAATATTAGAAAAGTATTATAATATCATTGTAATGCAGAAAGCTGAAGCCCAAATAAATCTTAATTGATTTCATAATTTTATTATGTCATTCGAATGCAATCATAAATAATAACAAAAATACTCAATGGAAGAAATATTTCTTAGAAATCTTAATTATTTTCCGAATTCGGAAGTAATGGAACTCAACTTTTGTTCTTATATGCATGTCTGCTTTAACCTTTTCCACACAGGAACATATCTTCCATGCACCTTGTCAGAATCAGATGTATAATATATTAAATCCTTTTCAGATGAATTTTACTTACTTCAAGATATGTGAAAAAATCTTTTGAAATTTCATCAGGCCATGGAGTAACCGACGAACGGCACTGATTTTTACTGACAGTGTATTTTGATTTACATTTTACTCTTTTCTTCGTTGATCTAAGTTTCTTGTTAGATTTTGTGGTTTTCTTTTTTGTAACATTATCATTTCCATGCACTATATCACTGCAGAAAGATTTACCGACCATCGTTTCTCTGATCTCATTGAACTGCCCAGCTTTCATTACGGGCCTACTTAACACCAAAGGCGAATTAAATTTAACTGTTTTAATGTCGTCTTTCAATTTTAGGACGGATGGCTTATTTAATATTGATATTTTATTAGTTTCCATGATGATTGTATTTAAAGTTACACAAATAATTTATCATCACTGAAGATAATCACTATGCTACTACATAACAATATAGTTTTAATATCTGTGATATCAGTAACCAATATCAACGCTATCAGCCAATCATTTTATAGTATAATAAATATATAAACAGTGGTGGATTACCCTATAAGTGCAGAAGGTGCGTTGAGGCCTCTGAAATTTAGAGACCTCAAAAAAGCATGTATTTTAAATTCAGTTTTAAATATTTCATCTTATAAATGTTTACGTAGACTTTTGCAACAATTTCTGTTATTCAAATAACAGGGCCTCCAATTTTTACTGCACCCGGGGTCTCCCAAATGCGTAATCCACCACTGGGTATAAACAGTTCTTTTTTTGAATAAATACCAGAATCAAAATATTGATTAAATGAAGAACATAGTATGCAAGTCCATTCCTTTAATTACATGAAAATTATCATTTAAAATTGTGCTTTTGTTTGAGCTATAATTTTTGAGCATTTATGTAAATTTCACTGTTTGGAATTATGAATGAGATCAGTGTCGTAGAAAGGGGTCCTGCCGCTCTGAAAGGTCCTTGATTTTGCCACCCCCAATATTTCCTCTAATTTTGTTTTTAAATCACTTCTTCTATTTTTAACTACATACTAGGAGTGTTTACTGCAGGTGGCTTTTTTTATGTATAAATATAATGTTTGGAAAAACATTGTGCTTATTTTTGAAAATGCCGCCCCCAAAAATGTGCTGCCCGGGACGGTCCGCCCCTGCCGCACGCCCCTTAGTACGCCACTGAATGAAATACCTCTGTAATATTTCATATTTAATATTTATAAATATTAATATTTTTTTATATTTGCAAACATATGTGTAATTTGGGACAAATGATTCTTGAATGAATGAATATTTTAAATGATTATATATTAATGATTTTTTCTTTTAAATATAATATTTCATAGCTGATCCAATACCGGCTGAATAATCAAATGTTTATTTTTAAGATAAGAAAGATTTCTTTCTTGTCCATTTTATTATCAATGTAAAATGTGATGCATGATTAATGTGACCTAAGGTCCCATTTTAAGGCGGCCTGTCCCGGTGTCCGCAAAAACAGCTTCAATGTCCCGATTTCAAAAAGAGAAAATCTCGCAGTAGCAATTAAAAATAAAGAGCGCAAAATCAAAATCCTGGAGGTAGAATCTACACTAGTAAAGATAAAGGCGTGGGCATAAGTGCGCAGTAAATACTGTATTTTTTTATGAAAATTCGTAATACAGTTGACGTTTACACGTAAACTTATTGAAAAACTACCCGACTTTCACGTCTCAAAGAAGTAGCGCTCCATCGGTCTTCAGATGAGTCGCACAAAATTTTGCAATGCACATAAAGGAGCCAGAGATATTGAACATCATTTAAAGTCAAGAAAACATAATGAAAAAATAAAATAATTAACCTAATATGAAATATAAAAAGCATTACTATCTAATAAATTTTATTGAATGAAAGTGTGAGGCGCCTAAAAGCTTCAAATTTCTTTAGGTGTCCCGGTTTCAGGGATAAAATAAATAGTCATGTTATGCAAGATGAATAAATTCATGTACCTTTTGAATATTTCTCTGTCCTCGATCAGAAAGGTTGCCTCGCAGGTATGGAGATCTCCTTGACAGTGTCACCGGGGAAACCAAAGGTGGAATTTGATTTATTGTCTCATCATTTGACTTAGTCGGCGAATGGGCAGCTGTAATACTTAAACTGGCACCTACGCTGCTTATCCCAATGCCACTGCTAAGTTCTGAAGTATGGAATCCATGCCAGCACAATGTTTCCTTTAAAATATTACACGGATATAACTATTTCATATTACATTTATTTAAAATTGGCACATTTGTAAAATTGACTTTGGAAAGATCATCAATGAAAAACACATCTCTTAAAAGAGCAATAATTGTTCTCAGAAATTGTGTCCTAACCTACCCATCCTGGTGAGGAGCAACAATGAGGGAGAGGAGAATTTATAAAATGGGACATTCTAAAATCATATCATAGGATTTCATTTGGTACAGTTACAGATTTTGTGACAAAATGCAACATTTTTAACTAGAATGCGGAGAATGTGTTCCTAATGGGAAGCATGTGGCCTCCTATGGAGGTATCTTAACAGTTTTTTTCTGTAAGAACTGTTTCTTCTTCAAAGAGAGTTAGAAGGATAGGACTAGGACATGATTAGTGGTTAGCTAATCGCTCTCCCTACGCCTGTTTTAGGATAGGATGAGTGGGAGGAAATCAAGCCATCACAAGCCGGCTGCGTAGTCTAGTGTCAACGTTCTTGACTTAGAACACAGAGGTCACGGGTTCGAATCCTAGTACAGGCAGTTTTTATGGAATTCTGTCCGAAGGCATGGATGTATGTGAAAAAGTACAATAATATAACTAATTTTAATAGTATAATTATATCTTTCCATGTAAGTGTTGTACTGTAAATCTTTTTTTATTAATTAATACATGTAATTAAATTTGTATCTATTATATATTTACTTGACTGTGACTCCTCCGTAAATCTAAAACTAGCGTTTGCCGTGGAGCTGGTGGTTGATCAGGTGTAAGACACCGCCTTCTTAGAGATCCTCGTGACACTGCGCTTGCTAAAGTTGGGGCTGGTGTCAAAGGTCTAGAATCTGTATCTGTGTACCTAAAATAATAATAAAAACACTGAATTCTTTTTGGCCGCATAATAAATTTTTCAGGTAATAAGAATAAGGGCTAATTATTCTTCTTTCTTTTTTGCACAAAATTTCAGTCAAAATCGCTATAGATTTTTTTATTTATTTAATTATAATTTTCGTTTTTTACAGCTATTTTTAAATTCATGTCTGCTCTCAATGTGGAGCATATGGGATCCTAATGGAGGTTTCTCAACACTACTTTTTGCTCAGTTTCTCAACCTCTCTTTTTTTCAAAAAGAGTTGGGCTAGGACAAGACTAGTGGTTATCTAATCGCTTTCGCTACATCGTTATTGTTATTACATATTATAAGGGATTATTATAGTGGGCGAGAATTTCAGAAATTTACAAACACCCATGCCTTCGGACAGGAATACTCGGACTTCACCTTGTTAGATCTGTCACGGATATCAACGAATTTGACCACTGCACAAAAAACACGGCATATTATCAGACTAAAATATAATAATTATCATACCAATCGGCACGACCGCGTTTTGATCCGAAAATATATAGTCAAAAGTCTCTCAGTATTGGGTATCGAATTGTGGAAATAACACGTGAACTCAACTGCACAAATCTCAAATCTCATACAGATTATTAACTTCACGTGCCGTTGCTATAAGATTAGGGCTTCCAATTAACCGGACATTTAAACTAACCGGTTTTCGGTTTTTTTCAAATAAATAAGCCGGGTAACCGGTTTAAACCGGATTTATTTTCAAAAAACCAATTTTAGTACCACACTAACCCATGTTTCAAATAAAAAGTATTTTGATTACTTAAAAACAGTCAATAAGTGCATACACTTAGAAAGTAGATACAATATATCGCTGTTTTCGTTTAAGAAGGTCACGGGTTCGAATCCCGGTACAAACAGTTTCAAATATATTTTTTAAATTTATAAATCGATTTATGAATTTCTGTTTGGAGGCATGGATGTTTGTGATTTACTTACATACTACATATTATACTACATACTTATTACTAGACTACTGCAGTACTACATACTTATTATTGATATGGCACAGAAATTAGACAATTGAACAGTACAATACTTAATTATATTGTACTATTTATAATACTATTATTATAAGCAACATTTTTAAATATTTATACTCTACATATGAATAGTTTAATAAAAGCTCGTGGTGTTCAAACCAGAAAAAGATTTTTTAATTAACCCGGTTAACCACCCAAAATAAACCGAGTTTCGGTTTTTTTTTAAACACCCGAAAAACCGGTTAACCGGTTTCGGTTTAAACCTGTTTGGAAGCCCTATATAAGATGTAAAAGAATGATCCCGGCAACCCGGTCAGCGATTTTCGCTGTTGCATCCGTGGCGCTCTTCTGGTCTACCGGATCAGACTGATACTGCATACTTCAAGTTTAGACCAACTACAATTCTTGAGTTTCTGTACCATTATTTTTGTAGCCAGAATGACTATCTGCCCTGAATAAAGAGCTTTACTAATGTATATTTGTTTTTTTATATAACCACGCCTGCAAAATTTCTTTCGTCGCATTTTAAAATCTACTGCCAAATCGCTAACGGGATAAATAAAAATATTTAATAGAGATCGAAGCACGCGATAACAATAATGAGAGTAAATTTAGTTTTAAAAAAGATGTCAATTCCATTTTTAAAATCGTGGTTCTAGTTAAGATAGATTGACAGTGTTCAATTTTCTAACTACGACTTATTTTCTCAAAACAAAATAATAAGTTACCTCTTGAATAATTCTTCCGGTACGAAATCTACTGTAGATTCTACTTCCGTTTGTTTGATTGCCAATTGCATTGAAGATCGTATGTTTGCCATTTCTTCCACGAGAATCTCACTTTTCGACTCTGAAATCTGTAAATCAATAGTCAATTTTCTTCACATAATAAGAGTATGATTAAGTTATTATAGATATTACTTAAATTGCGAAAAACAGGGGCAAAGAAAAAATAATTAACCTATGTTCAAATTATTGTGTGAAATTTAACACGGGGACTAATAACAAGTTACTAAAGGAATAGTTGATTTACTCATCGATTCGCATTTTTATTTTATTTCTGGTCAAGTGTTGGCAAAGGCATAATTTAGTAGGTACATATTGTAATGGTGATATTTTTACCAGAGAGTCCTTGGCTCGCTTTACGACATCTTTAATTTCTGCATCAGCTGGGTGATTGCACAAAATTGAACATCCGTGCGAAAATGGGTTGTACAAACCGGCGAATGGTCTTAGAATAAACGGAGCTGGCCCAGTCAGACATGATAGCTCTACAGGATTCTATATTATAAAAAAAAAGATTTTTTAAAGTTGTACACATTGTCTTTAAACAAAAGAAATGTCTCACATTTGCTACCCCCGAGGGAAGACGAAGCGTTGGAAGAATGCGACTTCACTGGATGGGTGGGATGTCACAGGACATGTGATTGCTGGAAGTCAGCAATTGGCGAAGGAGGGCGAAGGCTCGAGTGGAACGGAGGAGATTGATCAAGACGGCCAAAGTTCACCCCAGACTGTAGCACCAAGAAGAATAACACATAGTCCTACTCCTTATGGTTGTTATTTTGTAAAAAAATAACGTAAAGAAACCATCTCATGAAACTATGAATTTATGTAGTGGAAGTATTACGTGCTATTTTAAATATTAAAATTATGTTTCAAAATTTGCCAGGCTGGATTGTTGAGTAAGTAAGAATCCGGACAAGAAAAAACAAATAATTTTAAAAACTAAACCCTACTGTAGAATTTATTTTTTCAAGTTTAATTTTTTATGTTTCCCGTAATGTTTTTATGTATTATTGGTTTTATGTGGTTATTACATACGCTTGAAAAGTGTTTTAAATGAATAATTTTCTAAATAAGACATGTTTGATGTCAACACCCATCTTCTGTACGAATAATTGCTATATATTTAGTGAAATCAGTTATAAATATATGATATATTCCACATAAGCCAAGTTGCGAGAAAATACTGAAAAATCATTTATCTGTGTCTCGCGAAGTTATAAAAACAATCAACGCAAAAAAAACTAAAATCTTAGAAACATTTTTTCTAACATCTTAGAAGCGGAATAACGCATGTGAGTCCTGACAACCTCTCTTCAAATATATTCGACCTTCCTCTTCCTGGATTGCTGGACATCAATTTTTCAAAAGCACATTGTCATTTTAAATTTACGACGTCGTCAACACTGACTACCCCAATCGTAAATAAATAAACTGCACTTCAATCTCCGCTAGACTTTTGAACTCAGCAGTATAACATAACACTCTCTTCTCAAATATTAATTTATAGTAAATAAAATTATTATCATCGCCGTTCTGGCTGAAAACGTTACGTTGAAAAAGTTTTTTTCGAGATGTGAGTGAGTACCCAACCATTCCTGGCTCTGTTGTCTGATTAATCAAAATTAAAATTTTGTTTTAAGCATTTTTTTATTAAAAAAAACACCGACTTTTTATTAAAATGCCCTATAGAAATAAGAATAGAAGTCGTATTATATAATTCTGATTATTGATTACTGAAATTTTGATGTTTTTACATTTTATCGAAACAGATGTCTTCGTTTAAATTGTTTCTTCTATTTTATGGTCACTACAGATCTATCGGCATATTTATATCAATACTAATTAAAAGATGCCGTTAATATCCGAAGTTATTTAAGTAACGCAAAACGATTCCAAAGTTTTCAATAAATATAAGCTCTAATTGCAAATCTAATTGAAGGTCCGAACCAATTAGGTAAACCAGTGAGCAACGCACTAGTCAAAGCGATGTAAGTTTTAAGGATGAGACTACGTCGAACGATGACTATGAGATTAATTTACTGCAGTATTGGAACGCCAATTTCCTAATGTCTTTGTAATTAATTTCATAGTTGTCATACGATACCAGCTCTCCATATTCTTTAAGGAGCACAAGAAAAGTACAAATACCTCGGTAGATATTAAGTAATCATAAATACAGCAATAAACGCTTAGTAGAAGCGTCTGGCAGTGCTCAATAGTTAGTATTGAGCACTGCCTCCAGGGTATACACCTTAATTTGTGACCATGACCTTCGTTTTTATTTTATTTTTAAATATATATTTGTTGAAATACTCGTTGTATTATTCTGAATTAAACCGTATCCAACAAAAAAACAGGGTAAACGAAATAAGTCAGCATTATTTGACATAACCTTTTTTATTCCAAAAATTTGCAACATAATATTGTTGATTGAAAATGAAATTTTACAATGTTACCGCCGAATCCTTCTAAATTATGAGCATTATTATTGATTTGTGTAAGCACCGGATGTGTCTTTTTGATTCATTCCAAATTATACGGTAATTTAAAATCCGCCCGCTTAAAAGAAAATAGAACATTTTTACAATGATAGGTTTGTTTTACATGGTCAAACGTTTATTTCGGGAATAGATACGCAAAACTTGAAACTTACAAAACAATCTCTCATCTACGGAGGATTTTTTTTACTTATGTTTCTTCAGAAAAGAATATATAGTAAAAGTATAATTTCACTTATATACGGTTGATATTCGATGTGTTGTATATTTTGATGTCATGCTAGGGTTTGGATCAATGCATACATCAGTGGCGGTTCTAGGTACTGGGCTAGGTGGGCTAAGCCCGACCTGCATTTTTCACCCAAAACATTAGATGGCTGAATAAAAATCAACAGCAATTCGGCCGCTGAATAAAATAAATACATTTATTAGCGTAACTTACCTTTCCCAAATGAATATAATATCTTTGTTTTAATTTTCCTCTGTCAATATAAGACAATGTTACGTCTACCTACAATCATATTCTCGATTGTGTTTTGTATTACAATTTTAAAGTGAGCCGGCATAAAAAAAACAATAACCCTATAAATACTTCACAGGGAACAGGAACTGGAACACGTCACTGGCAACACCACTCAGGGGCTAGCGCCCATTAAGTCCGCAACCACAGACAATATCATGACATATTTCTTTACACTGGGGCGCAATCAAGCACGATTAGATTTTTTTTGTATTTGTATGTACGGAAACGTCATCAATCACAAAGGATAGTGTTTCAATCTGTCAAGTTTCTGTTGATCGTTGGGGGCTGATCTGATTCAGCCCATTACGCATACTTATGCATTGAAACACAATACCAATATCGTTGTATTGTATGAAAGTGACAGGTATTGACTTTCAGTGACAGCAAGTGACAGTTCTATACTGCTTTTAGTAGGTACTTGTTATTTCACTTTGAAAGAGACGAATTTAAGGATTCCGTGTTATTATTCTATTATTTCTTAGTTACATTAGCATTGATTTTATTATATAAAAATTTATGCATTGCAGTAGTATCGTAATATTTGTTAATTTGCTTGTAGATTAATGTATAAAGTGAAGTGGAAATATGCTTTTCTCTAGCCCACCCAAGATTTCAGGTCAGGAACCGCCACTGGAATACATATTTATTTATTAACATATTTCATTTTTTTAAATCATAAATGAGCGATCACAATAAATGGAATTGATTAGCTTAATTTAATATTACAATTACTTGAACTTGGATATTTAAGTAATGTTTACTGACCCTGCTTAAAATACCAATTGGCCTTTTCAAACTCTCCATCAGTCCAGTGTTGCTTGTCATTTTTGTTCAATTTACGTATTGTGGGTTCTTTCATGGGTAGTTTGGAATATTTTGACAGAAAATGTAATTTTCGTTGATAGAGAGATGTTTGTTCAATATCCCCCATCCTATTGCGCGGTTAAACAATTTGAATCGAAGTCACTAGTGGGGTGAAAGTAAATTGCCATAAGAAAACATGCGTACATGTTTAAACATTATTCTAAAAACTAAATAATTTACAATTTAAATACTGCAGGGTTGTCGATATATGCCCGAGGTCTATTTCTGCTATTACGAAAAAAAATTGTTAGCAAACTTAAACATTAATCTAAAAACTAAACAATTTACAATTTAAATACTGCAGGGCTGTCGATAAATGCCCCGAGGTCTATTTCTGCTACTATGAAAAATAATTGTTAGCAAACTTAAACATTATTCCAAAAATTAAATAATTTACAATTTAAGTACTGCAGGGCTGTCGATATATGCCCGAGGTCTATTTCTTTTTCTACGAAATATATTTGTTGGCAAACTTAAACATTATTTTAAAAATTAAATAATTTACAATTTAAGTTTGCTAACAATTATTTTTCGTAGTAGCAGAAATAGACCTCGGGGCATATATCGACAGCCCTGCAGTATTTAAATTGTAAATTATTTAATTTTTAGAATAATGTTTAAGTTTGCTAACAATTATTTTTCGTAATAGCAGAAATATACCTCGGGGCATATATCGACAGCCCTGCAGTATTTAAATTGTAAATTATTTAGTTTTTAGAATAATGTTTAAGTTAGCTAACAATTATTTTTCGTAGTAGCAGAAATAAACCTGTATTATATATATCAGAAATAGACCTCTATTATATAAAATATATACAATATATATTTTATTCAACTAATTTTCAAGTACGCTAACAAATACATTTCGTAGAGAAGAAAAAGACCCGAGGACATTATGAATACGAACAAAGTGAAAAGTGAAAAGTGAGTGATTATCTTATCGACTATTAATATATAGATTGTTAGTATAGCATAAATGTAATAATTACAGCTATATTCACTGATGTCATAGTCGATCTATCAATTGCGAACGATTAACAGAATTTTGTTTTATGTCTGATTAACCATGTCCACTTGCAATATGAATAAAAGTGTTATTATAATGAGATAAATATGCTTTTCAACATGGTACTCAATAAGCCTGCGTTAATTTCAAAAAAACCTTTTTGAACACACTATTTTGATTGGTTGAATAAATCAGTGAACGTAGCCGCAATTACTACATTTAGCTTATACCAACTGTATAAAAGAAATACAAAAATCATGTTGAGTATAAGAAACTTCCTTATTTGAGTCTATTCTGTAATAATAAAAAATTGGAGAAGTGTTCAAAAATCCCATAAAACACTTGCATTAAAGGTTTTTTTTTGATAAGAATGTGTCAGTAATTCTGAATAAATATATATTTTTTAAATAGTAATCATAAATAACTGGAACAAAGAAAACACAGTACTTGTTAAAAATATTTTTTTATTAAGTAATAAATGTTTTTCCTATTATTCTAAAATACTTGTACTAACATGGAAATAATTTATATAGACTTTATTTATTCTAATCAACTAAACTAGCTGTAAGCCCGTTGACCTCAACGGGGGGATTTTTGTTGCATTTTTAAGTAGTCAGAAAATTACAAACCTATTTATTGAATAAGCCAGAGATTCTAAAAATAAAATAAATATATCGGGGCGTATATCGACAGCCCTGCCCTGTAGTATTTAAATTGTAAATTATTTAATTTTTGGAATAATGTTAAGTTTGCTAACAATTATTTTTCCTATTAGCAGAAATAGACCTCGTAAATTACCTAATTTTTGGAATAATGTTTATGTTTGCTAACAACTATTTTTCGAAGTAGCAGAAATTTCGTAAATTATTATATCTTTGGAATAATGTTCAAGTTTGCTAACAATCATTTTTCATAGTAGCATAAATCGATCTCGGCGCATATATCGACAGCCCTGCAGTTTTTAAATTGTAAATTATTAAATTTTTGGAATAATGTTCAAGGTTGCTAACAATCATTTTTCGTAGTATATATATTTTATTCAACTAATTTTCAAGTATGCTAACAAAAATATTTCGTAGAAAAAGAATAAGACCCGAGGACATCAGTACGCACACATTTGTGAATTGTGAATTGTTAATTGTGATTTGTGAAAAGTGATTATTTTATCGACTATTAATATATAGATTTTGGAATTTTTAGAATAATCTAATATTCTAATTTTTAGAATAATTTAATATCTATTGAACTTTTTTTTCACTTCAATGGAATGTGAGAAAAAAGTCGGAAAATAAATGGGCAAAGAATTAAATTATATTTATATAAAAAATGCAATTTTCACATGCAAAATATTATAAATTAATTGGACATTTTATCAAAACAAAATTATCAAAATTTTGACTTATTCTCCAAATAGAACTTGTTTTTTAGAATATATATAATGATTTTTACTGATGTTATTTTACTAATCATACTGAAACTATGCTTTCGCCAACAACTAACTATACCACGTATGTATCTAGATTAAAAACAAATCTTGAAATAATTGCGTCTTATATTTATTTTTTGAAAAACTTATTTGGCTAGTCAATCGGATTTTGTTATTTTGATAGCATTTATTTTCATACGATCAAGATGTAATGTGATTTAAAAAGAAAGTTTTCAAAAAAAAAAAATGTTATAAACCAAAAAAAACGCTCAGGACATCCTCAGACAGACTTACTTTCAGTAAGTAAAAGTAAGTCTGTCTGAGGATGCCTCTGAAAGAGGCGAAACACGTGTCACAGTTTGTAGCACAATACGTGGAATAATCTAAGTTATTTTTTATTTTATATTCAAATGAACTTCCAAAAAGTTACCGACGAATCCATCGAAAGCATAAACAATGTATTTTAGAGAAAAAATGATTGAAATTATGCAATAAAAAGGGTGGGTTCAGTTCACTTTTTCCCATCATCCTAACTTGCCTCACTTTGCCGTATTTTAATCTCGTTGACCCCAATCTATCAAACTATTTCGCTTACTTTATTTATATTACTATTTGAGCATAAATTTACCTTGTCATTCATTATTTGACAATATTCCATTTTTGAATCTTTGACAATCGAAGTCAGTAGGAATCGCAAATATCGTTCCATTTTCAAATTTTTATTTTAAATACACTATTTTTATCGCCTTGATATTAATGACGTTAGCTCAGTTGATAGAGAGCTCGACTGGTAATCCAGAGTTCTGTGTTCGATCCACGGTCGCGGCGTTTTTTTGTATGAAATTTTTTCAGCTATTTGATTTGTTTCGTCAAATAATAAACAGTGTATTTGGAAAATATGTCTTTAGTATGAATAAAAAAAATAATTAATTGTGACAGCGGGGCAGGATTGGGGGGGGGGAGGACCGTCTTTCTTGACGTCATCGAAAAGGCGAAATCGCGACCATATACAAACGAAAAAAGTATGTATTTGGTATGAATAAAAAAATGGTGACAGCGGGGCTGGGGCGGAGGAGGGGGACGGAAAATCGCGGACAATCATTCAGACGGACGGACATTATCGAGTATTAATATATAGATAATTATTTTTATTTACAGAACAAAACATTACACATTCTAATTTAATAATAGTTTCTTGACTGGGAAACTATAGGGAAGGCAATTGTATATCTATATCCTGTATTATAAAATCAACAATGAACTGTATGTGATGAAATCAACAAAAGTATTTACTATTGTAAATGTATTTAATATAACTTGCATAAAACAAATGACCGAAATTTTAGCTTTCATTGCTCATGAATGCTTATAGCCAAATTATGATCTAAATTTTCATTATTTCTTAATTAAAATCACAGAAATTAATTTTTATCATTAATTTTTGCCATAGATTATGGCACAAGCTTGTCGCAATTGGTAGTTATAATATTATCATACCCACTAGAATATAAGAAAGTTCCTTATTAAAAAAAGTAATGTCCTCCAGGCAGTGGTAAATACAATTAACACATTAAAGCCGGGAGCAAATCGCTGCAAAATACCTCCTGGGGCCGGGCCGATTTGCTAAAAAATGGATTAAATAAAAGATAGATTTCGTAAATTGAACATAACGTTTAAACTTATCTATCGATTTTGATAAAAATTTAAATATAGGTTCCCAACAATATTTCAAACTTTTTATATAAAAAAGTTATTTTTTGTGAGATTCGATTCTCAAAATACTTTCACATACTTGAAGCTATGAAATAGTATATGTACATACATAGGTTGGCACATTATTTAATTATTTTCTTGCTACTTGAAAAAAGTAAGATAAAAACTAATTAAGTGGATAATTTTTAAGTGGAAGTCTTGAAAACATTTTTCCAGGTGGAGTGGAAATTTACAGCACTGGCACATGTAACTTGTCTCTTTCCGTAATCCGTGTTTTGAACATATTGGCACATTTATGAATGGATTCCGAGCAGTCAATATGTTCAGTGCAGAATCTTTAACTTGCATAGAATCAGCAGGTGCAGGGCTGTAAATCATTATCAACCCTTTTCGAAAATGGCATAATGGATGCTACATACAATTGTATGGGACTGTATTGCGTAGTACTTAAACAATATGATTCTGAGCATTCGACACACTTGGATTGGAAGCTTTCACATTCCTTACTAGCGTGATTTCTAGAACATCTTAGAAGATCCGTGAATGATATAATAGAATGATGATAGACGGGGGGGGAGGGGTAGATCCATGACAATCGACTGGGATTAAGAAGTTCATCGACCGGAGTAGTGGGGACAAAAAGGATTTGTCAGAAATGTGACAATTATGATTTCGTTATCGACCAGAGTAGTGGAAACAAAGAGGATTATATCAACGGGAATGTTTTATAAACATACATTTGTTATACTCGATATACGATTATGATATCATATAACAATAATAATATATGTATTTTGTTTAATTTTTTCGAAAAAAACATGCAGTTTATGTTTTAATTATTTTAAAAACGTTTGAATAACATGTGACCATTGATAGTTGGAATGGTATCCATATGCCGCCACATGGGTATCCATTTCAAAACAAAATATTATTATTCGTCTCCGATTTCTAAAGACCACAATAAAAGGTAGAGCCATAAATTATAAAGACAAATAAAGTGTTATATTTAGAGTCGACAGTTATCCCTCACAAAAAAATGGTTCTATATACCAATAGGTAGCTACCGAAAAAAAAATATTCAAAATGTTATAAATAATGAGTGCGAGCAATGACGTATCACGCAGAACCCACGTCCCCCGCTCCAACACAAAATTCATCGATCACGCGGATTCCGCATTCCCCGGCGTTAATGTTAATGAAAGATATTTTGTCAGCGAAAACACATTGAAACATCGGAAACATTAAGCTTATGAAAAAAAAAATATTAGCATTGTGTTTTAAAAATTGATCAAGAGTTACACAAGTTTACAGCATTTGGAAGTAAAGCGCACAAAATGCTCAACTGCCATATTTTAAGTTTCTTGTACTCGAGGTTCTTGTTATCCGAGGGTATTTGGTATATACTTCTAAATCCGTTTACAGCGGGAACTTCGATAATAAATACTCAAATTCATACTTCCTATATAGGACTGATATCGCTTGTAATCACTGGAGAACAATAAAAAAACCCATTGTATAGGTCCGCGATCAACCATACCTTTCTGATCCAACAGTTTTATATGGATATTTAGGCATTCAATTAGCATATTTTTGATGATTAGCACAGATTAAGAATCATTCTCAGACTTGTCAATATAATGCTGGCTTAATGAATGATTTTAAAGTAATTTGTTTAAAATTTTATACGAAGGAAAGGAATTCTGGAGGCTACAGAGGGAATGGATATGGCCTTGATAAGGAAATGAAATAAGCTATGAATACATTTAAAAAGCGGCAAGTTTATTTGAATGCACTAAAAATCTCTCACAGAGAGACATTATTGTATGAAACAATTTATTATATTCTAATAAACAAGATCTTGAAGTAAAATATAAAAAATAATAATTTGATAATAATCACACACACAATCATGCTACAATTAAAATGGCACATTTGAATAGATAAAATTAAACTAGGTAAAATAAAATTGAAATATTTTATCGACTAATGTTTGGCAACTTATATTATTTTTTTAAAATATAATTTTTATCATGACCACTTTTAAAGTTTCGTTGACTGTGTTGGTCTTTGTAGACCGCTTTATTTATAACTAGAATATAGAGTAGGTACATAATGTTACAGAAAATCTATAGATAAAAAAACATTTCTGAATATTTAAAAATTTGACACTCGTGATATAATATATTATACTATATCAACTAACTGCTTGGTACTGCTCCCTATGGGGTCACGGGAAATAACTTTGTACCGCCGTTCATATGTTACTTACTAATCACAATCAGACTGGAAACTGGTTTTGAATATCACTTTCAGATGATTGGAATCTGATTTATATATTTAAAACATTTCAATGCAGAAATATTTTGCAACTCATCAATAATATAGTACTATAATAAAATCGTAAGTTGCTTGAACATTTTTGCAGTAATAATTGCATCATTCATTTATTTATATACTGTGTTCGTCGACTCCAAGATATACAGTACAATAGCACAAGTTTCAAGAAAGTGTTCATGGTTAATAATGTTTAGTGCTTATATTATATATATTATGATATTGTATACTCAACATCCATTCATTTATTACTCGTTTGCTAAACAGATATTAGTACATAGTACATTCTCGCGGAACCTATGTATTCAAACATGGTATTAGGGCGTTTAGTGTACTGCTAAATTCAATTTAAACAATAAAATACTTAATTGGTATGATCAATAATATCAATTGTTTTAAAATTATATCATAATTGAAGTTAATTATACAGAAAACATCCATTGCCCAACTTCAGAAAGATGAGAAAATCATGTTTGAAATTTTGAATAATCCAATCTGCTTGCAGTTTGATATTTATGCTTTGAGAAGTATTACATTTTTATTAAATCATCCATACAAGAGTGAAGGTATTAAGATTATTTCTATTGAGAAACGATTAGGCGTTTTGCGGATTCCATGTTGTCAGTACTGGTGGCTTATCAAGTCAAGCGGTAAAAATTTCGAGGCCATCAAACTCATGTTAGAAAAAAAAGGTTTTATAAATAGAAACTGAATAATAATCTGGATACTCGAGGTTTTACTGTATATGAAAACCATTCTATGGAGAGAGGACTTTATATAAAAACGTATTTTTTTCAAATTCTGGTTCAAAGACATTCCAAGATCTTGGAGCCCCACACGGTCGCTTAGTCCGCTTAATCCCTGGTCAGTACATTATTGAAATAGTCACGATTAATACTTTTTTTATATTAGATCAAACAAAGTAATGTTTACTAAATATTCAATTGGCTGTAAAAATAAAATAGTTTAAGTGACGCAGTTAACAGGATGGCCAACATTTTAAATACACCAAAAGAAGCAGAAACCGAACGAATAATAAATATTGATTGTGTTAAATTTTCAGTTTAGATAACTTTTTCAAATATATGTATTCCAAATTTAAAAAATGTTCGGCCAAAGTATGAATAAGATGTTTCCTGTATAATTATGTCCAATTTCTTGACACTTCTTTGACTAGTTCAAATAATAATAGAGTACAAACAAATTTATTATATTTAGCTTCACCTGGGTGAATAATAAAATATTTAAATTAAATAATTATTTCAGTAAAAAGTAGTATTGCTCAATTTGTATTAAATCTAGACGAACTCTCACTCGATCTGAACTAAAATGTCTGTCGCTCGGCTAGTAGTACGTAACATTGTTCTATTATTGCACTCAAATCGGTACTTGTCCGTAACTATCATAATCGAAGATCGAGAGCAGCAGTTCTTGAATGGTAATCCAGTTCCATGGAAAAATCCGGACTATGCTCCCGCGCCTCACCGTGCTGCAGTACTTCATGGTGTTGTACAAGCGAACGCACGCCATAGCCAAACAGAAGATCGTGCCCCAAAACCACACTTTCTGTAGTACATGTGAACTGAAAGATAAAAGTATCTTAAAACAGTCATATGACAATTAAGTTGATCCTATTGTAATGCAAGAAATGATGTGGATTATAATGATAAACTTTGTTTTTGTATAAGCCTTGAAATTGAATCAAGCAACTAACGATGTGGTAAAAAATTGAAAAGCATAGAATTCAATAAAGAATGCCAAATATAATATTATTTTCAGCTCTACTCAAAAATGATATGATATTTGGCGTTACAGCCAATGCACCAAATACTTTAATATTAGAAAATCATACAAGATCAAATCGAGTAGAAGTGACATCACAAGTACACGGGTACTTTTTACAATTTTACAATTTTTATTTATTATCAACCTTACTGAGACTTGAACCCTGACCGGCATGATCTTACTAATTAGACCAGATCAAACAAAAAAGAATTAAAATGAATGATCATGTACGATGGGGACCTTATAAATTTCAATTGAAGAAAGTTTCTTCTTTTTTTAACAATCAATCTTTAAGTGCCATTAGATTTCTTGAAACAACTAAAAGAAAGAAAACCAATTTTTCATTATTTATAAATGATATAAGAATACATATTATAGTATTTATAAAAATCACATATCGCTTCATTTTATCTGGAGAACATGGCCAACACGGTACGCCTCCATGTTTACTTGTCATCCGCCGATTGCTTTGCTTTCTCCCATGACATGCCGGCATCTTTCAGTTCCGCTGAGTACATCTTATGGATGTTGCTCGACGGTAATCAAGGATGCCGGAATCCCACAAATCGGAAGAAGAGGCAAACACCGTTAAGGTTCTTTGGACGCATGTTGCGTCGCTGTACAGCGGAAAATTAAGTATTCAAAGACGATTCAAAACGGGTGTTCTCTGTCAATACGAATACTAAAAAAATAGGATAATAATTTGTGAAATGTCTTACCAATATCGTCGAATTGTGGATATACACCCACTGGATTCACTTTTATTTACGCATATAATTTTCATTGTATTGTTCTCCTTAGTTAAATTTGCTGTAATCATACCAATTGAAATATTAGTGCAGAACTCTTTCCTCACACCTCTTGGATAAAGATGATAAAATATTAACAAAACATAATCAAAACTTGATAAAAAAAACCATGTATACAAGTTAAAACTTTAATTAAAAAATCTACAATAATGTTTTAGGGCAATCAATATTTATTTTACTTTAGACTATTGAAGATAAATTTTAAGGAACCATAACCAATAAGATGCAAAAATTATTAATTTTTTCTTAAGAAATAATTGTACTTAACCCTCCAGAGACGAGAGCTTTTTTTCGACAAAAAAAATATTTTTTAAGCCATATTGAAGTCACGGATAACTTTTGTTCCTAACAAAAATTTAAAAAAAAAAAACGCAAGTCATTGTATAGAAACCCCGCATGACTATATGGTCATGCTCATCCTTTTATTACCGTGTAATATTGTGTACGGACAGTAGTAAGGACGAGCGTGACCGTATGGGCATGCAAATATTCAGGGTTGAAATATAGCTAAACGTGAAATTTTTTAAAATATTTTCAATTTGACCTCTTTAGATCAAAATAATTTCAATACAAACATACAGGCAAAAGAACTGTAAATAATTTGATGTTTTGATAAAAAAAAAACTAAAAGTTTCAAAAAGTCCATTAAAAAAACAGAAATTCAAAAAATCGCATGAGCTTTTGGTGGTCGTTTCTGTCCCGCGGTTGATGACTAACTGAAGTCTGTACCCTTCTTTACCAAATATAAGTGAAAGCAACGATATTCAGGTAGAAAAGTATGAATAGTGGGATCAATAGACAACGGTGTTTACTGTGACCATATGGTCACGCTCATCCTTGGAGGGTTAAGCTGAGAGGTTTCAAAAATCAAAAATAAATGTTTTTTTTAAATATTTTTCACTATTTTAAACAGCAAAGGGATAGCATTCTTTTTCAATAGGTGTCGAATATTTCCAATAAATTGAATTCAAAATCAACGAAAACGAAAACATTATCATTATTTTTGAGACCTCTAAGGTTCGGAGAGGCCACAAGCGTTCGCCTCGTGCGCTTATGGGTAATCCGCCGCTGGTCATAAAATAGGGAGTTCCTCATTAAATAAAGGCAATACAAATACCATATAAGTGACATCAACTACATGCACACGGTCAGGGTATAAATATAACCAGTTATATAAATCAGTCCATTATAATTGATTCTAAAATATTTTACATTTCAAATTACCAATAACAGGCGTGCATTCAGTTTGCGTACTGTTCTCCAAAAACATCTCTCGGTCCTTTATTTTAGGAATGAACAATCTCGATCTCTCTTCGGAGACAAACTGCAAAGCCTTTAGTCGTCTATGCATACACCAAATGTTAAAACCCAACAACGTCTCATGCGCCCCCATTTCGGCCATTTTAGTTTTGAAAGCGTCTATCGTACGTTTCATTTCTGCCATTTCATCGTTATTACTATTCAATTTTTTTAAAATACATATATTCATATCTTTCTGACTATTTAATTCTTTTTCTAATATGTTTATTTGATTTCTATGGTCGATTTCATAAGTGTCCATTCTTTCTTTTAATGAGTTTTCATCTAATACGTATGTGAGCCGGCAAGGATTACGAACATTGGTCGGCGACTGTTTATTTATATCATATTTAAACATCGAAGTTTCGACACAGTTTTCAGGATGATGTTTGGCAAGTTCGGCAGAGTTCAATCGGTTAAGAGTGAATTTAAAATTATCATATCCGACTCTGGGCAGCGCTGACTCAGTCCGGCAGTCCGTCGGCGTCTGATTTAACTCTTGCATCAGAGATAATTGATTACGAGGAGTGCTCGTTACGCACGGTTCTCTGGACCCCGCTTCTTTCTCCTCGGAAGCGTCTTGTAAAAAAAGTGCAAGATGAAATATAGACATTGAGTGCAAAACTAGAAATATAAGAAATAAGAAAGCGTAGTATGTATGAAGGCAGTGACGAGGCTAATTACTTTCATCGATTTGCTTAACGTTTCAATAAAATTATCAAGTAAAAAACCAATGTTATTCAAATGGGGTCAGTGGCTGCTCATTAGGGTTTTGCATAAAATTCACACCCCCCCCACCCCTCTGACACGTTTTTTCAATGATTAACACTCTTTCATAAGTTAAGTTATTATGATCAATGATACACCTTTCCCCTGATTTACACGACAGATAAGATTTTCACAAATCTGCATAAATAAAGACCAAGTAAAAAAGGCAAGGAGCTCATAAAAACATAAGATTGCTTGCATTCTATAAAAAACTTGTGTTCCGGAAAATTCCAGTTATACCGAAAATATTTATCCAATATAATATTTTCTAAGCCAAAGTAACTATATACATACGCCATGAACATGTTTTTTTTAAAAAAAAACATATTCACTCATTTTCGCTACTGTCTTTTTGTTTGTTTAACGTTGTAACCCTTTTCTACATAACTGGTTAGAAGTCGCTATCATCATCATTTGAAGAACTGGTCAGTTCAATTCCACAATTAGTAGAAATATTTGTTATTTTGAGTAGTCTTTTTTTATTAAAAAAATTGTGCTTAGCGAATGTTAATTATTTTTCAAATATTTTCAAGAATTTTGCTGATGTCTTTCAAATTTGAGAAAACGATCCATATTTGGATCAATTTGTAATACAATGTTTCCAAATTACATTTTTCTTGACCACGTTAAAGGGAATCTGCGTTAAAAAAGTACTGCGTAAATCGGGGGTGAGTGTAGATCATCTTAATGATTCATTCAATACAAATAGGATACCTTTTCAAAGGAGAAAAACAAGCAGCATGCAAAGTAGCGCCGAGTGTTTTAACAATGTCTACTACCAATTTGGAGCATATGGAATCGTAATAGTGCATTTTGACAGAGGTTGTTTGAATTTTTGAAACAAGACAGTTAACTGTCTAAATACACTTTGTTTGTATCGAGTACAATAATGAGTTTAAAAATTTATGAAACAGTAATAAAAATATTTGAAAATGCTATAAGCCACTGCCTTCTTCAGAGGTGGAAATTGCAACCATAATAGTAACAGAGCACCATCACCATAGAAATTATTAGACCAAATAGCATAGTTAGTAAAATATTTGCAAAGGCGGTAGGTTTCAAGTGTGGACAGAACAACGGCGGTGTCTATTTTGTTTACCCGAGAGAATCTGAAGCTCGTCAATTTTGAAAGTGACTTTCCTAAAATCGTATCTATCAATGGCGTGGTCCGAGCCTTCGTTGCTGTTCTCGTCGCAGTGCAGCGCCTGTTGATGACTTTTGTAAAGCAGCGATGTGTTTTGCAGATTGATTTCCAACGAATTGTTGACGGAGGTGAGGTGACTTATCGTCTTCTCCTGGTCTTGTATTCTGTCTTTGAAGTGCAAACACTCCGATTTCAACATGGCAATACTGCTTTCAGCAGCCGTCAGCAGACACACCGTTTTATTTTTGTCTTTGTTAGATTTTGACAACATCATAGATAGGGAATGTTTCTGAAAAATTCAAATGAAAAATATCATCAAACAAATTCCGTGCGCTAATAACATTACCGCCTATATTCTCTAAATGAATCTGTCGGTGAAATTTTATTTTTGGACGACAGTACATTGTCTAGAAAATGCGCATGAGCAAATGTTTGAAATAAATAGATCGTTCAGTGTTTTGTTGCAGCTATTAATCGAACGCGTGCTTATTTGACAAGAACCGAATTTATTAGCGCGGCATCAATGTTAGCATATTTTAAGGATCAGCATATGTCTTGAAGATACTGAAAAAGAAAAGACGACAAGAAAATAAAACGATTCCAGTGAAAAAATTCGCTTTGATTATAGAGTAATTTGGATTACAATGATTATGTTTACAAACCTGCACAGTACAAGAGTGAACAAGATTATTTTGTCTTTATTTTATTTAGATTATTTAAAAAGCAGTATGGTTCATTTGGGACATATTTTAATGTGGGTCAAAATAAACTCTTTCATTGAAGGTCTCTTATTATTAATGAATTAACCTAAAAATCAACCACCTTAAATAAATGAATATCTCATCAATTTAATAAATCATCACAGACTCAACAACATTCTAGTATCTAGAAAGTACTGAAGCATAGTATATTTTACAAACCTCATTATCCAATTCAGCAATATTATTACTAAGTATGCCATTCTGTTTCTTCAGATTGTTAAGGTTATTAGTCATAATCTTCAATTTATCAGTGAGACTGTTGAAAGTTTCCATTAATTCTTCATATTCCCGCTTTATCACCGCAGCTGACTCAGTATTCTGTTGCTCCCTGCCAATATAATCAATACAATATTTTTTACGGTAAGGGAATTGGTTTTAACACTTAAAACTCAATTTTCGGAATGTTATATAGTAAATTGAGCAGATCACCATAGGATGCTAATTTCTGCACATTCTGTGGAAATGCCTAGAGTTGAGCGATAAAGGGAAAGACTTATTTAAGACTTAAGCTATGCCGACTTAGTTGTAACAGGGGAGATTATATTGCACTTAAGTATTTTACAGCATCATACAGAGAACTAGTAGATTTAGCCGGTAAAAAATGTGTTTATTTCACTCTTGGAAACATTTGAAAGAGCTTAACGCTCATACGTTACAGGAAGTCAATCAGGTCCTTAAACTGATATCAGGTACAACCTCGAGTACTATGTACAAAGTATCCCTTGGCTTAACCAGATGGCTGCCACAAGCGTCTTAAGGCGCGAACATTTCCGTGAACGGTACGCCAATCATACATAAAATGACGTCTTCGGACGCACGCTTTGAACGGGATTTTACTAACGTAAATCAATTATGTTAAACATACAACTGTGTCAAACACACAACGACATCTATTGGGAATATCGCCCTATACTCACAATTGAAATAGTTTTCGTTTTTACTACTTGAAATGTAATTTGAAATAAGTCTGTCTCCGAGTATGAAGATGGCGCAAAATTCAGGGGTGGCAGTCATATTATCTATAGAAGACTATTAATTTTCTGAAACTTAGTGTGTGTACATTTTAAAAATTAAACTCAAATAAACAATTACTTTTGAAATAATATTTAGTTCACGTATTTTCTATGACAAAATTTGTGACAACCCTGATGTGTCATAAACATTTTAACATTGTTATTATGTATAAATGGCGGCACAATCGCATCGTCATCGGCGCACTCTTCATTTATTTGGTAAGTTTTAACAAATAAACTTTAAAACATTTTCAAAAACGATAAATTAAAAAATATATATAATTGCAATTAAACTCGTGGCGTGCGAGGTACTGCCATACATACACCTGCTGGCAGTTAAAAGGTTAAAAACCATGCAGACCACAGCTCTATCCACTAGCAATAGATTCTTACGAGGACCAATGACTTAAAAAATATGGAACTGTTATCAATCTCCGTCTACTCAGTTGCAAGGAGCAGCATCAGAACCTACAAGTCTCCACAAAGTTTAACCAAAGCGATTTAACTTACATCTGCAGCAATTTTGAGCGGAGTTTATCTCTCTCTAGTGTCAATCCCATGAGAGCTTCTTCGTGTACCTGTGTTTGATTAGTGGCAACATCTAATTGGGATTTTAGCTGACACACTACATATTCCCTTTCAGCCACATCGTTTTGTAGATCGGCAATACGTTCTCTGTAGCCTATTTGATTGAAAGGAAACAAAATGATAATAGTAAATAATGTTCGAGTCGTCGTCATTTATCCAAGTAGAACTGAATTAGGTTAAAAATTGATTTACTTTTACGAAGAATATCAATTCATTTCATGATACTTTTGATAAAAAAAAATATACATATTTGAACATCGAAGCTCATAAGAGCCAATGCACCAGTTATTTTCCATCTTTTAAATCACAACAATATATTATCTTAATGTGATTTTTTTAATTTTTAATTAAATTTGAAATTCATGTTGTCAGGACAGGGTTGTCATATTTTCCTGAGATCCTACCAAGGCATTTTGATGAATGGAAACTTTTATCTTTTAATTAAAATTTAAACCATTCAAATTGTGTATATTTAAGTGCTCAGACAAATTTAAACTAAATTCATGTTCTTTATTATCTTTTGATTTAGTTAAATGTAATCATTTTGTGTGTATTTTTATGTATATACCAAATGTATATACTAAAGACAGAGGATAATATTTCTGATGAATAAAAGCAAAAAATAATAAATTTTTACCCTTTCACAGGTTCACTGCTAAGCTCTATGCAGAACTGAAATAATTTTGCTCTCACCGTATACCATACGGAGATGTATTGAAATAGTTATAATTAAGGATAAGTTTATCGATACAGAATGTGAGGATACTTAGGTTACACTTACTTTGACTCGACATGCTGGAGAATGAAGAATACTGCACATTTTCAGAGTTGCCAAAATTAGTGCTCATGGAATTTTCTTGGATCAAACTGTCAAAAAAGAAGTGTTAGATGACACGGGGTGAAAAGTGTAACTCAGGTGTGGTAGTCGATGACGAATTTTACCCCAGCGAGACATACAGGTTTCAATTATATACATGACTTAAGGTCAGGCGCAGAAGTACGCAGTACGTCAGTCCCGCCATAATCCTCAACATCTGGGTTGGGAGAACAACTTAAGAGGGTGTCACATTTGCAGTGGACAACAATGGAGAGCCAGCTTGAATTTGGCAGCTCTTCTACTTTGTATATCTATGCGAGTGTAATATTTCAGGCCGATGCATCCAGAGAATTTCTCCGTTAATAAAGCACCAGTGTCGGCGTGGAATAGTCTTAAAACAAAAGTGGAGTGTTGCTGGCACCGTGGAGTTTAGCTTACATTTTTGTGTTAGTAAGTGGTAGCAGTTGTTAATAAACTAGAAAAATGATTGTGTTTTGTATGAAAAACGTCAATACCATACACACTGTCACAGTCAAAGTCAACTGCAGCGATTCTATAGATCAGGGTTTCCCATACTTATTGTGCAATGGAACAATTCGCAAATCTTGAAATGTTACCGGAACACAGCTTATCTTTTAGGTTGGATAATTCATAATCGTAAAAATATTTTTTTATCAATATTTTATTTCCCTCTTATTATTTATTAAGTAATTATTTTTAAAACATGTTATAAAAAAATATGAGTAAGCAAAGTGATTCAAAATATCCAACTGTTACTAGATATTTTATGTTTTAAACATCAGTGGAGATTTACCATCACTCGATTTTTAATATGAAGTAGATGTTTAAATGCGTATATTAGCATTCCAAATTTTCGCCGAACACCTATTAAGGTCCCACAGAACACCAGTAATCTACGGAACATAATTTGGGAAACCCTGCTATAGATAATGATAGCCCATGCTATTTGCTGTCGTCACATGGCTGGACGAGGCAAACAGACAACAAGTAGGTCTTTATAAGCAGGTTTAAAATATCCAATTAATAATTAAATCTGATTCTCAATGTGCTAAAAAAATTAGAAAAATCGTTATAGTCTTACCATGTTTCTTCTTTTTTTGATTTTAAATTCTCTGTCCATTGCAACAGCCCTGATTTCAAATCATTTTTATTAACACAACCATTTATGGAATAAGAATCAAGGATTTCCTTGAGCATTGAAAATTCTGATCTGAAAAAGACAATTTTATCACAGTTCTAATTTATTCAGGGGCGAAAATATTTGTTGATGCAATAAGACAAAAAAAAATTGACAGTCATTTAGAAAATCACATTATCCCCAAAAATGTCAATATGTATTTATTTCCAAAAGCGTTTGTAAATACTTGTGCTTCACAACATGCTTCTCATTTTCTAGCCAAAAAATTGTTGATTTGCTGTAAAAAAAACAAGGCAATTCTTTAGGAAATTTATTTCGAATGGTAAAATAACAAAAGCCGAATGGTTTTTTTTTGAAAAAAAAAACTCATTTTTTGTCAAACATTTTACTGAAAGTTTTTGTCCAATCCAACATGAAGCATATCCTAATGAAGGTATCACGAAATAACATTTGTTCATCATTTGCTCAACCTTCCTTTTTTTAAGAGATTAAGGATAGTAAGATATGGCTAGGACAGGACTAGTGTTTAACTAGTCATTCTCACTTTGCACTGTTTATTTTTGGATTGGAAGGGTGGGAGAGAATTCAAATGTCACAAACACCCACGCCTTCGAATAGAACTTAACCTGAACCTGAACCTTTGAGTTTGTGTAATGAAGAATATGAACCCATTTCGTTCTTGGAGATTTATTTCATTTTTCAACACATTGAAAGGTTGATTTTCCTTTGCTAATATATGTTACACACCTCGAATTTTTCGCTGTTATTACTTTTTTGTGATAAAATGATTTAAAAACATATTTTCAATAGTTTTCGAAGCAAAATGAAAATATGTTTTGGCGAATATTGATTAGAAACATTAAAATGCCTAGAAAAGGTGTCGGAATGCCGTTCCACAGCGTTGCATGTAAAGAAAAGCACTGCATAATATTGTTGTGACTTTTTGATTGAATTTTGCGCAAACTATCAGTTGGCTTATTCCCATAAATGATAATTTTGGCATTTAATTATTCGTAATTAAATTACCTGCAGAACTGCATTGCCATCGGCATTCAGTAAAATTTCAGGTAGGAAAAGACTAGCATGTTGAAAGAATATTTACCTTGCGCACTACTCGCATACAACATTTATTTCTGATGCCAATCATTGGAAAGCTTAATACGCCTACAAACAAACATTAATGGCAGCTGAAACTGATGGCATTTTTAAAGAACGAAAAAAAAATAGCTACCACAATAGCATGGTTTATAATGAGAAGAGAAGGATGAGGATCAATGTATATTTGGAAATTATTGTGAATCGTATTAGCTGTGTACTAATCGTAACAAATATTAAATAAAATTAATCAAAAATACTTACATATTATTTCCGATGTAAGGAGCAATCAGTTCCATAACTCGGCCGGTTGGAATATTAACAACTCCGTATTCGAGGATATCGAATATTTGTGATACAACATGTTCGCAAGCTAAAATATGTGGATCAAAACGTTTAAGTTTTATTGTGGAAGGTTTAAGTACTCTTAAGGAAAAATAAATATTGGTATAAGCGTTTGATAGTGGGATTTATATTTTCGTTTACTTTAATCTAAGCAAATCCCTTGGATAAACATAACTTTTCAAGTATTGTGAGGCTGAGTGTAGTAAAGTAACCACAAATATTATGTCGAATCGTTATTAGACAACATAAATGCGATACAAAATACATACAATACATATTCCGATTTCGACATATATTATTTTTGTTTACAGTTTCTTAAACTTTAATGTACTCTCCCTACCTGATTCAGAAACTTCCATGATAATCAATCATTATACATCCGAGAATAATTGTTGAAATACTTCAATTACGCTTTCAAAACACTTAAGAGATAACAAAACCAAAACGTATAGATATCTCAAGAAAGTTCAAAATATTTGACACCAACTGACATCTTCGGACTTGCCGCCATTGTCGAGAATATTTTATAGGCAAATAGTAGCATAATAAGATGGCTGGCAAAATATTGAATGCAATACTTGAACAGATTTAAATAATATTTTATAATAATGTACCTACAAATAAACTTTTTTTTGACACAATAAAATAATATGTTGTTAAAAATCTCATATGCTTATTGTGATAATGATTTTATAAGAAATCCTTTTGAACTTATTACAGACTGGTTTTATTTAGAGCAAATTTTGCGATTAACTTATAATTTGTTACTTGTTCTTTTCATATTTATTTCACTGTTTGTTTGTGAAATATTGTTAATTTTGCATTAATACATAACCCTGTATAATTTTATATTACATTTCATCGCTTCCACACTTCATCGATGAGCAAACCCGTAACCAAAATTGATTTTATTTACCTTGCTTTATTATGTGTAATGCATAGACTAATATACTTTTGTGTAATGTCATAGCCCCTTATGGATGGAGGCGGTAATGGTAATGTGCTTTGTAGCCCTCTATGAATAATTATTGTAACTTTTTGGAAGATTGATTTTATTTGCCTTTCTCTATTATGTGTAGTGTGCTTTGTAGTCCTCTATGAATAATTATTGTAACTTTTTGGAAGATTGATTTTATATGCCTTGGTTTATTATGTTTAGTGTATATTGCAAAAGATGACAATAGTGTACAATTTTGCCACTTATAAGTAAAAGTATTATGAATAGTAAAACTATCAACAACTTGTCGAACACAACGGCGGGAGGTTGGGCGCTATTAGGTATAGAAGTGTACACCGCACTTCCTCAATCTGTGGTATCTTTTAATACGATATGTTTTAACCTTTGTTTTAACTATCCTATGCTGAGACCACCACTCGCAAGCGGGGGATAAAATATGGGTGCGCATTGGTTATTCCATGTGCAAATTAATTAAAAAATGCCGATAAATTTGCGGCTAGTGCAAGAACGTGCTGTATCAGCCGTCTTGCACACCGCGCAAAACCTAAATAGCGACGATAACTTCCTTTTTTACTGTTTTTTTTTTATTCCAAAAGCAACATAAATTACTTAAAAACACTCAATCATTTCAAACCAATGTTAGATTTTTTACTCCAGTAGACTATAACGATATAAGAAACTTCAACCGAAGAAAGTATTGTTCTATTCATACCAAATCAAATCAAGTGAAGCCGGACTGTATGATTTATACAAATAAGTAAATTGAAAAGAGATATATATATACAGGGTTTTTCCCCATGTAACGTGCATGTAATGTATGGTGGAACAGCGTTCCGGTAGATTTTTCTTAGCATTTTTAATGTGTAAAATCAATATTCGAAAAAAAAATACCTTTGAAAACTTTTGATTTTTTCTAATAAACTATTGACTGCTTATTTTAAGTTGGGATACACTGATTATTGGATATTTCATTGAAACTTCAATCTTCGTATTGCAAATCAAAAACTCAATCCACTAATTAAAGTATTATTTTACAATTACAACCTTTTACAGATGTCCTGCATTTTTATCTGCGATCTTGCATCTGTCCTACATTTTTATCTGTGATCTGCGTTTTATTAGTTACACTGAACGAAAGGTTTCAAAGACTATTTAGTCTTCTTATTGAAATAAAGTTATGTTTTTCCAAGAGTCAATTAAAATAAGGATGTTAGATAGAAAATACCTATGTGTAGTTATACAGTTGCGTACTTGTGCAAAAATATTGACCTGAATTATTTTTAGAAACCACATAACCAGGGGGTGTGGCAGGAACGAACCGCCCCGGGTCAGGGGTGGGCTGGAAGGGTTAAAATTCAGCGTGGCCGGCGAGCCCCTTGTTAAGTTAAGGAAATCAATCGTTTAAGATCAAATCAGCACTTAACTGCAATTTCTTATAAATTGTAATACGAAACAGAAGACTCCTTCAATTTTTTAATTGAAGGAGCGACAAAGACAACCAACGGGCCGCAAAAAAGCCAGCGAGCCACGTCATATGCATCATCCATGGTATGAAAACATTATGGCTGAGATTTACCGACCCCCTTGTTAACATATTACCATCCCACCACTGCCCCGGATGGCAAATTTTTGGGGGTAGCATTTCAAAAGTAAATACAATATTTTTCGAGAAATTATATTGATACATAAAAAATGAAGAATTAAATTAAGCCACATGGAGGAAAACTCTTAGTTCATAGACATAAAATATTAGAAGTGGATAAAAACAAAATTAGAAGAAATATTGGGGGCGGCAAAATCAAGGATCGCCCCGGGTGGCAAGACCCCTTCCTACCAACTTTCCCTCTAATTTTTATTTTGTGTGTGCGGATCATCCACTGCTTTGTGCAGTTAATTTTCAGCAAAAACAATAAGTGTGCACAAGTATAAAGGTAGGTAGAATCAATAAGGTTTATGAAAATAAAAATATCATTCATACCCGATCGGTTGGTGCTTTATTACATTACACTCCAGCAAACCCTCTTTTTACAATATTTATGTGTGCGGCCTGTGCGGGAGTATATATATATGTCATGAAAAAACATTACTATTTAGTCCAGGGATGGCGAACCTTTTTCGCAAGTGGATCAAATTTAATTTTTTAAAAAAACATGTCGTGGGTCACATAGATTGAGTAATTGAAGCTTTAAATAAACAATCATTTCTAAAATTTCAATCGAGTTAGATTATTTTACACGCGGGTCACTGCGTGACTCGCAGGTACCTTGTTCGCTATCCCTGATCTAGTCAATTGTATTGTATGAAAGTGTGAGACGCTTAAAATGGCGCCTAAAAGTACCATTTAATGGTCACGCAACACGTTATTCGTGACACAATTTATAATTTAAATAAAAAGACAGCGGCATATATATTTGTCGGTTGCAAAATTTTGAAAATGATTTGACTTATAATGTTAATAAAGATTAGAAATTGAAGCTCATTAAGACGTACTTGCGCCCAACGCTTTTATAAAACTGACTAGTGGGCTTAGTAACAATTTCAATTGACTATGATATGACCAAACCAGGGGTTGGCTGGAGGGGGCTCGGGGGGGGGGGGGGCTCGCGCGAGCCTCCTGTTAAATTTCGGCGCGGCCGGCGAGCCCTTTGTTAAAATAATAAAATCATTCATCTTAGATCAAATCAACACATAACTACAATTTCAGTAGATGGTTAAATTTTATTACGAAACAAGACTTAGTTGCCACTTCATTTAGCGTTGTGAGCTTCCGTGCCGGACCTCACGGGTTCGAGTCTCATTACGAAACAGTATTTTTCGATCGATTTTCTGTTCGAAGGCATGGGTGTTTGTGATGTCCAAAAATTCCCTCCTACTCTTCCGGTCCTTCAATTCAACTGGGCGTTACGTGAGTGATAAGTTAATCACTAGTCGTGTCTTAGCCTTATCATTCTACCCCTACTACTATCTTTGGAAAAGAGAGGTTGAGCGACTAAGCAACAAACAGCTTTCGTAGAAAAAAAACTTTTGTTGGGATACCTTCATTAGGAGGCCATAATTTGATATTGGGAGCGGACATGAATAAAAAAATGGATAAGATTTAGCGAGCCTCTTGTTAAGATATTGGCAGCCCACCGCTAGACCAAACTACGACATTAGATTTGAAGGAGTTGGTTATTCTTTTGCAGAAAAGAAGGCTTAAATTTTAATTCTATGATCATGTGTATCCTTTTTTATGTATTTTATTATTTGGCTACAACCGATTATTTTATATTTGGTTATGGCCACTTAGTAAAACTCTATGCAGTTCAATTTACAGATCCGCAATCTATTGCAATTTGACGACGCTGGATTGAAATTAAGATTTATTTCGTACCCTTTATTTTTTGTGTGATTAGCAAATACATTAGAATGAATTGTATTGCAAAAGAAGCTTTAGTCTCGGCACATCTAAATACATTTTAAACATGAAAAATAGATCACCGAATGGCGCTGGTAGAATAAAATATAGTTGTTCTTTAAAATAAAATTTAGGTTATTTGACTTTTTCATTCCTTGCGCAAGATTGTCGAGTTACACATCAAAATGACCGCCTTATAAAGCGCTTTGCAGAACCGCAATCCGTTGCGATTTTATGACGCTGGATTGAAGGCTTATTTCGTTTGGTCAGAAAGAATTATATTTTAAAAATATGTACATAAAATAGTGCAGTTGATGCAAGTAAAGTAACAATCGCTTTTAAGGTGTTCACTGCCAATACTTGGTGGAATGGCATTATAATAAAAATATTAAAAGATTTTTAGTACTTTTTCCACTTAAAATTTATTTGATCAGGAACGGTTTCGTTCCTCACGAGCATTATCAACTGATAAGGAAAATAAATTAAACAGTGCTATTTATACAAGTTAAATTTAAATAAAAAGGTGTAGGCAATTACTAACAATTAAAAGGATTCACAAATTAAATTATAATTACACACAATTAAAATGCTTAACACCTATGGCATACAATTAAAAAATCAATAATTGTATGTTATAGGCATTTTAATTTTGTTTAATTATAATATAATTTGTAAATCCTTTTAATTGTTAGTAATTGCTTACACCTTTTTATTTCAATTAAACTTGTATAAATAGCACTGTTTAATTTATTTTCCTTATCAGTTGATAATGCTCGTGAGGAGCGAAACCGGCTCTGATTAAATACATTTTAAGTGGAAAAAGTACTAAAAATCTTTTATTATTTTTATTAAAGTAACAATGTTATCAAGTTTAATTTTATATTTTAAACATATTGCTATTGGAAAAAAAATCCAGAATTATAGCACTTTTAACTCATTTCCTAGGCCAGGTATCCCAACTTTTTGACGCGCGTACCACTTGGTAGTTACGCTATATCAGTGATGCACAACCTTTACCTTCTATCGGGCCGCATAAAACAAATTATCGTGGGTTCGGGCCGCAATGAAAAAAATGATCTAAAGTACGCTCAATTCTTTTTTACACGGAGCATATGTACGTTCCGTGTAAAACAGCCCTACAAAAAAACCGTGTAAAAAAGATCAAGTGAATTTAGATAAATGAATGATAGGTTCCATTACATTATTTTGACCGTGTTATTTCGAAAACGTGAACATAAATAAGCCACGCAAAAAAAGATTATGAGTATTTACTTATTAAAAATCTTTTCATTGTGAAATATTTATGTTTCATTTCTATGATATAATTCAAAAGTTAATAAGATCTTGGTCTTTGTTAATTTTAAACTTTTTTTTTGAATTTGACGTACTATTTGTAAGGCAGTTTCTATGAAGCGATTTATTCTCTTTCATTTAAGATAAAGCTCACTTACATTTATTAAATACACGTTTTACGTGAAAAAATATGTTTGAGAAAAAGATTTAAGGGCCGTCACAAAATTTAAAAAGGGCCGCGGTTTGTGCATCACTGCGCTATATTGTATTACCATATAAAAATGATTGTATTTCATGAAATTTGTTATTGCAAGTTTAATTATACAGTATTTAGATGCCAAGACATGCGATGACATGTAAGACGCAGTGAATCTGTTTCAATTTTTTAAAAATGTGAACAAAAGTTATTTGCGGAGACTCAATTATAATATGCTCAAAATTTAACAAATCGATCTATTTTTTCGTATTACTAATAAATGGTTTGCCTGAACCTGAAGAAGTTTTAGGGAAGTACTGAGTAAAAAACGATTTCAATCCTATCGAGTGTTCAATAATTTGAATTTTTCAATTAAGAAAATGTTTAATAATTTCATATTTTTTTTATATTTGTAAATCATTCATTCCTGTGTGTCCGTCATTACTGATATTTTTTCGCGTACCACCAACCATCAACCACGAATTGGGAAAACCTGTCTTAGAGCATCCACCAAACATTGAAAATGCGCATCTTTAAATTATAAATTTAAAGATGTACAATTTAATTTTTTTATTAAGTTATCCACTCATTAAAAAAAAACTTATTTAAAGAAGTGGGTGCAGCATTTCTTCAAATTGACTCGGATAATGAAAAAATCTGATGTACAAGACCGAGACGCCGCTATAAAGTTATCCACTTGATTTGGGAAAGCATGCTACTCAACTAAATATTGGATATTTAATATAATACTCGCTGTAAGCCCGTTGACCTCAACGGTGGGATTTTTGTTGCATTTTTAAGTAGTCAGAAAATTTACTGGCGTGAAAAATAAAATACAAACCTATTTATTGAATAAGCCAGAAATTCTCAAAGTAAAATAAATATACCTCGGGGCATATATCGACAGCCCTGCTGTATTTAAATTGTAAATAATATCATTTTTAGAATAATGTTTAAGTTTGCTAACAACTATTTTTCGTAGTAGCAGAAATAGACCTCGGGGCATATATCGACAGCCCTGCAGTATTTAAATTGTAAATTATCTAATTGTTGGAATAATGTTTAAGTTTGCTAACAACTATTTTTCGTAGTAGCAGAAATAGACCTCGTAAATTATTTAACTGTTGGAATAATGTTTAAGTTTGCTAACAAATGTTTTTCGTAGTAGCAGAAATTTCGTAAATTATTTAATTTTTGGAATAATGTTTAAGTTTGGTAACAACCATTTTTCGTAGTAGCAGAAATATACCTCGTAAATTACTTAATTGTTGGAATAATGTTCAAGTTTGCTAACAATCATTTTTCGTAGTATGTATATATATTTTATTAAACTAATTTTCAAGTACGCTAACAAATATATTTTGTAGAAGAAGAAAAAGACCCGAGTGCGTTTGTACAAACATATTTGTGATTATTTTTGATTTGTGATTATTTGTGATTATTGGTGATTATTTTATCGACTATTAATTTAAGATAATAAAGCCTACCATTGTTTCCACACCCTTACTAGACGATTTGGAAATTTTGCGATAGATGTCAATTTTTACGCAAATATGATAAAATGATTTTTGTAATAATGTACACATTGGAAGAACGTTTTGTTGGAAACATCTTGGTGCGGAAATTAGATCACTGCGGTTAGAGAGCATTCAAATATTATAATTAGTTAGCGCTCCTAGACTTTTTTAGTTAGCACTACACCTCTGATTGTTTTCTCTCCGACTGATGATGAATCAATGGTTTGTATTTACACACGTATACGTGACATAGAATTTAAAAAATATATTTACAAATCTAATTAATAATTAATTAGATTTGTTTATTATGTCTTATAATTTTTGTTTTAAAGATAGTATGAAATTCGACATATAGGTATTTTACTTTTTACCAAAACTCAGGAACATTTCAATATTTCGTTCTTAATTCATAAAAATCTCTATTTAATAAATTACGAATAAGAATGGCAGTGAATATATTTTTTTTATAAACCATTCTCATGCTATGTAAATATTCCTAATTTACTTAAGTTTGGTTTATTGAACCTCTATGAATAGTTATTAAAGCTTGTAGTGACATTATTTCTTTCTCGCTTTGTTATAGTTTACCTAAAATTTAAGAGGTGGCAATAGTTTACAATTTACCATATAAATGTAAATTATTTAGTATTGTCAGAGTATATACAAGTTATTTTTTCCATACAGTACTGAAGGTTGGATGCTAGTGGGTAAAAGAGTGCGCGCCGCGCTCTTCTATCCTGCGTAAATACTCAGATCTAACTCTCAAACTCGTTTTTCCGGATTACAACCCTCGATACACGGCGATTATACATGGTGGGTGGGTTGCACTCGTGTGCCCATCAATACACCTGTAGGCAGCGTTCAGAAAGGCATTCTGGGTCATTGCGGTGGGTGATAACGAGAGTGAAGTGGGTTATAAGGGTTGAGGGCCCTTGGTGTACCACCCTCTCTCTACGGAATGTCTTTCGTACAGCGCAGTGCCAGTACCCAACTAGTGACGATAACCTTCTTTTGCTATATTTTCGTTGACCCCTTCCCTCCTGCGTGTAATAATTTCTTTTAAATTATATGCAGGGTGTATGGTGGCAAGGCTTACTGGGTACTTTATTTTCGTCAGGACTGTGGAGTTGGATGTTTTCTCCAGAGTCGTATTGTTTTACACGACTTCACAACCCTGATGTTTATACAATTTTATACCTATGTAGTTTAAAATTTGTATATCAAGAAAACCTATGTTAAAATTAGCGCGGCCAAATGGTGATCGATTTTGGATTTGGAAATGGATCTCACAACGAAACACATTTACAAGCAGGTAGGCTATTGGTGACACAAGAAAGAAAGCTATTGATGAACTTCAGAAAAGTATTGTAAAAGCAAGACCAGTGGCGTAGCTGGAAATTTAGGGCCCTTATGAAAACGTCACGCAAGGCCTCCCCACGAAATTTGTTGTATTGTATACAGTCAACTCCTTTTTTAAATGGTAGATATGTTTCACAAAAAAACTTGTAAAAAAGTGATTGAATTCATAGGATAATTTTATTTCAGATTGGTTCTCTGTTTTAAAAAAATCATGTTATTTGAAACATAAGCAATGGAAAATCGTTTAAAAAAGATAATAATGTACTCTATAAATAAATTACAAAAAATATTATTGTAAAGAAAAAATAATACTAATGTAAAAAAAGTATTTAGTTCTACAACGATTAATACTAGATTTACTAAAATAAGCCAATTCAATCAAAAAGTGATGCTATTCATCGCCACAAACAGTTTGTGTAAAAATATAGTATTAGTTATTTTTAGTGGACCGTGTTATTTCGAAACCATGTAAAAAAGTTGTAAATGTAAATGAGTTGAGTGTGTGTAGAAATTTGGACCCTCATACATTTCATGACTCTGCTTTGAGGTGGCTTTGCTGCTATCTTTAATTAATAACTTCTTCCAATAATGTTAATTTTTCAACTTTTATCATCAGTAAGGAAATCGCTAAAAGGGGAAAACCCAAAGTTTAAGAACCCAAATAACCATTGAGAATTTGGAATCGTGCCTGAAATTAAGAACTAAAATTTAAGCACAAATACACAGAGGCTGTCCAAAAAAATGCAAGGTTCACATTAGTTTTAAGGAAAGCGTGTAAATTGTGTGTAGTCCATATTATGTAAAAATCATATGCAGTCAGTTCTCTACTCACGGCCACCTCACCTCGACCTACCATTCAGATTTACTGTTGACACTCTATTGAAGTATGTCAATCAATGAATACTTAAATATAATAAAAATCGGTCAAATATTCCTGTAAACAAAGTTTAATAACAGATATTCCTAATAATTTACGAGTAATAAACATGGCAAAGTGGCCCGCTTTAGAAATATATAGTATTATCTTGAAACGAAAAAATTAATAGTTCGGATTATATGTAAAATAGGGTAAAATATCACGGTATTTCAGTTCTACAGTTTTTTAAAAAAAGTTAAAGGTTGATAGCTATTTCGGCTTACGCCATCGTCAGAACTATGCTTTAAACGTACATTTACTCAGTTATATATACTGTCTAAGAAGAGATACACAATGCATCATATTATTCACTCTAACATACTAATTCAAATTCTAATTACAATATTGCACTTATTAAATGTGATTTTAGTGTTACAAAGAAAGATAAGCAGTCTGGGTTTTTAAAAACATTAATTAGAATAATTTAAACTGATATTAATTATTAATTGTGCTACATTAAATCTATTAACTATGGCTTTAGTGTTTTGAAAAACAATAAGCAATGTGGGATTTTCCACAGGTTAATTAGGAAAGAATATATTGATATTTATTATTAATTACATTAAGGGTTTAAACGTTTAAAGCATAGTTCTGACGATGGCGTAAGCCGAAATAGCTATCAACCTTTAACTTTTTTTAAAAAACTGTAGAACTGAAATACCGTGATATTTTATCCTATTAAAATGGAGTTCTACCAAGTAAATGCCAAATCAATAAATAAAAAAAAAAAAAAAAACGGATTATATGTGTTTTTGGAGTATCCATGCAATCTTTTCCCACCCATTAGGCTGGATAATCAAGAGCTCAAATAAAACAAAATAGAAAATCTCGATGCCTTTGACAGGTATTCTAGTCAACACCAGATGTCTGAACATGTTCTTTATTTAACAAATTAAAAAAAATGAAATAAGCATTCAAGCAAACAATGAAAATACAGTTGGTTTTTTATTTTCTCCATACTATGATCATTAATCAATGTCAAAATGTTTAAACATAATATTTGCTTTTTTCATATTTGATAATATTTGCAAAAACTATCCTGTTTTTGCTAATACTTTTTCAGCAGATTTTATCGAACCTTTCTAATTTATTTATTGCCAGAGGCAAAGCTGGTTAATTATTATAACTATTACTGGGTAATGCGCATTTTGAGATTTTAACATTTTTAAGATCATTCTTGTAATTTATTATGAATATAGATTTAAATAAGAATACCCATTCTCTTTTAAATGGAATATGGGTTTTGATTTAGTGACACTTAAAAAAAATAATTGTGTAATGAACTAGTATCAATAACATTAAATCAAATATTTACACATTTACTTCAGCCGTTTTTTAATATTTTGTGCCAAAATCTGATGCAAAAGTATGATGCTATACAGAAACGTCCTCCGTGTATTTGCAGTCCCTTTTTAATGATATAATATTTCAAATCGCCATCACTTTGCATCAGTGTTAGTTTGTTGCATAAAACAGTGGATTCTCTGCATCCCTAAGAAGTATCTCAGTTAGTAGTTAATTAATTCGATTACTTTAATTGTTATTGATAGAATGTGCATGTAGCTCCTTATTTATTATCTGTATACTTTTTGCCATATATTACATAACGAAAATCTTATAAATTCTGTTACAATTCACCATAACATCCGCGCAATCAGCAACCCTAGCTTCATGAAGCCTAAGGGTTGTAACAATTCATAGAAAGTTTGATTGCTATTTTTTTCATTTGTTTTTTGTAATTATTTATTTTTCACGGCATCTATTATGACAAAAGTCACCACATGTCAGTGATGTATTCATATATATTTTAAATTTATGTCCATTGGTAATTTCTTTTCTGGAAAATTATAATGCAACCCAATTGTATTACCAAAGAAACTCTAGAAAAAATAGCCAGAGGAGTTGTATTAGATGATAATTTAGGTGGAGTCTGAATTGTTAGATAGCTGACAAATAAAACAATCATGAATTATTCAAAAATAGTATTTTTTTATTTTCACCGCATAATAATCACCAAAATCATAGACATTCATTTGCTGGGAGATGAAAACTTAAGTTTTATAACTCACTGAAGCTTTATTTTAACTCCAGGAAGAATAATTTTACATTGAAAGTACAACTTTTTTACACGATTTTTTTTGCTCGATTTTGAATTTACGCGACTTTTTTGGACGACGCTGTTATGTTTTTTCATACATTTTTGATACTTTTTTACGCGGATTTGGAACCGATTCCTCAAATTATATGAAAATGAGGTTATTTTACGCGCAATATTCTTGAAACAATGTATTGCGTAAAAAAAGTATTAGGTGTATTGTTTATTTTTGTTTGCACACTCTTAATTTGCTTTGGTTAACTCTTAAAGCCAAAAAATAACAACCACATGTTTTTTTATAAACAACCAAGATTCATAAAATGTGTTAAAAAAAGAAGTTAAAGGTTTTTATGAAAGGGTATTCTTTTGTGACCTTCATCTTTCTGTAATTGATAAATTTGAGCATTAACTATACTTTAACATCATTAACTTATCTCTTTAAATTTTGGACTTGCATTCGTGTACCTCCGAGGTACAGAAGTGATGTAGAGCAGCAATTTCCAACCTGGGAGGCGGTGACTATTGCAAAGGGATGCGCGAACAGTCCAAAATATTTATTTACCCTTTAAAACGTGTCTTAATTACTATATGAAATAAAGCATGGGGAGGCGCAAAGATATTTTTTTCTTCAAAGGGAGGCGTAGTAACGTAAAGGTTGGGATCCACTGATGTAGAGTAACTTTTTTTTTTTAAAGTATATTTCTCAATTTGTTGATATCACCTAATATCATTCACCTTCCTTTTTTGTTACATATTTGCCCTCTGTAGAGCTTATGTATGCAAATATAAATCCAATACAATAAAAGACTGGAGGAACATAAGAGTTTCAGTATTTATTTATAATTCTTTTTAAATATTTATATTTATAAGCTTTTCAATTTGCCAACCATTTTAAAACATTACACGGCTGTAGTCAGAATGATTTTCTCTAACATGAATAGTGTTTTGTTTTTGCTAAGGTCATCCTTATTGTTGGCATACAATAATGCTTAGAGACACTTATTTTCAGCATTCTCCTATAGATGCTAAATAGATGATAAAATTCGTACTAGATGCTACTTTTCGTTAAAATCGCAAAATATGTGTAAAGATGCTGAAATTAAAAAATAATGTTAAACTCTTTAATTTCTTAAATAAAGTTCTAATATACAGTGGAACCCCGATCTACCGTTCTCGCATTGTTCGTTTTCCCGCATGGATCGTTCATTTTTAATAGTCCCGGCCAAGCACCCACAAGAACAATGTAAAAAAATCTCGCATTAATCGTTCCCTGATTTACCGTTTTCCTCGATCTATCGTTTAAATATTTTGGTCCCGTCACGAACATTATCCCGGTTGACCGTTTCCGTTGAATATTTTTCATAAATAGTTTTGCCTCGCATTTCATTTCGCGTTTTTTTTCAGTGGAACCCCGATCTACCCTTCTCGCTATCTTCGTTTTTTTGGATGGATCACTTATTTTTTACTCGACCAAGACCCCATCATAAAAATATTCATAAATCAACGTTTATCATTCCCCGATTTACTGATTTCCTCGGTTCCCGGTAAATTGCTCGAATGGAAATTGCTTGAATAACAAGATAATCAATTTGTTTCCGTTTGTTCTGTCTTAGCCCTAGTCTTCTATGTGTTCTGGAAATATATATAAACAGTTTGAGTAACTAATTAATAAGCAGTTCTCGTAGAAACACTTCTGTTGAGATAAACTCCATTCAAATATAATATGTTCCGCATTCGGAGCGAACAAGGTTAAAATAAATAATGTATGATAAATGTATGTCCTCTGGAAACTCTTCTCAAATAATAAATATTAATATTATTGTTTGCATCTTTCTCTCCCTCCTTCGCAGCCCGGTAAAAGAAAAATCTCACTCTTGGGAACATTTACAATAGTCATTTTTGTATTACAATCAATGCCTATTATAGATAATAATTATAAAATTCATTCTTCATTTCTTACAATTCTTACTATTCTTCTTTAGATTTTTTTTATTGCATCACAAGTTACTTTTTTTCTATAATTTTTTCTAACAAATGATATTTATTCATGCAAAAAACCATCTAATCATTAAATCGTCTTAAATCAAGGTTTCCTAACCTTCCTCGAGAAGCAAACAACATTAAAAAAAATGACAGTGACGAGAATAAATAAAAAATTAACTTTTTCTTACTGTGTTAATCTAACCTAACGTTTATTTAGTAAGGTCAACTCCAATAAAACAATGCTATCTGTTAAAAAAACATGGTCACATTGATGAAAAAGATACCATGTTTTATCTTTGCACCATAGCCAATGTCTTTCATTATAGATATATTTTGTTTTCGACTTGCTATGTAGCAGACGATGACCCTCCCAAAGCTACGCTGCGCCCCAACTGTTGGGGACCCGAACCTTAGATTGTAATGCATAAAAAAATCTGTTTTTACATTTTGTTTTCTAGTATTTATTTGTGAATTACCATTGGAAGTTTTGAAATTTTTCATCCATAATAAATCACCATATCGTTGAAGCTAGAAGGACTTTTTCCAATATGAAGCTTGTTTTTATTTTTTTATTGTCTTCTTTACTGTCAGTGTCCATAAACGCTGAAGATAGTCTTACTGTCTCCACTTCTTTAGGCCGGATTCAAGGAAGCCTGTTGACAACCAGTTTTGGAAAGACTATCTATTCTTTTAGAGGAATACCGTATGCTGAAGCTCCTATTGGTGATTTACGTTTTGAGGTATGCTCATATTACTTATCACTCATAAAAAATACAAAATTCTTTGGTCATTCTTTTTAGTCCAATGGCGCTGATGATCTATTGGCACACTTTACCTGTACTAAAAAGCCTCACAGAGCAAATTTATCACCGTAAACATTAATTAATCTTGTGGCAGTAATATTAGTTTTTGATGTTTGCTATATAATTGAGTTTCTTACGATTATTATTTTGATAAATTGTCAGGCCTTTGGAGTCGTGTAAAAAAAGACGACTCCGACTCCGAAGAATTTTTTCAATAATTTCATTTTAACTTATATATATGTATTCCATCAGATTATCTTTAGTCAGTCAAGCATGCAATGTCAACACTATGGACAATTGTGGTTTGGATACACATAATTATTATGTTTTTGAAAAAATGTTTCAAGCCACCTGTTTTTCATGACTCCAACTCCACAGCCCTCTAAATCGTTTCTGTGAGATTTTCTTAGCACAGATTAATCATAGCGGTAGATTGACGCTCGCGAGCTTATATTTGTTTGATTTTGAAAATCTTACAAAAGGTCAGAAGTCTGGGCGTGGAGCTCTGAGCCATATAATCTAAGGACTCTCAAAAGCTACAAATGTTTGAGTGAAAAATCTATGAATATGAACATATATTAAACATGAATGAATGGAAGCCTCCAGAACACCCCACGTTTTCTACTTCTGAGGGATTGTTGGTAAACTGCCACATTGACGGATGACTTAGATGTCTCAAGACTTACGATTGCTGGATATTAGCGATTGGCATATGAAGGCATATGAGGACAGAGTAGAGTGGAGGAGACTGACTGCCAAAGTTAACCCTAGGTTGGAAAACCAGAAAAAAAGACGAAGAATGTTACAAATCTGTGAAACGTCAATCGATTTTGACAAGTTACATAAGTACCAACATATTAACACATCTACTTCCGTATAATAATGATATCACTTAATTAACTCGAACGCTTTCAGCCCCCAGTACCGATTAAAAGTTACAATGGAACATTTGACGCTACCAAAGAAGGTCCAGCCTGTTTTCATCTGTTGCCTTCACTTGTTACATCTGAAGACTGTCTTCGCATAAATGTTTATACAACAAACATTCCTAAATCTTCCCAGGAAAATAAAAAGGCCGTAATAGTGTTTCTCCATCCGGGAGCATTTCACAGTTTCTCAGGGCAAAGTTTATACACAGGACCTGAATATATTCTGGATCATGATATTGTACTAGTGTCATTGAATTATCGGCTTGGATCATTTGGTATGTATAACATATTTTAAACTATGTACATACTTATTTAAATTTAGTCTTAATAAAACAAAATTTCCAGGTATTCCAACCAATGCTAAGGCTAAGGCAAGAGGTTAGCTGCCATAAAATTCAAAGGCTGCGCAAGCCAATCTAACAAATGCGCAGCATAATTTGTCATATTTTACATAAAAACATACAATTTTTTTGTTTTGATTTGCATAATAAAAAATAATATCATTTAATAATTTATGAATTAGTTCTCACTAATAGTGTTTTAAATAAAACATAAGAAATAACATAACTCATCCTATTTTGTGCGTAAAATAATAAATTTACTAACATATTTTACGGAAAAATATGAGACTCAAAAGGTGCCCCAGGCCCAAAAAAGTTGAGAAACTATAAAGTATAGTATCATGATTTCTGAATTTTCAACCTGTTTATCAGGTTTCCTGAGTACCGGAGACAAAGAAGCCCCCGGAAATAATGGCATGAAAGATCAAATAGCAGCCTTAAAATGGGTGAAGCAAAATATTGCCGCATTCAGTGGAGACCCGGAAAATGTCACAATTATGGGGTGTAGTGCAGGTTCCATAAGCAGCATTCTTCATTTGGCTTCACCAATGGCAAAAGGTATCTTATAATATATATGTGTTATTTTTTGTAACGTTTTCGTTATTCAGTTGCCTCGATGAAAATAGGAATAGAAGGGTAGGGCTAGAATATTACCAAGGTCAGCTTATCGCTCTCACTACACCTTGTTATCAGGATAAAATGAATGGAAAGAAAATTTAAACATCAAGAACATCTATACCTTAAAACAGAAATCCATAAATCAACTTATGAAACTGCCCCTAATCAAATTTCAAAATTTGACAAAACATATTTCACAGATAGTCTGACAAAAATCTAAGATTTTGTTCATCATCTATGTCAGTGCTTCCCACAAATTTTCATTCCACGGCCCCCTAAATCTTAAAAAAAATAATCCACGACCCCCCTCAATACAAAACATGTTCTGCGGCGGCCCCCAATCTGGGAGGCACTGATCTATGTCACTATTTATTCAAACTGTATAACTTATCAGGTTTTTGGTATGTATAACATTGGAGCAATCTTTTATCAGGTTTATTCCATAAGGTCATAGCCATGAGTGGAGCGATAGGTGGAAATTTGGGAATCGAGTACAATCAGCGAAATTTAGCTGAGAAACAAGCAATATTGGTTGGGTGTCCAATTAATTCTACAAAAGAAATGATGGTTTGCCTGAAGAAAATTCCAGCACAGACAATAGCCATGACATTTCCTAAGTTCTACGTAAGTATTTTTTCATTTATCATTAAATGAGCTACACTAGAAGTTTTATTATTAAACTAATATGAATATGTAACTTATAAGAAGAATCAAGAAGTTTATAAGTAAATATATGCTCACATCTTTAACATGATTCATGCACTGGAAATTAATGCAGTACATAATTCTATAAAGCTTAGGTGGCACATTAGGAGTCACAACGATTAATAGAACCATAAGTTCCACACTCCGTCAATTCAATATCTGGTGTGGCAGAAAATTGGACTGGTTGACTTTGGAGCCTAATTTTGTACATTATATAATCAACGATCTTTATAGCATATCACAAAGGTATAGATTCCAACACATTTATATTTCACTTTTAAGGTCTTCACTGTCAATACTTGGTGGAAAGTCATTGCATTAAAAAAAAAAATCGCACTCATTTGTACTAATTCCACTTGAATTTTATATGTAAAATAAATGACAATGACTAGTTTTTTTACATTTATATTTACTGCGATTATAATATTTTGTTTAAGTTAAAAAAAATATTTTATGGTGATTTAAAGTCTTCTTTAATAATTGAATCTACTTTCAGTGACATTCCTAGGCTATAAGCAAAGTTTAAAATAGCCCTTTTACTAGTTTTCTAAATATTTTTTTTGAAATTATCTTATCTGCCGCCTATAGTGCTGAGATTGGTAAATGTCATATTTAAAGAAGATTTTTGCGATGAATTTTACTACTGTTTTCCCATCGGTCATACCTCATACTATTATTACCAATGAAAATGATTTTTGTCAGCATTTTTTTTTTATCAAAGACATTGAGACATTTTTGAAAAAGTCATTTAAAAAAAACTGTGATCATTTGCCGCCCCTAGGCAACTGCCTACTCGCCTATGCACAAGGGATGTGTACTTTATTACGAATATTGGAATCGTGATTTGATTGTACACAACATTTTTAATGAAATCAATTTCATTTAATAATTATTGTTTTTTTTTAAATAAATTACAACCAAGACGGTATTTATGACTTGACGCTTTTCTTCATTTCTAAATTTGATGCCTTCGGGACACTGGCACGACTTGGGAGAAAACAAAAGGATTATGGCGAGGACAAAATTTTGAATATGGAGGTGATATTGTCAAAGAGGTAAAAGCACAGTATCAATCAAAAATAAATAAATGTTTCTGTGTTATTACAGGAGTTTAATTATGATCCAATTTTGATATGGAAACCAGTCATTGAACCAGATTTTGGCCAAGAAAGATACTTAACTGATGACCCTGTTGAGACTCTTCAAAATGGAAATTTTTCTAATATCCCCATGATAATGGGAGTATCAGAGTTTGAGTTTGCTTTTTCTGCTTACAGTGAGTTTTTTAAAATACGTTTGTCCCGCCCAACCTCCATAGTCATTTGTGATACGCATTTTTTTTCTCTCTTCTTAAGAGTAAGTGAAACGACCTACGGTGACATCTATTAATAAGAAAAAATATTTAGATATTTATTTACAAACATTCATGGAATTGATAAAATCGGGTTAAATATAATTTTAAGCACATCCTATTTGATAATGGGATTTCTTTTTATACTATCCCTCTAACAGTTTACTTCATACAATAAACAGGGAACCAGTGGCGTGATTAAAAATCAAACTCTTATTTTCTTAGAATAAGTTGAGTTATCTCAATCAAAACAAGTTATTTTTCAAATAATTAACTATTTATCAAATGAAATACATGAATATCAACACTCGATTTAAAAAAAAATTCAGTCTTCATTCTAATGAATTGTTAGTCTACTAACAGGCTGAAACAGTAACATTAAGTTAAATGGCAAATTGTTAAACGACAAAAAAGGAGTGATGATATTAATATATAACTTATCGTTAGGGCTAAATATATTAGAAACATATAACTAGTCTGTTAAGATTAAGATGAATTAATTTATTGTCGAGTCCCATGGCGCAGTGGTTAGCGTTATGGGCTACCGTACCGGATCTCACGAGTTTGAGTCCCAGTACGAGCACCATTTTTTCGATTGATTTATCGATTTCTGTTCAAAGGCATGGGTGTTTGTGATGTCTAAAAATTCCCTCCAACCCTTTCCCATTCTGTAATAACTGAGCGTAGCGAGAGTTATTAGTTTACCACTCGTCCTGTCCTAGCCTTATCCTTCTATCCCTACCACTATATTTGAAAAAGAGAGGTTAAGCGTCTGAGTAACAAACAGTCCTCATAGAAAAAACTTGTTGAGAAAAAAAAAAAGTTGAAATACCTCCGTTATGAGGCCACATGCTCCACATTGGGAGCGGACATGGATAAAAAATATAAAAAAAAAAAAAAAAAGAGGTCACTGCTTATGCACAGCTCCCATTATACAATAAAATATTAGTGGAATAAAATAATAAGGAATGATTTAATTAATCATAATGTTTTTAAATTCCTTTTTAGCTAGATTGTATCCAGGGCCGGCTCGTGATGTGTGCAAAGAGTGCGGCGCACACAGGCGCCGTACTAAGATTTTAGCACTATCCACTGATTCAGATCAAAATTATCGAGGTGCACAGGCGTGGAAATCCTCATGCCGACCCTGATTGTATCAATTACACTAACATTTGTAAAAAAGTCCTTTAATAATTTTTCTGAATTATAGATGTCTCTGTTGACCGTATTACCTTTAAGACTAATCACAAAATTTGTGTAGTTTATTATAATAGCTCTATATTATGTTTCATTTGAGATGTAGGGTAATAAATAAGTTAGGCCGTTTTTATAAATTGTAATGAGACAACTTAAACATCGTATTCATATAATTCTCTCCGATTAGCAACCACTTGGTTTTTATTTTAATAAAAATATTTACAAAAAAATCAAGAACAATGACAAGACATAATCTTAGGAAATTTATTCAAATGAATACACTGACAGAGTGAAATGTTGCTAATGATGTAACTTTCACCTAGTTCTTCTTGTTAAACTATATAATATTTCACGAAGAAAACTACGCTACAATTAATGTAACATATTTCTACACATTCACTTGAAATACGACAACTTTTGCCATGTAATCAAAGAAAATTTTGAATAAAATGGATTTTTCCATCATACTGAAAACATTACCATTTTGAGATACAAGGTTTACATATATTAACGATTACATTATACTTTTCATAAGTTAAAAAGACATTATATGTTAAAAAAAAAACATATGTATGGGCAGAGCTTTGAATATTAAAGACAGACAATTTTATGTTTCTGCAATAAAGTAATGTTCCGTGGTACAGCAGTTTTGTACTACTGTCTTAGACCACAGAATAATGATTAAGGTTAATCTGATGAAATTATTACAATATGTGATCATGTATGTGCTCATTTATGTTATTTTCTCCTTAGATGCTATCGCTGATGACCAAAGCAAAAAACAAATTAATGAAGAGTGGGAAACAATTGCTCCAATTGCATTTATTTACGAAAGAAATACTTCACGATCAAAAGCTATCAGTAAAAGATTAAAAGACTATTATTTAAAATCTGAAGATATTCAAAATAACAATAATTCTCAAATATCACTGTTGAATCTTTACACTGATGCTGTCATCGGTTTTCCTTCTCATCGTTGTGCTAATTTCCTAGTCAACAGCAATGTTAACCTCTACTTTTACAAATTCGGCTATAGTGGAAAATATAGCCATTTTTATATTCCGAGCGAAAATTTTGGTAGTATGGAGACTTTAGGTAATAAACTAACGCATTCATATATTTTATTGTGTATTTTAGAGTAAAGTAAATTTTTGTATTGATTTGTTCATTTTCTTTCAGGTGCTGTCCATCGTGATGAATTAATTTACCTCTTCTACATTAGTATCAGTTTCCCACAATTTTATGTAGAACATCCTGATTACATAACTGTTAAAAGAATGACAAAAATGTGGACAGATTTCGCAATATTTGGGTGTGTACATATTATTTTCGCAATGCTTGATAATATTTGGGCACTGTCTGTTACATAGTATAGTCACAATTTTTTTATTTTTAATCCTAAATTTTACTATTACAGCAATCCCACACCAGAAACATCTTCACTTCTCAATAATGTAACTTGGCCAAGTTACAAATATGATAAGGCTTATATGGATATTGGAAGTGAACTTAAAATAAAAAATTGCTTGTTTTGTGATAGATATGCAGTTTGGGATGAAATTTTTCCAGTGCCTCAAAGATAATATTACTATGTAACATTTAAAAAAAAAGTATAATATAGGCTCTCTTAAAAAAGTGTAATTATTATTATGTTTAAACTTGTATTTGGCGATAAATTTACTATTTTCTTTGCAAATTATACAAAATATTCCAATTGATGATTGCATCATCCCTTCACTTCTCACACAATATTCTCGTAGTGGGAATCTAAACGTTGACCTTCTATGCATTCCGGCTGACCTATGACTAAGAACTTCTAGAATGCCAGATAATACTATACATTAGTGTTGATCTATTCTAGGGGTTCTAAACCTTACTGATATATCCTATCATATTGTAATGCAGTGGATCCCTGACAATTTCCTCCATGCGTGATAAGATCTGTGTTCTTGTTTTGATTTGTTGTTAAGATTGATTTGTAAAGATTACAATATAATAAAAATATATTATATATAACTCAAGCTACATCAGGACTACCAAATGACTCGACTACTGCTGGACTGTTTCATGTTCATAGCTCATGGCCTCTGAAAATCTTCATTTAAAAGAACTTTCAATCAGAATTAGAAATCAAAAATAATAACATTGACCATTGGTCTAACATTGGCTTAGTACAAGAAAAAAGATTTCAAACTATGCCGTTATAATTAGGGCAACCAATCCCAGATCCTTTTTGTAATCCCGGGATTTCGGGATTCACATTTTGTCAATCCCAGGATTCCAGGATTGAACAATCACCAGTAAATCATGGACACATTCGCGATTTTTGATTTACAAAACCCAGGAATTGACGGATTTCCCACAATCACAAAAATTTCGGACTTATTTTTTTAGGTCTCATACGAATTAATCTAAAATTTTGTCTGGTTGCCTATTTTCACAAAGTTTTCGATAACTTTGCACTTTTATCCCCAATCTCGGGATTACTACTGTCACAATCCCGGTATTTCGGGATCACAAAATTGTACGGTCCCGGGATTGGACGCCCTAATTATAATATTATGGTCATACCATTGCCACCTGTATATTTCACAATGGTATTATAAAGCTCTTTAGAAGTAAAAGTATGAATTATAATGCATCAGATTTGATATATTGTGGAATTTAGACAGAAACTAGTTACGATGTCAGCCTATAATATTCTTAAAATGTACTGGGTGGAACTAAAAGATGCTATCAGTTAGGGCATCTAATCTCGGAACCTTTTTGTGATCCCGGGATTTCGGGATTGACAATTTTTTCAATCCTGGGTCCCCGGTTTACGTAATTCAAAAAAAGATACATTTTTTACATCTCGCTTCTGTCATTTTCTCAATTCCTTAACCCCGGATTAATACTGTCACAATCCCGGGATTGGAGATCTTAATTTCAGTGTCACGTCATGCGAAGAAGCGAAACAATTTGGTTGGAAACAGCAGTGGCGTAGGAAGAGGTCCCGCCGCCCAGGATGTTTCTTGAATTTGCCGCCCCCCCTCAATAATTTGTCCACTTTTTTTTTAAAATCTTATATTTTTTTTTGCTGATACTCAAGGTGAATCAATTTTTTTTTATAAATACAATTTCTCTAAAAATATTGTGTTTTGTTATTTTTTTTTCATTTGGACTTTTTTTCAGAGCATGAACTTTTTTTAATGTGTCAAAAAAAATATTAGTCAATTGTTTTTTTATTATGTTTGGAGGAAAAGTGACAAATTATTCCTATTATTATAAGTATTCGTTTTACAAATAAGTAAACGAATATAAAGTTGTACGTTAATTCATAACCAAAGGTACCAGATTTATTTTGTAAACATAACATTAGGGAAAAAAACATATTTAAAATTTAATTTTATGGCTTTTCTCTTCACAAAATAGTAAGTAATGTTATCAACATCTATTTTATCTGTTTTATTAAAAACATGGTTGTAGATTTGGAGTCGTTACCGTAGTCGGAAAAAAACTAACGACCCCGAATGTTTTTTTTTGAGTGTACAAATCGCATAAGTCAAAAGTCACCACTGGTCGATGTAGTATGAATGCAAATTAAATAAGAAAGAGATTTTTTATATAAATTGCAAAAGTATAAGAGTATTTCAATTTGTCTTCATATCTCTGTTTGCTTAGCAGGAACAGCAACAAAAATTTTAATTCTTCCTTATCAATGCTACCATCTTGTTTTTAGTGTTTTAAAAAGCATAGTCATGCCAGGAAAAAATGGTGAATTAATTATCGCTTGCATTGATTCTTTATACGAAATAATTTTTGTTTATTACCTCTGAAGTTTTTTCGATTTCTTAAAAAAGCGACCCCCAAAAAGTTGTGTTTAATCAATAAGTTACAAAGCACAACTTAGACGAAAGAAGGCATAATATTGAAATAAAGCTCGTATTGATTCTATATCGAAAACAATTTGTATTTGTTTTTTTATCTTTGAAAATTTCAAAAATGCCGCCTCCAAAAAAGTATATATTGTCAGTGGGCGGAAGAAAATATAGTGAAAGTGATATTGCTTACATTGGTTATGTATACATATAAATCTTTATTTTCATACTACTTTCAAAATTTTCTTTTCATTTTCGAAAATGCCGCCCACATAAATGTGCCGCCCGGGGTGTATCCCCCCCCCCCCCCCGAGCTACGCCACTGGGTAACAGGGAAATATAAAGGCGCCACGCAGTGGCTAAATTGCATGACCACAAAATATTAAATAATGTATAGAACCATAGCCCCATATATTTAGGGTGTAGGTGGTAATGATAGAACTCTTAAAAACATTTTTAGCTTATTATTATTACGTATATTTTTTTGTGTAATTTTAAATAAGTACAACATTTATAGTCATAGACTCGAATTTTGACAGTTCTAACCATAGAGTTGTGTACGTTGTACCAAAATATTAGCCAATGAAATTTAAATTCAAACATCAAACTCACATGCTTCATCCCAAGCAATCCCAAGTGCTAATTTTCTGTATCAAAGCCAAAATATGGATGCATATGATATATTTAAGAAGTTAACAAAGGGTTTAACATTCAAATCCAAAATTCTTGGAGCCAAAAAGGTTTTATGATAAACACTATATTAAAATAGTTGACCTAACCTTATAGATGATTTAAGAAAGTTGCAATAATAAAAACTCTTTATCTGAATTGTACCATGAATGAGTCTCCCTCATTTTTAATAACTTAATACATTTTATAATTATTCCTCTGCTGTTTTAGGAAATAAAATCTCTACCAGAAAATACTAAAATAGAAGTCGGCAATTCCAAATTGCCGAATTTGGTAGATGAAGATGAATTCAAGATAGACAATTTTCTTGATGCAGAAGAAAAACCGCCGCATAATGGACAGCACGAAGAATATGAGCTTAAACTTACTAGTGATTTAACGGTCACGGAATCAGGTGTAAAGAAAAAAAGTAAACGGAGAAGATCGAAAAAAGTATCTTTACAAAAACAGACAGCTAAAGAACGTGAAGAGGTAAAGTCTGCTTATTTTATTTATATATATAAACTGACATAAAGCGTATTCTACTTAAGTATAACAGGAATAACTATTAACGTAGTGTATGTAAGTTGAATACGGAATGCATCCATTTTACATAAAACTTTCGTAAATATGCTTTACAACATCCAATGATATTTTTCTGCGAAAAATGTCTTAATTTTGCTAAAAACAATGGGTAAATTTGTCATACTTCACCACACGGACTATTACGGCGAAAAACTTCACAACCTAAGCTAAAAACAACGCCACGATTTAATATATTTATTGAAGCATTGCTAAATCGCGTTAAAACCACACATTATTACGAAGAACACTGATTAATAAATTATCCAAAATATGACATATTTTCACTGTACACCGCCATACTTTTTAAATTATCCTTTATTTACACATGGACTATTGCGGCAAACTATGTTTAATAATTTATCAGTGTTCTTCGTAATAATGTGTGGTTTTAACGCGATTTATCAATGCTTCAATAAATATTTTAAATCGTGGCGTTGTTTTCAGCTTAGTTTGTGAAGTTTTTCGCCGTAATAATCCGTATGGTGAAGTATGACAAATTTACCAATGACATGATTTGAAATCTTTTATTGCGGATTTGATTTTTACAATTAATCTCACGTCGCTATGAAAGTGTCTGATAATATGAAAGTGTATGATATATTTTTTTACAATTTCACCACTATAATTCAATAACTGTATTGTGGTTTGTTCTTTTGTCATAAGTAAGGTGAGGGTAAATAATAACAGTTTTATTGTATCCTTACTATTGATTTTTTTTATATATTTTTAAAACCGCTACTGTGGTGTCCCACGATGAAATGTAACTTGTGTTATTGATTTTTGTAATCAGACTTGTTCCTACTAGGTGCGTATATTAAGGGTGTACTAGGTGTGCACCGCACACCCTAAAACTCTAGAACATGAAACTATATATCTAACCCTCCAAGGACGAGCGTGACCATATGGTCACAGTAAACACCGTTTTCTATTGATTCCACTATTCATCCTTTTTCTACCTGAATATCGTTGGGCTCACTCAAATTTGGTTGTAAAGAATACAGACTTCAGTAAGTCATCAGCCACCGGAATGGAAACGATCACCAAAAGCAGATGCGATTCTTTGAATTTCCGTTTATTTTTAATGGATTTTTTGAAACTGTTTGTTATTATTTTATCAAAACATAAAATTATTTACAATTCTTTTATAAATATATTTTTGTTGAAATTATATTGGGCTAAGGAGGTAAAATTGTAAATATTTAAAAACAATCACGTTTAGCTATATTTCAACCCCGAATGTTTGTATGCCCATACGGTCACGCTCGTTCTTACTACTGTCCATACACAATATTACATGGTAATATAAGGATGAGCATGACCATATAGTCATGCGGGATTTCTATACAACGACTTGGCGTTTTTTTTTTTTAATTTTTATTAGAATCAAAAGTTTTCCATCTCTTCAATATGACAATAAAATTATCGAAAAAAAGCTCATCTCTGGAGGATTAATCTATATTGTAGAATATTATCATATATGTATGTATTACACGAGGCAACCAGATTTACGGCCGCACGGTGAAATAGCCAGCACAACTGCATACGTAAGACAAACAATCCCAGGCGTTGCGTGGACCAATGTTTTTGTTTGCAGTTTTAACATTCAAAGGCGACCTTTTAAGTTACAGCTCACGCACATTTATCTCGGACTCGAATTTATCGAGCTTACTTTCAAAACAATCAAAAATTTCATTATTTCTCATTAACGGGTCACTTTTTCTTCTTTTTTTGCTCACTTAATAATAGATTATTATATTGGATATTTATTATTAATAATTATATTCTATAATGACTGATCGTGTTCAAGACATTTTGAATACTTCATTTATAAGTTCTGAGATGAAATTAATTATAAAAATTAATTGGTTAACAATGACCGCCTTATCCTTAAGGCTTAGGCTTGATTTCAATGTAAAAAATACTAATTACCAAGCTAATGCAGCAGGCCATATTTTATCCATAGTCCATCTCTCAAAAGCGAAGAATCGAATTGATGTATAAGTAATATTTAAAAAATCATTTTTTTTTTTACCCACATACGCCTCTGGTTTCAACTCTTAATGGCGTTCTTGAAATTGCAATTGTTGAATGGCAAAAGTTGCACTTCACATAAAGGAAAATACTTTCATATGGTACATCTGCAGATAGATACATGAATAATGCAAATTTTTGATCAGTAATAAGTACACTGTGGAAGCTCTAGAATTTTATTTTATTTTCTAATTTTCAGGCTCGTCATCTTCGTAGTGAACATGGTATTCGTGTCGTCGGTCAAGAACCAGCGGCACCTCTTAAAGACTTTTTTTCACTTATGGACACATATGGAGTCCCTCAGTCGTTGGTGGACAATCTTATTCAATGCGGATATATGGAGCCGACTCCTATACAAAGACAAGCGATACCTTGTATGCTAGAGGTAAAGTCTAATACTACTATATTCAAATATCAACTATTGCGAAAATAGATGTCACAGTTACCATTGTAATAACAAGGCATGATAATCACCACAGATTAAAGAACTTTTTAAGGAAGCATATATGTAGATAAAACTTTTCTTGCTATTATGAAAAATTTACGAGAAGAAAAAGATTGGATCCCTGTGGCTACGGAATTTGTAATACCCATGATATCATAAATCCACTGCTGCACCTAGCACCATGGTATTTCATTAATCTGCCTGTCTCGCGGCCTGTACATTAGATAAGCAACATAAACTTTCGTTTTTTCATGACCAAGGTGCCATCAGAGCTTCGAAATGCTAGATGTGATATTTATTTATATTTTTTCTTTTGATTTCACATATTTTTTTATTTGAAATATCAACTTCGTATGTCGTATACAACTTCTTTTATATTTTATATTCTTTTTGTTTTAGAATCGTCAAATTCTTGCGTGCGCTCCGACAGGCTCAGGAAAAACTGCTGCATTTGTTCTACCATTACTGCACATGCTGAAGAGTCCTTCAAAAGGCCCTCGATCTCTCGTTCTGTGCCCGACTAGGGAGTTGGCCAAACAGACATACAGAGAAGCTCTCCGCCTTAGCGCGGGGACTAACCTTTCGATTAACTTTGTTCCTAAAATAAGTCAAGACAAAATAGAAAGTCAGCGAGCGATATTAAGAAAAACTGGTGAATATAAACTAAACAAAAAAATGACTGAAAATCTGCTAGGTTCAATCATTGTCTTTTTTAAATAAAACTTAACATAATTTACCTTTTAAAATATTGTATGTTTGATTCCAGATCTCCTTATAAGTACTCCAAATAGATTGTGCTATTTACTTGATCACGATTCCTCACCCATCAATTTGGATAAGTATGTTCATATTCCTTCAATTCTTAAATAAACAAAGTAGTAGTTTGCCCATTTGCTAAGACCCCAAAACATTTTTAAAAAAATGCCACCAAAATAATTTATCTTGATGTTTTGAGAGTATCATGGTTAATATAAAATAAATATTTTTATTTTTCAGAATTAAATGGCTGGTCGTTGACGAAGCTGACAAATTGTTTGAAGGTTCGGATAAAAACGAATCAGACTTTAGACCGCAACTTGAGAAGGTTATGAACGCATGCGGAACAGATGCAAATCTATCACTATTTAGTGCAACCCAAACGCCGATAGTGGTCGATTGGTGCCGTAGAAATATGGATCAATTACTTTGTATCACTGTGGGTCAAAGGTATTTAAAACTGCGGTTGCAAAGAATCAAACTGAAAACCATTTTCACAATCTTCATAATTAGTGCCAAATTACCCTTTGTTTGCACGTTTAGAACCTCAAAACCTTTGGAACCTCAAAATAGCATTTATATTTTTAGTTCAGTTTTTAATGATTAATTTTATTTTACATAGAATTTTACACCGTTTTTATGTTATTCGAAAAACAGCCTGTAATTTAATTGTATCTGGTACGTCCTAAATGCTTAATCGGTCACTGGTCATACTCCTTATGTAATTTTCAATATCTTAAGTCAGGCATAAGCCAAACAATCTTTCATGTAAAAGGCGCTTATATTTAAAATCATCCTGCTGTCATTGGTAAAAACACAGTTACTGACAAAATACATCATATTCTGTTTGATAACATGAAATGTGATTTTTTACTGAATTAAATTGATTATTTTGGTTTATAAATATCATTACTCAGGCAAATTTTTGTATTAATGAAATAATTTAATATTTATTTGTCTTGATATATCTGTCATACATACGGCACTACGATTGCACAATGTGCAAAAAGAGTGTTTGTGAATATTGAACAAATGGCCACAGGAGGTGCTTCCACTTGGTGTTTAATATTGCTATTTAGTTAATAATATCGATCTGAATTTTGGTTCCTGACCTAAAATCTTGGGTTGGCTAGAGAAAAGTTTAGCATTGTATACTATTTACAAAATTGTGCATGTTTCCACTTCACCTTATACATTAATCTACAGGCAAATTAACAAATACTACGACACTACTGCAATGCATAAATTATTATATAATAAAATCAATGCTAATGTAAGTAAGAAATAATAGAATAATAATACTGGACCCTTAAATTCGTCTCTTTCAAAGTGAAATAGCAAGTACTAAAAGCAATACAGAACTGTCACTGAATGTCAATACCTGTCACTTTCATACAATACAACGATATTGGTATTTGTGTTTGAATGTATGGGGCATGGGCTGATTCGATTTAGCCCGTAACGTATGACAGAAGCCTGATATTTTGAATCACAGTCGTGTGCGTTTAGATGACATTTCCGTAAATACAAATACAAAAAAAATCTAATCGTGCTTGATTGCACCCTAGTGTAAAGAAAGAACTCGGGCTTAAAAGACTTAGCCCCTGAGTCTTTGTTATTAATGTTAATACGTAGGTGTTGCCAGACTGACGTCACATTGCATATTCTCTATGAAGTATGTATAGGGTTATTGTTTTTTTTTATGCCGGCTCGGCTTAAAATTGTAATACAAAACAAAATCGAGAGTATTATTGTAGGTAGACATAGCATTGTCTTATATTGACAGAGGAAAATCAAAACAAAGATATTGTATTAATTTGGGAAAGGTTAGTTACGCTTATAAATGTATTTATTTTGTTCAGCGGCTGAATTGCTGTTCATTTTTATTCAGCCATCTAAAGTTTTGGGTGAAAAATGCAGGTCGGGCTTCGCCCACCTAGCCCAGTACCTAGAACCTGGGAATGTTGATTAAAAGATAAAAGTAAAATGAAAAAAGAGGCAATACTAAATGTTAGAATGAGAAATGATGTCTTATTTTGCAATGCTTATATTTCAGAAATGCTGCTACAGAATTAGTAGAACAGGAACTTTTGTACGTAGGAAGTGAATCCGGTAAATTGGTCGCATTTCGACAACTGGTTCAGCAAGGACTCAAACCACCAGTATTAGGTGAATATCATTTACAACTAGGGCTTCCAATTAACCGGACACTTAAACTAACCGGTTTTCGGTTTTTTTCAAATAAATAAACCGGGTTATCGGTTTAAACCGGATTTATTTTCAAAAAACCAATTTTAGTACCACACTAACCAATGTTTCAAAAAAAAGTATTTTGATTACTTAAAAAACAGTCAATAAGTGCATACAATTAGAAAGTATGTATAAATATCGCTGTTTTCGTTTGAGAAGGTCACGGGTTCGAATCCCGGCACAGACAGTTTTTTTATGTATGTATGCTGCAAAAAAAGTGGATACAAATTGCCATGCCTTTAAGTTCAGGTACCTACTAATTTCTCGGTATAAAAGCAATCGTATATATTATACAATATTTAAGATCCATATCCAATATTATATTGTTAATAATTATAAATAACCCGACTAATAAAAATCAAATGAATACGTGAAAAAAATGTAGATTATAAATTTTTGTTTAGTAATATTTAAATTGCTTTGTAACAAGTACAAGTTTTCAGTTCGGATATTTTTTTCATTGAAAAGATATAATAATGAACGTATTTTTGGTTCAATAAGGTTCACTTGTTTTATTATCATTGATATTTGGAGAATCCTTTCGTATTACAGATATTTGATTGAAAGCAGTATATTTGTCCGTGATTTCGACTACTTACTTGTTATTAATATGTCACAGAAATTAGACAATTTAACAGTAAAATACTTTATTGTATTGTACTATTTATAATACTATTATTATATACAATTTTTTTATATATTTATACTCTACATATGAATACTTAAATAAAAGCTCGTGGTGTTGAAAGCAGAAAAAGATTTTTCAATTAACCCGGTTAACCGCCCAAAATAAACCGTGGTTGTTGCGGGGGGGTTGGGATGTAGTTCAAGGAGGAAACATCCGAGGGGCGGATCTCTATCGGTAGCCGTTGTCGTTGAAACCCGGGAAGCAAGGGTTATACAGGGAGAGTTTAATTGGGTAAACGCGGACTAAATGTTAGTTCTATTCTATGCGGCGGTAGGGAGGGGGTGAGGTATTTTGATGTTGTTGAGGGTAGGATTATTGTGTGGGTTGGGATTTGTTGTGTTATTATTTTATTATTTTTTATATTAGGAAAATTAAGAAAGAGGTGGTATTTTTTTAGTTTATATATCTATGGGTGGGTGGATGCTGGTGTAGTTTTGTTGTTTTTATTAAAGTTTTGGGTGGGTTGATGGTGTGAATGGGGGGGGGGTATTGTGGGGGGGGGGGGGGAGCGTTTATAAGTTTTTCAGGGGTGGGGGGATTGTGGTCTCTATCTCTCTACAATTACACTATCCTTGTGGAGCGACAACAGCTGCCTCTCTGCGACGTATTAACTAAGGAGCACCGGGGTGGTGGATATAGGGCATGGATCGCTGAGAGTGCGAGGAGCTCGCGTGTTTACAAAAAGCGATGTACATATTAATGAGAGGGCCACAAGTACACATTCTATATCACACAATCTCTATACACATAGGCAGAACATCTGATATTGAAAAGAAACTGCGAGGCCGCAGCGATACAGATGAAGAAACCATTATCATCATGGTGGCAGAGACGGAGACACCAGCATGAGTCAAATAACCGCATCTCTGATGTAGGCTTTGAGGCGGTGTGGAACGACACAGGGGGGGCGGTAAGCGCAGGCGAGTCATGAATCATTTCTCCTCTGCGTTTCTAGAGCGGCGTAAATCGAGCATAAAAAAAATAACACAATTTATAAGGTCTTCTTAGATTCTACTAGAGGATCTATATACGTCTTTTGTAAAATGGTCTATCTTCACAGACTCGCTTTGTCTTCTATCTGGTCAACTATCGTGTGATACATACACACACAGTACTTGTGTGAAACAGGGGCGAGAGAAAGGAGACACAATGTGAGAGTGAGTATAACAGGAAACCCTAAACGTTCCCGGTGCCTTATAATAAGTTTTTCTATTTTATACGAGCAAGTCCCATATGAGAGGAGCGGGTGGGCGCCTAGACAGGATAGGGTGGTGACATAAGGCATGAATTTAAAGACTATTGTAATTTTGATTTAATTTTTTTGGTGTTTTTTATGGTCATATTGGAAAGAGGACAATACTAAATACAGGTCATTTAATAACAGTAAATACGGAAAAAATGTTTTGGTCTGCTAACTTTAATTCAATTCACAAAATTACAATTGAAAGACTACATTTTGTGAGTTATGTTCAGATGAGGAAACAATACTGGTGGGAGGGAGAAAGTGTGGCGAGGGGGCGATGGAAAACATTTGTGAGTCGGAAGAGCGGGGTAGCTGAGAGTTAATGAAGGGGGGGATTGGGTGAGAGGTCATCGGCTGGCCGGGAGGGGGAGGGATACCTGGTCATCAATTACGATTTTCCACCCAGCTCCATCTCATATGTACACAGGTGATTATGTTGTTGTTATCAAAAAAATTCTAACAATGATTTTGCATGATATAATTTTACTACTTGTTCAATGTGTTTCATATCACTTGCATCAGATCTGGGTGATATAGTATAAATTATTAAGAATTGGTGGATTATTTTGGGGGTTGTTAATTTTGGGTTTGGTTCTAGATCTCTATTACTTCTATATTATGGGTTAGTTTGGGGGTTTGTATTATGTATAGGTGGTGGTGAGGTTTTTTTGGGTTTTTTTTTATGGTTTGGGTTGTGGGAGGATTTTGGTTTTGGTGTGTGTTTTTGTGGGTTTATTATGTGTTAATGTGGTTTTTTTTGTGTTGGGGGTGTGAGGGGGAGGGAGGAGTTGGGGTGTTGGGGTTGGGGAGATGAGGGTTAAAGAGGAGGTAAAAGGAAGTAAATAGATATGATGGATTTTTGTGGGTGTGGGTTTTGGGGTGTGGTTGGTTTATTAGTGTGGAGTTGGGGTGGGGTTAAGAAATTAAAATGGGATTGTGGTTGGGGATTGAAAGTGGAATGGTGGTAGATAAGATTGGGTTTTGAAGATTGATAGTGTATGGGAAGAAGTTGAGAGAAATAAAGATGGGGTGGGTAGATACAGAGATTGGGTTTGAAAATTGGGGGGAGTAGGGGGGGACATAGGTCACAGAAACTCGTTTTTTTTTTTTTTTAGCTCGCCGAGGAATTTGAAATCCACAATTTGCCAATTTCGTGTAAATTTTCGGGATTTGCTAAAAATTTCTCAATCCCGAAATTCCAGGATCACGACCATGTCAATCCCGGGATTTCGGGATCAGAAAATTTAACGGGATCCTGAATCTCGGGATTGGATGCCCTAGTTAAAACCAATAGTAGGCTTTGTTAATCTTTTTATAATCATATTTGTTTTATGTTATATTGTAATCTTGATTTGAGTGAATTTAAATTACAGAATTGGACGTGCTGGCAGAGCGGGTCAGAAAGGAAGGGCTGTCACATTTTTCACGCAAGACGATATTCCTAATCTGAAGAGGTCAGTGGCTTTCTTTTGCCTCATAATATTTTCATGATATTCACTTTCAATACTTAGTGGAAAGACATTTACTTAAATTACACTTAGCCAGGACGTGAGCCGACGGATCAATGTTATCCTCATTATATTTATAAATTTATTTTGAAAGACATAAATGTCTACATTCCATATCACCCGTCCGAACCTAAAAATCGAGAGCGATTAACTAATCATTAATCCTGTCGAAGGCCCATCCTTCTATCATAACTTAAAAAAAAGATTGACTGTATAACAACTATGCCAATGTCGAGATCTTTTATTGAGGGTCGTTATGCTCCAAACCAAATGCGGACATGATCGAAAGAATATATATTATTTAGAACACATTCCATACTATTTTATTTATATCATACATAGAGGTACAATCCAAATTTTATCCACTTTTTGAGTTTGTTGTGATTTTTTGATTTAATATGTAAGTTTTTTTTTGCAGTATAATAGTTGTTATGAAACAATCTGGCTGTGAAGTTCCAGAATTCATGCTTACACTGAAACAAACTAGAAAGAACCGCAAAAGTCTCCTTAAATTTGCTCCAAAGCGAGAAGATATATCAACAGAATTACCAGAAAGAAGGGGATGGAAGTAGGTTTATATAATTAACAAATTATTCAAAAAATGTATAATCGGCAATGATGTTGCATCCTATATAATCATTAAATTTAATTATTATGTTTGGTGAATACCACAAATAGGATAAAAATCAAGATGTAGTATTGCATCTTTTTTTTGCACTTTTCACCTTGAAGCATATTTTGATGGAATCACTATTCTATTGTTGAATCGCACATCCCTTTGGCACAAAAAATTGCAAAATAGTATTCATTTTTCTTAAAAATTAAATTAAAAAACACATTTCATACAAAAAAACAACTCATTTCCGAAACAGTTTTTTTGCGATAACTAAATAATATTTCAACACGGATATTAGCCCGTTTGAAAAATCACTCCTCAATTTATATATTATAGATTGGTTAAAGGTTTATCGAGTAATATTTCATTTCTTATTATCCATAGGAGAAAATCAGGTGACAGCGATGGCAAGAAAACAATGAAGAAACGGAAAGTCGGCGATGATGATAATGAACACAAAAAAGAGCGTAGTATAAAAACTAAACCGCGTCCTAATAAAGTAAGAGTAAATATTGCTGAGAATATGAAAAAGAAACCGTTTGGTAAAAACAAAAAAACTCTCCAAGCCAAAGCTAAAAAATCATTCAAGAAGAAAAATCATTAGACAGGACTGTATCCATAATGTGTCTGTGAAATATTTTAATAAATAAAATTACTTTATTTGTATCTTTTATTTTGTGCACTTGATATCAACCCTGATTATGTCTATTAAATCGAAAGTATATTTTTTAATTGTAATAATCCAATGTCCAATTACAAAACCTCGCACAAATTTCAAGTTTTAATATTGGGCAGTCGTGATATTCTAGGTACCGGCAAGAGAATTCATCGGACAATTGTCGGCAAGTATCAGAATAACTCATCACATCGGGTTGATTATCATGTGCTCCGCACAGCACCTATCCCCCCATTCAGATACTATCTTGTAACTAAGTGTGAGTAGCAAACTTAAGTAAAGATTAGCAAGATAATCTTGGAAGCACCTTGCAGTGGCTACATGATCAAAAAAGCTCACTTAGGTACCTACTGTCTCAGCAAGCACACTTACCCTGCCCATTTCCATTACGATACTAGGAGTATTTAATGATTTACTCTGTATTCAGATGTCGTTGACGTAACGCAATCATCTTCGCAAAGAAAGCCGGAAACCACAATAAATGCTACTGATGTTTTAATAGTTGCTACGAATCTCTATGATTTCTTTACAAGCTCCTTTTAAAAAGTAAACTTTTCTTTTGAATTAGATTTTCTTCCCTTTAATGGTTTTCTAAAAAAAATACCAACAGGCATGACAAGATGTCGTGAAACCCAATATTGAAATGAGGAATATTCGAACAAGAGAGTCTCTTTTTAGAAGGGATTTTTAGTTACATGTAAGGGTTCTATCATTTGTATTATTTTCTATGTGTTCTATTACAAACCTTGAAATTTAAACCGGCATTGGTTTCAAAACGAAGAGTGAATTAACAATCATAACAATTTCTCTTGATCTTCTTAACTGTATTCAGGGCCAGGATTTCTGAGTTTGTGTGCGAAATTTTGCAGTTGTATATCAAAAAACTAGGACTAAGTGAGTGAATAGTGCGGCATCTGTGCACCGCACACTTTGCACAAACACACAAGCTGGCCCTGACTATTGTACTGTTGAAAGATAAAACAGCATAAACTATAAATATTTTTTCTGCAGTAAAACCAAAAATATTGAACAGTAAAAATGATATTTATTCAGTCTTATTTACATTGTGAAAATATAAGATCACCTTTACATGTTTTTCACATTTATAACGTATTTGATAACATACAAAATAAAAATACGGTAAATTATATAATAGAAGTCTTGTCAAGTAAGGCATAGATAGATACAATATTATGCATGTTAGAAAAATAAAGTAAGGCACATTTTTATCAGGACTGTAGTCAGGTAAAAAAGGGACGACCAAATTGATTGTTTCAAATATTTTCAATTAACTAATATGATGAATAGACTAATAATTTTTCAATATCTTTAAATTATTTTTCTGATTTTTCTTGACTCCAACAACACCTTCAGAAAAACACCCGACTAGAGACTTCACAGCCCTGATTTTTATATAACTTCAAAAATACACTGAAACTATTATTATCCAATGGCAACAGTGTAAAATTGTGGATTTACAATTAAAAATATTTCATTCGAATTATGGCAATTTATCTTTCTTTTTCATCTAGCCTCCAAACTAGAATAGCATCAAACAGACCAGATATATTTTTCGCTATGTTAGTGTTAGTCGAACAGCAATTTTTATGTCCTTCATAAATAGACAGTTAAATACTGGCTTTTCTAAATAAAAATATATTAAACTACTAGATTTGGGTTCAATCCAACATTCAAGATCCTCTGTAGAATCAGGCCAGCGACATGGCCTCCTCATGACAGTCTTGCAATGCATGAGGACACGTTATATAGGGGCCCCAAATTAATGTTTTTTTTTTCCATATTGTATAATATACAACAGCGTTGTACAACAGAAATCGCCAAATAAAATATTACCGGTATATGGTGGGCCGCATAAAAAACAATTTATTAATTAATAATTACCATTATATTTCCTTTATTTTAAAAACAGCCAAACAATTATCAAAACATTTTATTTACTTAATAATTAATGTGACACTTGTTTTTTCATACTATTTGTTTTTTTTTATATCGACTGGTAATTTATTCGATGCACATCGCAGTTGATTGGTTAAATTTTCATCGGCCAGCCTGATGTGACATTTCGTTTTTACTATTTCCAATTTTGAAAAGAACGACTCGCAGCGATTTGTGGTCCCAAATGCAGCTGTAATGCACATTGCCGGCTTTTTTAATTTTGAAAATTTATCCTCAAGGATATATTTCAGATAAAACTCACGTTTAATTTGGCAAATTCGCGTCACTGCTTTGTTTTGTTAGATATATGAATAACAAAATACAAAACATATTTGTAGAAGGATGTAAACTCCAATAGGGCCGCGTGTTGGACATCGCTGATATACAACATTTAGATACAAAATAGTTTTTAGATATATATTATCAGTGTTGAATATAATAAACATATTCTCGCTATATGTAAAATAATTGACAGTATCCTTAAAAGTAAAAATGAGCAATTGAAAAGTAAAAATAATACAAATAAGCCTCAACACACAATACCTATACATCTTCATATAACAAAAACTGAGAACATTCAGAATGCATTGGTGTGAGCTGTTTTTTCAGCAGAAGATTAAATCTTTTATATATCACCAGAATAGCTCGATGATTTATAAATAAAACTAATTAATATTACACATTAGAATCAAAGTGATTTCCATTGTTTTACCATGATAAAATATAATTACAGAAGATACAAAAGAATCAAGACACATTTTAATTACTACATCAAAGAGTAAACAATATTAAATAGTGCCAGTCTACTGTGAAAAGCTTGTAAATCCCATAACAAAAGATCACTTTTAGGGTGTTTACTGTCAATACTTGGTGGAAAGGCAATACTATATTAAAAATACAAAATATTCATTTGTACTACTTCCACTTTTATTTAGCAAGATCAAGACCGGTTTCGCTCATGACGAGCATTATCAACTGATAAGAAATAAAATTTGAAAGTGTTAGTTTATACAAAACAAAATGAAATAAAATGGTGCAATAAATACTTCAATACAAATTGTTTATTGCAGCTTTTTATTTCATTTTGTTTTGAAATCAACTATAAAAGATTCATATCTACCCGATGGCCAACTCTGGTCAAAACTAATCAAATTGTGGATTCCAAGGAATAATTTTACAAAACCTTATATAAAGTAATTAAGTTTTGAAGCTCTAGTTTCAGACATTAGAAGCTTTTCCTTGTAGACTGACATATTATATTATTTTTACTAAATCTTCATTTTCTAGTGTCATATTTGTTAATGTCGAACAAAAAATTTCATTTGGCAAGATGGGTCAAAAATATCCTAAAAAATAAAATATTAAATATTAATGGCCTCTAGGTATACACAGCGCTAAAAACGTATACTATTCGAAAAATAAAGACAATAAAAAAGGTGGCAAGATATACTTATAAAAATACTAGTACCTTAGAAGCAAACAGGTTGAAAATTCAAATGTTTTAACACATCATTGAAATATATTACTATATCGATGCAATATCGAAAATGAGTGGTCTTTAGATAGACCATGTGGACAGTTTTTATGATTTCCAATCTTTATTTTATGAATACGGCCACACACAGTGCCATTAAGATTCTTCGATTCAAGCTGCCTGAAACGACATCTATGGTACACATCCAGTAAAGGAACATCACTGCCTTTTAATTTTTATGTTATAGTAATATACATAGATGGAAATAAACTGCATATTAATTTATATTGAATGACTCATGTAAAAGAACCTTTTAAGACTGAACAGACAACTTCAGATTGACGTGTGTACACATCAAAGGAGATCTCAGTCTACATATAGAAGAACCAAATGATTTTTATCAATGGTTTCAACAGTAAATTTCTGAAAATTAGTTTTAACATTCCATTTTAAAAAAATGTTGTTCTACCTTTGCTAAGCAGCCGGTGGATTAACTAGTTAATAATATTTTCATGCATTCTGACGGTGCTACAAGACAATCATTTTAAATCACGACACCTTGAAAAAATCTCACAGCAACCATATAAGCATCAAAAAAGAGATGCTCAAAGCACGCAAAACAGTGAATTAACTTCGTCAAGAATTCAAAACTAATTGAGCAATATGCAGCCATTGAAAAATACCAGCAATCTTGGATCTTGCCTCCTGTCTTTACAGGAGAATACAGTTTGGAATATCATTAGTGATTATCTGATGAATTCGGCCAACCAATAAGACAGTTGGGTGAGAGACTGATAATCTTGAAGGCACCGTGTAGTGGTTGAATGATGAAGACATTTATAAGAAAATAGATATTACAATTTTTTAGCTAGCATGACTGTTTTGAATTTTGGACATCTTTTTGTTTCTAATGTACCGATAGTATAATATAGTTTTAATGTTTACACCAGGCATATTTTTCATAATCAAATATAATAAATCACTAACGCTCCTTGAATAAAGGTCTGTGAGAGTTATCAGATCAATTTATTCGCACAAACAATCGCAAGGCAGTTTGGGCATTTTACTGGCAGGCCACGGCAAGTAACCGGCGGATTTGAAGACCCAGTAATCGTACGACACTTTGGCAATAAGCACAATCAACAGAAGCACTTCCGTCGCTATCACGTAGTAGACATAGTCGGTCCAATCGCGTTGCTGCTGCTGACACACCTTGCTCTCGACCAAGTCTATAACGCGGACTTGAATATTTTCACAATAGATCTCATCATAGTCCGGAATATGCTTGGAATTGCTGCGCAGCCACTCCTATAAATATGTTAATTCTATGTTATGTATCGAGTAAATGTGAATTCCGCTTGTACCACTGCACTGGCAGAAGATGGTAAGCAACAAACTGATAGTTCTGAGTAAATAGCAAATGAAAAATTTTAACATTTAGGATAAAGCCTCTAGGATTTATATTTTTTATTACTTATTGTAATAATTTACCGATAAAAGCAGATGCCATATTATTTGCCATGCAGATACAATAAATGAGTTATTCCAGACAAGGAATTGATTGAAGAATTGTGTAGTTAACTTAATGAATAGCATTGAGTTTTAAAAAAAAAAACATTGTGTATGATGCTTGCACTGATTTTTAATCCATTAATTATCTTCAGGGCAAAACAAACAAATATATGAGCCCTCGAGAGGTGAAGTGAGCCAACTAATAAAATGGTAAAACTTTTTCCTTGAACTTTTAAGTACCATCACATCTTTACTTGGTGTTTTGGAGGATTGCATATTTTTATTTTACAGAGATAACACTATTGCAATGAATATTAACTGAGGTTACTTCACTTTTATGATACTGTAAGGAATGTAGAATATTACAACACGTCTAAGATATTTTTTCTAAAATACCACATAACTCACTTCACCTCTAATGGGCTCATATTTACAGTGCAACCCTGATTCATCATTTCTTAAGGGCCTCAAAAATATCCATGAATGGGAAGAAAATCTCAACGACGATAAATGTGAGAATGATAGATCGGAGTTCCGCAGTATGGTATTGTGTGTAAATTTTTTGTGTCCACAATCATCACAGTGAATCCGTAGTTATCTCGAAGAAAATAAAACACAAACCTTAAGCACTTTCGCTGTTGTACAGTCACAGTGTAAATAGTTTTTCGCAAGGTGAATTGTTCTTGACAGCCAATTTCTGTCAAAGGTGTTTGACAAAATGTAGGTTGGGATCTATAACAACAAAATTGACTATTAGTTTCATCTTTGAAGTAAAAATAATTGCATAAAATCTAGCTACAAATCCACTGAAACATCTTACCGATTTAAGTTTATTAGCACGCAATGACAGCTCAATAAAGTTATCGATGAATCTGGTCCCTTCCAGCTCGACGATGGAGTGTATTTTGTTAAAATCTGCATTCAGACCTCTCACATGTTCGTATGAAGGATAATCAGAGAGTGGTGCCAATGACGTTATCTATAAAAGAATAATAATGTTTTTACACAACACGGATCATATTCCTATTTTTGCTGAACAGAATAGTAAAAAAATTATCACAATGAAGTAAGAATTATCAGAAATCCGAATCTTTTTTCAATAATTTGAATAAGTGTTGGAAAGAACCTTTTCTGTTTATCTACGCCGTTTTTTTGATTCATCAATATAGCAGGAATATCAACAAAAAAAAACATATTTATTGCAGTGATTCGGGTGAGAATCAACAAAAGTTAAGTAAAACTTTCTAAATTCTTAAAAATCAAAGCCAGATTCCAGGTTTGAGGTAATGTTGGAAATGATAGGTGTTCAATTAATTCAGTGATGCACAAACCGCGGTCCTTTTTAAATTTTGTGGCGGCCCTTAAATCTTTTTCTCAAACATATTTTTCCACGTAAAACATTTATTCAATAAATGTAAGCAAGCTTTATCTTCAATGAAGAAGAATAAATCGCTTCATAGAAACCGGCTTACAAATAATGTCAAATTTAAAAAAAAAAGGTTAAAAATTAACAAAGACCAAAATCTTATTAACTTTTGAATTACATAATATAAATGAAACATAAATATTTCACAATGAAAAGATTTTTAATAAGTAAATATTATTTTTTTGCGTGGCTTATTTATGTTCACGTTTTCGAAATAACACAGTCAAAATAATGTAATGGTACCTATTATTCATTTATCTAAATTCACTTGATCTTTTTTAAATGGATTTTTTCTAAGGCTGTTTTACACGGAACGTACATATGCTCAGTGTAAAAAAGAATTGAGCGTACTTTAGATCATTTTTTTCTTTGCAGCCCGAAACCACGATAATTTGTTTTATGCGGCCCGCTAGAAGGTAAAGGTTGTGCATCACTGAATTAATTGGTTGCATTTCCTTTCGTCAAGTGCTCTTACATTGATTTAGACCCCATCGTATTCTACCTTCATTCCAGTAGCGGATTACCCCATAACCGCATGAGGCGCGCGCTTGGGGCCTCCAATCTTATGGGCCTCAAAATTACATATATTCTATAAAACCCATATGATGCTAATGTTTGCAAACTCGGCTCAAAGCAAAATAGTTAAAAAATGAAACTTGAATTTAATTTCGTAAAATAATATAATTTTTATAAGTATGTTTTAGTTTTAAATTACTTTTGAATGATATTTTGTATGTTATCAAGCCAGGTTTGAGACTGCGTTCTAAAAGTACTTTTAAGATGTATTTTTAATTATTAAATTACATTCATAGTTTATATTTCAACAATTTTTGAAAGGGCCGGGTTTGAAAATAATAGCCTTATATAATATTTAAAATTCAGTTTTGGTAATTTGGAAAACAGGGCTTCCAAATTTGATTACACCTGGAGCCTCCCAAATGCTTGATCCGTCATTCAGTCATTGCAGACCTTAATTATTATAGCAGTAAATCATTCAAATTTAAAACTTGAATACTTTTAACTCAATAAAGTTGTATTTTTATCAGTGAGGTGAAGTGTTTTCTCACATTATTATATGAAACATTCAGCAGGATAGTGTTAGGAGGAAGTTTATCTGGAAGTCTGTCCAGGTTCCGATTCGAGCAATCGACACCGACAGAAAAAGTGGGCGGCTTCCCTGGTACGATATCGACTCGCACCATGGAACACAAACAGTTGGCGCCACCGGTTGATACTTCAGGACAATCGTTCTTCAACTCGTGGATTATCTCCACCTGGCGTATGGACACCAGCTCCGTAGTGTTGAACCAATTGAACATTTTAGAGGAAGTGCAGAATGTTGTGTTGACATTCAAGAAGTTTAAATGTCCGCCGTACCTCTTCAATGCGTCTAACACACTACGACAAAGCATCTCATTGTTACCTGGAAGATAATTAATTTAATGCAAAAATTGTAGTCATATTGCAGTTTTAGTAAATTTTATTTATATTTATATATTTTTTTTTTAATTGTTTCTCTAGATTCTATCTTACAAACAGTTATTTGAAAAACAAACAACCTTGTATAGAAAATGATGTAAAAAATATGTAATAATGAATTTGAACATATTTTTACATTAACATTATCTTTATTTACTTCAAACAGTGGCGGATTAAGCACATGAGAGACCCAGGCTCAATAAAATTTGGAGGCCCTGCTTTACAAATAAAATAAAACCATCGGAAAATTTCATGTAAAATAATAAAACTATATAAAATTCTGAACAAAAACTATATGAGTTATATTATATAAGCTATTTTTGAGGCCCCAAGCGAGCGCCTCATTTGCTTACAGAGTAATCCGCCACTGACTTCAAAACACAAAAAACAATTGTTTGATACAAAATTATGCTCATGAACACCATGCAACAACATGCGAAATTGGAAATATATTTTTCTTTTGTTTCTGGGAATTACATTGAAACAAATAATTCCTGTAAAAATATAGTATTCATTCTTTTTATTGCACTGTGTAAAAAAAGAGTTGGGTGTAATAAAAATACCGAAATATCGCATACCTAGTTATTTTATCCAATCACTATTACAAAATTCTTTAAGAATAACTAACCTCGAATATCCAGGGCGAAATCTCTTTGTCGGCCGTTAAAATGTGGCATTTCAGTCAAATTGTTCCTGGACATATCCAGAGTTGTCAGGTTAAAAAGATTCACGAGGGCTCGTTGTTCAATGTTGGTCAATCCATTATTAGAAATATTAAGGCATGCAGGGTGTGATTGCTTTTTGAAATTTCCTTAAATAACATTAAATACACATTAAGAAAAATATGTGCATTTTTAATTACCATGATCCTGGTTTTTTAATAAAACAGTAACTGTTTCTCAATAATATAATCATATAAATAAATGCATAGTGAATCAAACATGACCATCTCAAAGATATGAAAAAATATTATAAAAATAAAAATATTTTTTAATTGGAAAATTATCTTCTTTGACCATATTCGCTCACTGTGTGAAGCATATGGCCACCACGCAGCACCTCCATGTTTTCCTGTCTCTCGCCAATTGCTTTGCTTCCTCCCATGGCATGCCACCATCTATCAGTTTTGCCAAGAATATTCTATGGATAGTACCCGACGATAGATCAAAATGCCGGAATCCCACCAGTTGTAAGAAGAGACAACCGGAATAATGTTCTCCAGAGGCATCCGCAGCACGTGACCCAGCCAGTTCCAACGACTCTTCGTGATCACTGACTTGACATGGCATTGTTTTGTACGTTCCCTAATTACCAAATTCCTCACGAAATCAAACCACTTCACTCCCATTATCCAACACAAGCATTCTTGAAACCTTCGTCAAGTGTCATGATTCGCTACCATAAAGCAGCAGTGGTAGAATATAAGTATTGAAAAAACAACATTAGAGATAACAATATTTTTGTTACTAGTCCTGTCCTAGCCTCATCATTCTATCCCTAATACTCTCTTTCAAAAAGAGAGTTTGTGCGACTGAGTAACCAACAGTTCTTGTAGAAAGCACTTGTGTTGAGATACCTCAATTAAGAGGCCATGTGCTCTACATTGGGTGCGGACATGGATTATAAAAAGGACACAATAAGTACTCATAATAAAATCTATGTATACTACTGAAAATTAAGCTTTTTAAATCATAGTAACTAATCAATCATTGATTTTTTCAGAAATTCAATGTTAAAAATGGCAAGTCCGCCCCTTATGTCAAAAATTAAAAAGCGGCGCTAGAACTGGCTTGAACATTTGCTGAGGTTGCCATAGAGAAACGTGAACTTCACCTGTTTTTCCGATTGATTGGATTCCATCGTCCTATAAAGCGCCGGTATGACAAGGAAGGAATCCAGAGTGGAAATGGCAAAAAATAAATCGAAATCATTTAAATCCAATGGAACCAATCAGTGGAGATATTAACGTTGTTGAATTAAAAATTGTAATAAATTGCTGATTATATTTACCCACGATCCTTTTAATATGTCCGTCTGTCACCGATAATGAAATAAGAGTTTTCCAAACAGCCTGTCCCACATCTAACTCTTCCAATGTAGCATTGAGAATGTGAAGAGAGAGGATCGATGAGTTGACTAAAACAAAAATGTATGGACAATGTATGGAAACAGGTGCATGATTTCTTGTCATTAACAACCTAGTGATAATTATCATGTTTAAGTTCTCAGTGAAAAGGTGAAAATCAAAACTTAATATGTCGCACGCCTCGAATTAGGTAACAAAGAGATGTGCTAATAGCTTTTAAAATGTCATAATATGAAATCAAACATTTACAACAATCCGCTATAAATAGTCAAATACACAAAAGTTTTATTATTGAATAAACATGAACACGTTATATAGTTTATTTGGCAAGGTTGACGGACTTTATTTTCAAACCAGTTTAAATTGCAAAACAGACCAAGGTTATATGGAGCATATTATGTTTAATGAAATCATATTTTAAGTTCAGTCAAAAACTTCCCAGTACAGAAAGCATTTTTTTCATTCGATTTATTGATTTCTGTTCGAAGGCGTGGTTGTTTGTGATGTCTGAAAATTCCGTCCCACCCTTACAATCCATCAATAACTGTGCGTAGCGAGAGCGATTAGTTAACTACTAGTCCTGTCTTAGGCCTATCCTTCTATCCCTAAACTCCCTCTTCAGAAAAGAGAAGTTGAGCAACTGAGTAACAATCAGTCATCGTAACTCTAGTTCAAGTCAATTAAATTGTATAACGCAGGATATACAGTAATAGCAGACGACAACAGACTGGATTAAAGTGTAAAAACTTTATAAGTCACGCAAGAAAAAATAATTTACTGTAAACTTACATTTCAAAACGAGTCCTTCCTTAAGACGAACATTATCAATATCACAGCAAAGCACTGAATGCTCATTGACTGCCCTGCAGTTGGCCGGCGGAGAGGGACACATCGACCTGGGTGCTTGAAAGCAGGAGTGAGGATTGGGAGTAGGCGTCGGTGGAGCGGACGGAGTGGCGATAAAAAGTGCAGGGGGGGGCGCGGGCAGTACGGGCGACACTGCAACTCCCGGGGGCTCTTCTTTGGCCATGTGCTCCTCGGCCAAGCGACAGTGCACTGTAGACGCGGCCACCAAAAACATTAACGAAGCAGTGAGAAGCATCTGGAATATAACAAGTTCACGCACTCGAATGATTCATTTATTAGGATAAATATTATAACTATGACTTATAATCTTCCCAAACTTATTGTGCAATGGAACACTTCGTAAATCTGGAAATGTTACCGGAACACAACTTATTTTTTAGGTTGGGTAATTCATCAAAGTAAAAAATTGAAAAATATATAAAAAAATATCTGTCACAGTTGAACAGGATTGACAAGACGAAGAAGAGATTTACGAGGGAAGAGATGTAAGTCCTACAAATTCAAGTTTTTCAGTGCTTAGATCAGGTATGGTCCAATTGAAGTGCTTGTTCAAAACGAGTAAAGCTTCAGTTTTATGGGAAATATATCCTAGAAGAAAAATTTAAAAAAACAATATAAAAATACAGCAGCATTTGGGACTGCAAAATTTAATTGAAAATTATAGTGTAGTAAAAACAAAGTGTTCTTTAAGGGCCAGCAACATATCGGAAATATTTTTTAGCACCGTAGGGTAAGTATTTAAAGTATTTGCAATTTGGCCGCTTCAAAAAGAACAACTAGCTACTTTGAGCAAAAATCAGTAATTAAATTTCTAATAAAAAATAATTTAATATTAGAGATTAAAGTTATATGTAAATCTAGACAAATAAAATGTATTCATACTGAATGCACATGTCTCTCCCTGTCAATTATGATTTGTTTATATTATCCGGATTTTTCCTTATCCGGACTACCTTCATCTCCAGATAATTGAGGTTCTACTGTATATATATTTAAAATGTTTGACAATTACACTTATTGCTATTCAGATAAAATTTGTAGCAAGGTATGCCTTCTAAATAATAGTTATTAATGTTTTATGGCTTCAATATGAAGGCAATAAAAAGGCTTCATAATTTTCGCAGCATTATCTTATCACATTCTATTTTTAGTGAATAAACAAAGAATATGATTACTCAGTTCCCCTTCTTGAGCACTAGTCGCAAATATTTATGTCTCCATATTATTAAACATTCATTAATAATACAAAATTGTTATCTTTCTAATTCCAGTAGTGCTATTCCACGCATTCAATTACTTATTTTGGACAATATGTTATATACGACAGCTTCAGTATACAGAGTATTATACATTTTTAGCCATTTACATTGATAATTTTACGGTAAATTGCATATTTTTTCATATTTTAGGTGTATTAAGTAACAATCAATTGCTTATTTAAATATTGCATATAATTGCATAAGAGTAATAAAAAAAATCACTCCTTCCCCAGAACACCGAGTATTTCATTGAGATTAATCGAGCCCTTTGTTAACGTATTGGCAGCCCACCGCTGACTACAGTTATTCAACATTCAACAAGTAGGATAGTAAATTATTGATTCAATCAATATTTACTCTTTAGAATTCTGCTTTAATATGAATAAAAAGTAGCAAATTAGTCAGTTTTGATAAAATGGCAGTTCTGACGATGGTACGAGTATGGATAAAAAAGAGAGGTTGAGCAACTGAGTAAAAGGTAGTCTTAGTTGAAAAAAATCTGTTGATAACCCCCAATAGGAGGCCATCTGCTCCACATTAGCAGCAGACATGGATTACTAGGTCATTTTGAGCTGAATTTTCGTGGTAAAAATATTTCCACCAGGAGAAATTTTGCCCCCTTATTTATTATGTTGTCGCTTACAGCTATTTTTCGGAAACAATCATCCTCGGATAACGTATTTACAATTTTAATGATGAAGAAACGTGTATTTTTCGAATATTTAATTTCATAGAACTGTGCTTCCCAAAAAAATTCATAGCACGGCCCCCTAAATCTGAAAAAAATAATCCACGCCCCCCTTCAATACAAAACATGTTCTGCCGCGACCCCAGGAGAAAACCTGCGGCCCCTCAGGGGGTCGCGGATCCAGGTTGAGAAGCACTGTGATAGAAGAAGACATTTTCACAAATTTAAAAATATTCCGTCAAACAAAAAGAGGACCAAAAACTTACGACTCAAGAAAGACAAGTCAAAGAATAATTATTTAAAAACAGATGTTAACAGGTTAGAAATGTTCTTACTCCCCGTGACAATGATAGTAGCGAAAAGGAAAGTCAAAAAAATTGATAAATAAAAAAATAATAACTCTCTACGGTTCTGAAATCCTGTCATGAACAATTTGCCGGCATTTACGTCAATATTGCAATATGCATGTCATAGCCATTCTTAATGTAATCATCGTCGTCGTAGGACTACATAATGTCAATCCAATGGTAGAAGGTTTTTCCAATTGCAGTCCTTTGTCTCTTGCCCTACCACAGACTTCCAGCGATCCCGATTATTTCGTAAATTCCCGAAGGCGTCCTACTGGCCATAATAATTATAATCGGTAGAATACTCCTCCAATAGTCCTACGATTTTCCGTTACTCGAATCAAATAATCCATTCATATTTTCATTCAGCTTGGTTCTCCACCATCCCATCCCAAAATTCGAGTTTTCAAAATTTGATTATCCCAATGATTTTGAAAACTCGAATGTCAACAACATTCTCTCTCTCTCGAAATTTGGTAAGGTTTTATTATTGGTTCTGCAATCAACGTGGTGATTTTTTCCGAATTCTTTTGTATAATTCTCAGTTTCATAGACACTGTTAATATCTATCGATATGCTAAGGATGTAAATAAAACTTTAAAATAAAAATATCGAGATCATTTATCCATTTTATTACAGTCGATCTCCACTACGTGAACTCCGAAACAAAATCCCATACACGCAAAATATTCTAATAACCAGTGCTTTTTTTTGAAAAAAAAAGGTGCCGGAACGCACTTTTTTCGAGTATTTTCTAAGAAGGTATATTATTTATTATATATTCGAATATCATTTTGATAGAATTAATGACGGCTTTTCATATAATGCATAGAAAATAAAACAAAATATACATATTTTAAAATAGAAAAAATAAAATTAAACGTTTATTAAAATTTCGAGAAAAAAAGGTGCCGGAACGCTGTTCCGCCGCGTTACAGGGTAAAAAAAGCCCTGATAATAACTAATCACGCTAAAAACAATGAAACTTTACTAATATTGCGGCTAATACCGATCGCCTGTTTTCTATACAACCTATATAATATTTTTAATTCAGTTTTAGTAATTCGAAATTGCGCCTGGGGCCTCCCAATTACTTAATCCGTCACTGAACATTGGCATTCACGTAAATAGTACTTAACAAAAATAATATAATTTAAAAGTTGAAATCTTAAGTAGCTGAATAATGAAGCGAAATCTAGAATGTTTTGATAATCTTTACAACATTCAAAAATACAATACATAACTATAAGAAACATAATAAATGTAACAATTTTGGTACATAGTTATAAGAAATTACGCACCTGATTTATCGTCTTGGATAGTAGGTATTTCTAATCAGAACAAGAAATACGAATCGACATGCATACTTCAACACGATATTTAAAAAAAGAACTAATACTAATAAAATATACAATGGAACTTTACACGGCCCACAAGAGAACTATTTAAGCAGATCGGCATGTAAAATAAACTGAATCGCCCGATTTCCGTCCTCGATTTAAACATGTTATTCGTTTCATGGATACAATTTCTGTCACGTCTCGTCACCAAACGAAACCTTACATTGTAAAAAAAAACCTTGTCGACGAGTTGTAACGACATCTCAGTGTGCGACGTTAGATATCTGTAGGGGTCGAAATTCGAAAAAAAGTTCGGCCCGTCTCTTTATATCAAATTTATTTCCCGGAGCCGTCAGAATCTTCATTGTTTTTCTTTTACCGAACGTTGACATTTTTTTATTGAATACTACGACAGGCTTCTGCACATTATTACTAATAGTATATGTATATAAAAATGAATACCAACAACTCAATGAATTTAACCCTTTTAGTCCCAGACCATTTTGAAAAGTGCTCTGGAAAAATCCAAAGGATATATTTTCGTAAAAAACGGTAGTCTTGATTATATTATTTATCTCAGCTAAGATTTACTTAGCAGTGTTAATTTTGTTTATAGTCTCATCTTTATGATGTATAGCAGATTTTCACACATTTTGAGATTTTAAAATTCCTCGGTGAGCTAAAAAAAGAGTTTCGAAGATATTTTGGGGAAAAGTATAGGGAATTGAGGATTTCAAATTCCTTGGTGAGCTAAAAAAAACGAGTCACGGTGATATTTTGGGCAAATCGGTAAATTCCTGGGTTTTGAGATTTTGGAAAAATGTGGTGCTCGCCGCCCTAGCAGCATTTTAGATTGCGCTCTAAGGTCCGAAAAGGTTGGTAACCCCTGATGTATAGTATGATAAATAATTGTTTTATACAGGTTTTCAAATAATATCAATGGAATAAAAAAAAAAATATTAAAATATTTTTTGACTTTGCATCAATTTAAATAATTTATTACAAACATTATAACAATCGAAACTTATGTTTTATGTTTGTAAAAATAGTTCTCATTCGATTAAAAAAAATGTAAATTCAGGTATTAAAAAATAATGCAATAAGTAACTCTTATCCGATTATAATATTACATACAAAGTGGGCAGCACTGAATATTATTTTTGAATACTAAATACCATAGATCAGGGGTGGGCTGGAGGGGGCTCGGAGGGGATCGCGCGAGCCCCTTGTTAAATTCTACGAAGGCCGGCGAGCCCCTTGTTAATTTTAGAAAAAAAATCTTAGATCAAATTAGACATAACTAACATTCTTATTATCTACGACAGTTTCAGTATACACAGTGGTACATTTTTAGCCATTTATATTGATAAGTTTATGGTTAATTGCATATTGTTTCATATTATAAGTGTATAAAGTAACAATCGATTGCTTATTGCATATAATTTCATAGAAGTGCTAAAAAAAATACTCCTTTCCCGGAACACTAAGAATTGCTTGGAGATTAAGCGAGCCCCTTGTTATTGTACTGGCAGCCCACCGCTGCCATAGATCCATGCTAAATTGGAAGAAACGGGACAGAAAATATCATAAATACAAACACATTCTGTATTCGGCCTCAGGGATTCTTCGCATATATCCGCGGGGCCGATATATCGGCCTCGTGAGATTAAAAGGGTTAATAATGCCAATAGACCTGTAAATAATACCGTCTTTTTTCCGAAAATAAGACTTACTTTCTTTTTTGGTCCGAAATACGAGCTAGCTCGTATTATCGGGGGAGGGGTTACTTTTTAAGTGCAATAAGTAGATTTATATATTTTCGTTGAATATTTATTTGTATATAGGAATTTTACATTTATTTTAAATTTCAGTAATGTCAACTTCTTCTGGAACATCATCATAACATATCAAATTCTGAATTCCGTTCTGATTTTCCTCCAAATCTATTTGCTGTTGAATCATTGGTCCGAATCTCTCATGCCCTGCAATATAGCTATCCTTAAATGAGTATTACTTGTCTAAGTAGCCTGTTCGTAGTGCATTGGAAATACAACTGTCAGTTATTTTATCCCGTGAATTCTTCACCCAATTCACAACATCTTGTAGGCCAGGCTTCACAAAATTTCCACGTTTTTTTTGTCACCATTCTGTTTTCAATGTATTCATTAATTTATTATTCCATGTCCGCTCCCAATATGGAGCATATGGACTCCTAATGGAGTTTATCTCAACAGATTTTTTTCTACGAGAACTGCTTGTTACTCAGTTGCTCAACCTCTCTTTTTCCAAAGAGAGTAGGAATAGAAGGAAAGGGCAAGGACAGGACTAGTGGTTAGCTAATCGCTCTCTATACGCCCCGTTCATAGGATAGAATGGGTAAGAGGGGGGAATTCAAGACATCACATACATCCATGCCTTTGAACAGAAATTCATAAATCAATTGAAAAATCAATTTATAAAACTGCCCGTACCGGGATTCGAACCCGTGCCCTCCGTAGCGGTAGCCAACGATGTTGACCACTCGACCACACAGGCGGTTAATTTCCATGCGTAAATAATTCTGGAATGGCTTGTTTGTTGCGAAATCAAGTGTCTAGAGATAGGCAGCCATTCCCGCTGGAATCATTATCTGATCAATCCTCCTCTCAGCAAGGAAGTTTTTCATGTCTTTAGCGCAGTGAGTACTGGCTGTATCCCAATTTAGTAAACCTCTTTGACGACCCCTAAACAGAAGTGGCAGCATAAAATTGACCCACTTTCTTATAACTGCTTGGATGAACCAGGCTTTTTCACTTTCACAAGGACACAATTTTTTTAAACGCGTTCAATCTTGTCATTTTTACCCTTGGTGATGATTAACGGTGAGGCTTTCTTGCCATCCAGACGAATCGCCAAAATACAGGTAACACATGCTACGTTTTGGCATTATTGTAACTAGGGCTTATTTTTGGGGAGGGCTTATATTCCAAAAAATCCTGAAAATTACGCTAGGGCTTATTTTCGGAGGATGTCTTATTTTCGTAAAAAGACGGTAGGAAATGTTTTTTTTACCTCTTTTCGAGTTTAATTAAATTATCCCGTGGCCGCAGGCCAATTTCGGGCCCTCGCAGAACACTGCTACGTCCCATCCAATTAGGGCGCATATAAAAGTTATCGGAAAACAACATTCAACATGAAAATACACAACCTAATTTCTATCTGAATTACGGGGGGAGTGGAGGACGTAATGAAACGACGCCGCACAGCGGGGCGCGGCGACATATTAGACGTTATTGACGTCAATTATTTATGCATTGCTCAATTGACCGCCATTGCTGAATTTTTCAACCACACATTTAAAACAACGTGTTTTTTTATTTTATTTCGCTTTGGAGTTTTGAGTTAAATTCATTTGGACTGGTAATTTACTGTTGACTTTTTGATACCATAAAGTAGAAAGCGATCAAGTTTGACACAATATAAGGTTTGTCATCTTTGCCATCGATATGCAAGTTCACTCAGCTTTTTTATACTGTAGATACGTATGTTCCTCCAAAATCCGTATAAAAACTTGATAGAATAGATGAAAAAAATAAGTTTGGTTCTCTAAATCAGTGCTTCCCAACTTGGGGTACGCGGAAATATTCATTCTCTCAGTATTCTTTGTGATAAAAAATGAACATGTGAAATTAAAAAAAATCGGTGGTCCGCAGATTATTATTTTCAGATTTAGGGGTCCGTGGCATGAAAAGGTTGGGAAGCACTGCTCTAAATCATGTTTTAACACTTTTCTATCCTTTATAATATGTTGATTGGTGGTCACTCAGAGGAAGCGAAGGCTTCCGTGACGGATTTCACAGGTTCAACTTTTTTTTCAATTGATTTATCGATAGCTGTTTGAATATGTGTCACCATGGGTGTTAATAATTCCTGAGATTTCGGATTCGAAAATTTTTGGAAAAGCTAAAAAGAATTTTGAATCAGATAATGTGGCCTTTAGAGAAGAAAAGTTTTCCCACCCCTGTCCTAGACCTATACTATTCTTACGCTCTTCGGAAAAAAATGAGAGGTTGAGTAACAGGAAATTCTCGTAAACTTTTATTGAGAAGGAACATGGATTAGAAAAAAAATCTGTCAACCCTATCCAAAGTTCATGCTAAATAAAATATTTAGCGAGGGTTTTATGTTTTTAAACTGAACGTTTCAAAAAAAATACTTAATTTATATTTATCGGCAAACAATAACTTTAATTTGTAATTTTATCCAAGCCGTCTTTTTTTTAAACAACTCACAAAAACCAGAGGCGGGCTGGAGGGGGCTCGAAAGGGCTCGCGTGAGCCCCTTGTTAATTTAAGAGAATATTTTCAGATCAGAATGGTAAACAACTGCAATTTCTGACATATATATTATCTACGACAGCTTCAGTATACATAATAGTACATTTTTAGCCATTTACATTGATACGTTTACAGTAAATTGCATATTGTTACATATTATAAGTGTACTACGTAACAATCGATTACTTGTTTAATTATTACATATAATTTCATACGAGTGATAAAAAATTCACTTCTTCCCCAAAACACCGAGAATTGCTTTGATATTAAGCGAGCCCCTTTGTTAACTCGTTGGCAGCCAACCGCTGGTTATTGATGTTAATCAAATAGCCGTACATTGCGTATTGTAACATAATATAGGTAACATTCGATAATTTAAATAATTATTGTGCACAACTGTAAATGTAATTAATAAAAAAAATCCATCCTTTTCCCGTAACACACGAACAGTTTTGAGATTAAGCGAACCCTTTGCTAGCGTATTGGCAGCCCACCACTGACAACAACCTTTTTTTAGTACGAAACTGTATATAAACAAGTAATGAATACATTTACATAAATTCACATTTACATAATTCCACTAAGGAAAGGAAAAAGGACGTAACCCACACATTTTACAGGAGACGTTTTTTGACGAGATGATTTTGGGCCAAAGGTAAATTATGAAATATACACAACCTTGAAAGGAACGGAGTCTGATAAACTGGTTCTTAATTGACTTTATCTAATCACAATTTAAATGTTTTTTTCAAAAAAATCTTTTTTCATGATCACAATTTTAGCAGGCCCTTATTTTTTCACACTTAAAAGCTAAATTAAGATACTTATTTCGCATTTTAAGCTAATATCCTTTTTATAGAACGTGTATCATGTTGTATACATTGTGATTATCAAAAAAAGCTGTGGGTTACGTCCTTTTTCCTTTCCATAGTCGAATGGTTGGTTAATTGGTTTAATATAGAGAGGTACTCTTAATTACCAGGACTGTTGATTCAGACTGTTTTGACTGAAGTCAGACTCGAAAAAAAATAGTTACTTCGAGTCCTTTTTTAAAAAATATGTATTCAAATCGCTAGTCAAAAGTGGCGCCACTGAATGCTACTAAGTCTAGAAAATAATTAAAGTCGAGTTTTAAGCTCAGGTCGGAGTCGGAGATGTCTCCAGGGCCGGCGCCACCACACAGGTGAAATAGGCAACCGCCTAGGACGTAAACCACTAGGGGGTGCATAAATGGAGTACTAAAACTATTTTTATATACTCTTTTAATAATAAATAATGGTAAGTTATATATTATTTTGGTATTTGTATTTGTTCGTTATAATTATGTATAGTATTATATATGATTCGATAAAGAAAAATTGAGGGACTGAGTAACAAACAGTTCACGTATAGAAACTTCTGTTGAGATACCTCCATTAGGAGGCTATGTGATCCACATTGGAAGCGGACTTGGATTTATGATTCCAAATTGTTTTTTTCGTTATTTCGAAAAAATGCGATGATTTGCTATAAGGGGACGCGCCAATAACCGTTGCCTAGGGCGCCAAATAACATCACGTCGGCACTGGTCGTCTCACTTCTTGACGACTTCACAGCCCTGCTAATAAAACACGTTTGGGTGATCGGATATAGTAAAGTATTTTTTTCTCATGGAGTAAAATTAACTGGGAAAAACATTTCTTTTCCGCATCTGAAAAATACCGATCTTCTAGTTAGAATCTCATTGACTGGCGAGGAATAATACCCACCCAACAGTTGATTAATGTATTATTCTCAAATAATTAAGAAATATGTACGTGACATCTATAACACACAAATGTAACAAAACAAAAGGTCTGCAGCGTAGTAAGTCATAAAAGACGTTAATAGAAAAATAACTCTTGTTATTCCATGATAGGTATACCTATCATGGAATGAAAAATAAATTGTATGCCAATCGGACAATATAAAATATATGCATCGCAGAATCATTCGATTGTCCATTATACGTTGCAAAACCCTTCCAAATAATGGGTATAGCGTATAGGTAAATCATTCATTGTTGAGAAAGTGGAAATATACATATAAACAATATGTTTAAATCATTGAAGTAATTATAAGAGGAACTTACTGTTTATTTTTTCCCGTATAATTGTCACTATGAGAATGGTCAATCTGTCAACTTAAAAAAAACTTCGTGAAAGCATACTGTTTTTACATTTTAATAGAATGAAAACGTCACTGTCAGATAAAAATCGATGTTTATCTTTATTTCGCGCTTCTTTAACTGTAATTAAAATAAACATATATGTATAGGTATGTATTTATAATAATTGTAAGATACATTTGTTTAATTGGTGGCATTTATAAACTGTTTTCACATAAAACACAAGTACTACAAAGTTTACAAAACATTTCACTGATAAGCTAAACGTCAGATTTAATGAGCCATGATTGGTTTGATAAGTAGGTACATACATATTATAAATATAATACTTTATCAACTTTAGAAACACTCCTACGGATAAAAATTGAAACCAGTATTAATTCACCCCGTGTTACATGCACTTAGTGACGTAAAATGCTGTATTATTAGTAGCTGAAAATATATCGTGGCGAAATTACACGCACCGGATAGGCATGTACTAAAATAAACTGTTGAGTATGCGACCACCGTCCACTACAGATAATCTACCTTGAGATTGACCTCGCGTTGCAAACAATGTAGTTGTTATTATTCATTGACAAATATAATCATAATCAATCGTAGATATCAAAATGAAATATTTAAATTCGAAATCTGGTAAAAATAATGATTAATTCTTTTTGTTTTTAATTTTAATATTATATATGTAATTGTATGGTCCGTTAGTTGTTGTTACTTCGTTTTTAATAATTAAAACGATAAATAATAAGTATGCTTTAAATTATCTATTGTGTTAAATATTATGTTTGATATAACAAATTACAAGCAATATTATATCAACATTTTCAAACGTAAAGTAACTAGGGCTCGATTACTCCTTTAACAGCAGTGCTACCAACCCATAAAGTAATGTACACGAAAACCTTACTAAACTTAAGACAGACTTGTACAAATGCACAATCACCTTGTGTACTTGAATACAAACCATATTAATATGAGGAGGGGTACTTAAATTTATAACATTTGTACAGGCGGCCCTGAACATTTTCTTTCTGAAAATATGCACGAATATCGAATGCATTAAAGCAGAGGTATGATAAAAAAAGTAAAATGTATTTTAAAATATTTATTTACCTCTTTTTAATCAAATTAATATTCTTGAATTATCAACATTAAATTTGTCGAACCAGTCTTAACTTGTTAAGATTCCATCTCTTATTTCATTAAATTATCGATGAAAATCTTAATTTTAATAAATCTACAAAATAACAAATAAGGTATGTACATATACAAAATAACAACGCATGGAAGTTGCAGGCCGCTTGTTTTATGTTGGGGTCCCAGTATATTTAATGATAATCAATGGTATATTACGTTATTGTAGAAAAAGAGGGCGTCCAAATTTTATTCATCCTGGGGCCTCCCAATGTCTTAATCCGCCACTGATGCTAATAAGGAATATTTGAATGGCTAAAATAAGAAGAGTATTTAAGTTCTACAAAAAATATTGGATTTGATTGAAAGCTATTTTGACTATACGCCATCGTCAGATTAAAAAAGACAAACAGTACCTATATCATTTTACTTACCCTAAAATTCTGACTTTTATTAAAACGAAGGATTTAATGTATCCATCGTTTTAAGTTGGTCTAGAAAAAGAAAATAGTACATAAGTGCTTTTTAAAATTACATTGTCTATAGCCACAAACTATCTCAAACTATGCCTAATTATTTTTAATATCGATGACTGCGAGATGATATTGCACCCGATACCGGCTATGAAACCAAAATAAATTATTACAGTTTGATTTCAATTTCTTGGATTAAATATTTTCGCATTGCCAACGGTATAATTATTTTGATTAAAAAAATATTGTTTTTTTCTGTTTGAAATAGTATATAATTACAATATAATGTACAACAAAATACATTTTGAAGTATAGTATGTAAAAAGTAAATAGAATAATATCACAGCTCAATTAATTATTAATGATTTCCTATGCCAACCTTAAGCAATTAAAAAAGGAATATAAGTACTAGAGGTCTGCACGGGCCAAAATTTTACAAAACTACCCGGTCCGAGCGCGAAAAACTCACACCCGACCCGGCCCAGGCCCGAGTCTAACTATACTTTTTCCAAGATTATCTCCGAAAGTCCTTTTTTTTTTAGCTCACCGATAAATTTGAAATCCTCGATTTGCTATATTTTTTCCCAGACTATATCCCAAATTCCAAAGCCCGGCCCGGCCCGAGCCCGACTCTCAATTGCGCTAACCCACCCGAGCCTGCGGACCAGGCCCGGGCCCGTGCAGACCTCTAATAAGTATTGATATTGTTTGTGTCTACTATCCTCCTCTTGCCCAGTAGAAAAAAAACCCTAACCTTTATTTTTCATTTATAAGATGAGCATTAAAATAAATTTCAATATTGTAAATAAAAATCTAATGAAAGATTTTCTGAAGATAGTCTGAAGTAATTGCCAAAAAGGCGGAATACGTGACATAACAAATAACACAACCAGTATTCAGTGGCAGATTGAGCACCTGGGAGACCCTAAGCGCAATAAAATTTGGATGCCCTCTTTTTCAGATAACTTAAAAGCATTGCAAAATTCCATGTTAAATAAAAATTAATATGGAAGACTGATATTTTCGATGGATTCGGTGGTAACTTTGTGAAAGTTCATTTTAATATAAAATAAAATAACTTAGATTATTCCACGTATTGTGATACAAACTGTGACACGTGTTTCACCTATTAAACAGTATGTAGCACAATACGTGGAATAATCTAAGTTATTTTTTTCTATAATAGAAGACTGAATTTATACTAAATGGATTTAATTTAATATATGCTATTTTGGGAGCTTTAAGGCACGAATTCGCCAAGCGCGCGCCTCTTAAGCTTATGGGATAATCCGCCTCTTCCAGTAGTATACAAAGTAGTCAATTTTAATTGCAGTGGCGGTTCCTGACCTAAAATCTTGGGTGGGCTAGAGAAAAGCATATTTCCACTTCACCTTATACATTAATCTACAAGCAAATTAACAAATACTACGACACTACTGCAATGCATAAATTATTATATAATAAAATCAATGCTAATGTAAGTAAGAAATATTAAAAAATTCATACGGGATCTTAAATCTCTCTCTTAAGTCTCTTTTAAAGTGAAAAAACAAGTACTAACAGCAATACAGAGCTAGCTGTCAGTGAGAGTCAATACCTGTCACTTTCATACAATACATCGATATTGGTATTTGTGTTTCAATGCATAAGTATGCGTCATGGGCTAAATCAGTTCAGCCCCCAACGAAGACAGAAACTTGTTAAGTTAAAGCACAATCGTGTGTATTAGGTGACGTTTCCGTACATACAAATACAATAAAAATCTAATCGTGCTTGATTGCGCCCCAGTGTAAAGAAATATTGTCTGTGGTTACGGGCTAGCCGTTGCTAGCCCTTGAGTGGTGTTGCCAGAGTGACGTAACGTCGCCTCTTCCCTGTGAAGTATTTATAGGGTTATTGTTTTTTTATGCCGGCTCAGTTTAAAATTGTAATACAAAACACAATCGGGAATATGATTGTAGGTAGACGTAACATTGTTTTATATTGACAGAGGAAAATTAAAACAAAGATATTATATTCATTTGGGAAAGGTTAGTTACGCTTATAAATGTATTTATTTTGTTCAGCGGCCGAATTGCTGTTCATTTTTATTCAGCCATCTAAAGTTTTGGGTGAAAAATGCAGGTCGGGCTTAGCCCACCTAGCCCAGTACCTAGAACCGCCACTGTTTAATTGTATAGTATAACTTCCAGATTGAAAATAAATTTATGAACATGCTTTATCTTTTGACAATAACCTAATAAAGTAAATCTTATTCTGACATAATTAAAACAATAATAATTTGAGGTGTCAAATTTTTATTTAAAAAAATATTGTTGGATCTGATAATAAAATTATTAGGTCCGAAAAAATATTCATAATAAAATTATAGTTTATTTATTTCATATGGTATTCCGATGGCAAATGCTAAATGCTTTCATCATAATAAATCTATGGTATGTCTGTGGTTCGTAACTCAATCAAGCTAAACAAAAGGCTGTCGAGAGTCCATTTGGACGGGTTTATGTTACGATTACGAAAAACATTAGTTCCGATGTGTTATGACCGCGTTCGTTTTTCCATATGAATATGATTAGTGTTTTACCAGTTCACACCTATCGCTTTTCACTATGATTGAATCGCCGATTTCCCGTGTAGGGGTGGCCATTGCCAATTTTGCATTTTGGCATTTACAGTTTACATTGACAATTAAAAACAAAGCGATCTCGAGAAATCGGTGAAAACTACCGAGCCGCAAACGAAAGGACCGCTAATGGAACACTGAGTACTCCGCGAAGTGTGGCTCTCATCGGCGTCGTTCGTACATGTAGCAGCAAACTGTACCATGTCTCAAAATCAAGGCGAGGTTCGCGCGAGCGGCCCTAACCAACCGCCGAAGGACATCTATGCCTTGCTACCTGACATGCGAGCCGTCGGAGTGGCTTCCGAAGAAGTTGACCCCGGCGGCGAAGAGCTCCGCTGGATGCCCGCACAGGCCAGTGACCGCGACCTCGTCATGTATCTCAGAGCCGCGAGATCCATGGCGGCCTTCGCCGGAATGTGCGACGGAGGTTCTCCCGACGACGGCTGCGTTGCCGCCAGTCGCGACGATACCACCATCAACGCTCTGGACATACTCCACGACTCGGGATACGACCCAGGTCGCGCCCTACAGGCACTCGTGAAGTGTCCCGTTCCTAAAGGTATCGATAAAAAGTGGTCTGAAGAGGAAACAAAAAGGTTCGTGAAAGGAATACGTCAGTTCGGAAAAAACTTTTTTCGCATTAGGAAAGACCTGCTTCCGCACAAAGACACCTCCGAACTAGTCGAATTCTACTATTTATGGAAAAAGACCCCAGGCGCCAGCAATAATAGACCGCACAGGAGACGGCGACAGGGAGGCGGGTCTCTGCGTCGCATCCGGAATACCCGAGCGTCCAGAGCGGGCACCCCTAGAGATGCTCCGGAGGCTCCGGCACCCCAAGACGCTGCCAGACCTTCGCCTGCCCCTCATAAAGAACTCGGAGAGACTAGTTCTGTCACGGAAGATGACAACTCGGAAGACGACAGCGATTCTAGAGATGCTGGAGATCTCAAACCTGAAGTACGTCCGCCTCCCGACAGTCCTGATGGTTCGCCTGCCAGAATGAGAACCAGAAACAAGACAAAAGAGCAAACCACTCCCAATTCCAAACGAAATCAGGATGGAAGTGATGCTGACGAAGGCGGTAAGCCCAAAGCCAAAACTCCCAAATCATCTCAGAACTCGACAGAGAAAACCGCTAGCAGTACAGTGGCGGCCAAAGACAAAAAGAAATCTGTTACCAATGGTAAAGTGGATGCCAGCAAAGTGAAGAAGCGTATCCCTGATGATTCGGAAACAGAAAATTTAGGGGATACAGAGATCGGTATCTTTAAGAAAAAGCGAACTGGTGACCGGTCAGATAGTCCCACTGAGAGTCTCACAAATGACAGCGGTTCTGTAATGGATGACGCTGACAATATCGAAATTGATCCTGAATTGTCTGAGTTTAATTCGGTTAAAGAAGAAATATCTGAAAATGTTGAAATGTTAGTCAAAATTTCCAACGGCAATGAGGTGAAGTGTGAGAGTGTTGATACCAATATTGCGCAAACTGCACCTCTAAATGAAATTAAAGAAGTTATAAGTAATCACAATCCCGGTGATTTACCTCCCCCTGAACACAATTTCTTGTTTGACAAAGAGGACAGGGTACCATCTGAAGATATAAAAATTGATCCTCTCTCGGACGAGCGCGTCGACTTGGCTGAGAGCCTGTTCAAGCTGGGGGATATAAAGAAAACAACTGACCATAAAATGGAATTAATAATACCACGAGTGACCCCCCCTGCTGCAGATCCTCTTGAGAAAATTAAAATTAAGGAGGAAGCTGACAGTGATGACATTAGCCGTCAATCTCATAAAGACGAATACGGACGTGATCCTCTTGCACACGTTCACCACCCTCCGTACGGAGCGCCTAATAAACATGGTATCCCGGATGGAACCTCCATCAGTTCTAATTATCATCCGGATGGAAGCATATTCATTCCCCAGGCAGGTATTAAAATAGAAAACACACTGAACCCAATCCATTTCAGTTCATTAAATGAGAACATATTGAAGACTGTGAAAGAATATGGAGGAGGCATGAATCTCTATGGCTTCAATTCTAATGGGCCACATTCTGTAGATACCAATGATCGGAACATTCCTGGTACGCTCAGCACAGTCATCAAGCTGGAGCCCCGTGATGACACTCCTGACATGAAAACGGAAACAGTATATACAGCGACGGTCAGTGGGGGGAACAATGATGTCTCTAATCAAAGAGGTGGCCACAGCCCTGATCGTCGTCGACGCACTCCTCCTCCAGTACCTGGCACTCCGTCAGATGTGGATTCTCGTTCATGCAATCGAGAAACTCCTTCACCTATCCCAGTAAGAGGCGGTGAATCGATAATCAAAGATTCAGACTCGACCGATGGCGAGCGACCGGATTTAAACTCGCACCCTAATAAAAAGACCGATTCGCAAAGTGCTTCACTTCCAAAGACAGCAATGCCCGGAGGTCCTCCGCTGAGACCGGATGCTCAACATCTCAGACTCCCATTCGAAACAGAAGGCTCTCCCGGCCCCGGTCCACCGCCTGTATCTGCTTCTCAAGCATCTCTACCTGGACTCCTCCAGCCAGGCTCCCTTGTTTCTATGGGTGCACCTCCGCTAGGGATGCCGCAATATGGCTACATGAATAATCCTTATGGCCACCCTCCGCCACCAATGCATTCGGCTAATGATAAACTCGGCGGTCCGATCACTTCGTCAGTTCAGCAGATGGTATCTGCGCATGCTAATATTTCAACCTTGCATTCTTCCGAGAGCCTAATACGTTCTGCCCCATCAGATATTTTGATTCCGCAAGATCTTAAAATCAAACTTGAAGTGTCAGATGGAAACGCCAACGGATCAACTCATCATCAAATATCACCCAGTTTGAATCAAAACCTAGTGGACCCACTCCAATCTCTCAAGGAAGTCAAAGTACCTGGATATTCTGGAATCACTAATCTTCCCCCTATCAATGCACATGGTGTAGAATCGACCACATCTAGCGAAATTGGAAATGGCCGTCCGCCGAGTCGTCCTCTCAGCGGTGGCGGCCCGCTCCCTGGTGCTTTTCTGGGGCCACGAATCGAAGGTATCAAAAAAGAACCTGACTATGCTCAGCACACCCCTGGACCGCCAAATCCCCACTTAGGTGCTATGGACGCGCCCAATGCTCCTGTTCCTATCAAAAGTCCTCATACTCCCACCCCGATCAAAATGCAACTTTCTGGCCTACATGTAAATTCCAGCCCACTCTCTACTACGCCCCCTTACTCTCGTCATCCGGCCAGTCCTTCGCAGTCTCGTCAGATATCTCCCTCACCTTTACAACAGAATCCGCCCGTTTCACACTCAGCATTGAATTTGATGAATCCGACACCCCTTTCATTGCCAACGACTATTCCCGGTCCTGTCATGCACTCCTCACAACAACAAGGGCCCCATCCGCACCCCTTCGCTCCTCCGATGCACCATCCCCATCATCAACTACTACACCATTCGCTGTTTGCAGCAGCAGCTGCAGCCCATGCCATGCATCCTTATTATGCGCACCCTCACGCCGGCTATCCTATGGGTTATCCGTACGGATATGGGCCCATGCCTCAGCCTCATCCCATTCCTCCGATGCACAATCCTCCTGTCAGCGCACCCGGTAGACATGAGACTGCCATGGCCCTCGGAAAACCTCCGTCAATTGAGTCTACCATGCTGACTTCTCACCATAGCTCTTCGAGCTCATCGGTCACCACTAGATCCCTCCGAGAGATATCAGAGACCACCGAAGACTTACGCAATTCCAATCTGTCCACTGAAAGGCATCAAATGCACGAAACTCTGATGACTCAACACCATTCTACGAGTCATCACAGCTCTGTGCACGCCAGCACTGAGAAGCAACCTAACCAGGCGGGGGCCAGCCACTCTCTCACGATCTCCCACTCCACTTCGAGTAGTGCATCTCAGTCCATTCAGCACAAAATTAACACTCAGCAAAAGCAAAACTTGCATGCTGGGTCACCCCACGGTCACATGTCCGCCAGTCTATCGCAAACAACAAGCACGTCGTCAAGCATCAATGTTGCCAATAGTCATGCCCATCATCATTCTCATCACCATTCTCACCACCATGAGAGACTTTCGCCTGCAGATCAAATGTTGGTCAGACATCATGGCAAACTCTTGCCTGGCAATCCGGGAAATCCTCATCATCTGATGATTCAGCCTGCCCCCCTCAGCCATCATATGGCTCTAGGGTTGCCTCCGGGACCTGGTGCCAGTTCTTTGGAAAGTCTGAGAATGCACGCCCAGGCTGCTGCTAGTCTTCAGCAGCACCAAAAGCCTGGCTCGCCCCTATCCCTGCCCCACAGTCATCCTCATCGACTGCGGCCTCCTATTGATGATACACCTCCGTCCGACGCCCCCCTTAAATTGGAGACACCTGGCCAGACTCCAGAAGAGGAGGAGATACCTAGCCCTGCTCACATTCCTCAAGGCCCATCCCCTGAGCCTAAAGTTGAGGACACCGAATGTCATCGAACGCAATCTGCTATTTTCCTACGACATTGGAACAGGGGTGACTATAATTCTTGCACTCGCACAGATTTAATTTTTAAGCCTGTACCGGATTCGAAGTTGGCACGTAAGAGAGAAGAACGCATTCGTAAACAGGCTGAAAGGGACCGAGAGGAAAGGGAGAAAACAGCTCAGCAGGCTCATGCCAGGAAGATTTCCACACCAGATAGACCGGATGTAAAGCCACCATCTAGAGGAACACTTGAAAGTGTACCATCCCCGTATGACCGATTCCCCCGACAGGGCTACCAAGATACGCCTGCATTGCGTCAGCTGTCTGAGTATGCTCGACCGCATGCGGGCTTCAGTCCTGGTAACCTTCAGCGTCATTGTATGGATCCCATGCTCCAATATCAACTGAATTCCATGTATGGGCCAGGAGGAGCCCGAGAACTAGAACATCTAGAGAGGGAGAAGAGAGACAGGGAGATCAGGGAATTACGAGAAAGAGAACTGAGCGACCGGCTCAAAGAAGATATGATGAAGAGCGCAGCAGCCGGTGTCCGCGTTGACCCGCACTGGTTAGAGATGCATCGACGTTACGGAGTGCCACCACCGCAAGGTGGTATGCCTGTACATCCGTTCTCTCTCTATGGGGGACCTCCAGGCCCCGGCCAGGCGGCTCTCTCCCAGTTAGAGAGAGAGCGGTTAGAGCGCCTCGGAATCCCTCCACCCCCGCAGCAAGGTCAGCCTGGTGGTCCTCCCCATCCCCATTCTCAACACCACCCACACCATCATCCGGGAGGTGTTGCAGCTGCTCAACTAGAGGCAGCAGAACGCATTGCTCTCGCCACAGACCCTATGGTGCGGCTGCAAATGGCTGGAATCAGCCCCGAATACCACGCACACACTCACGCCCACACCCATGCTCATTCGCACACACACCTACACCTGCATCCTGGACAGCAGGCGGCAGCCGCTGCTGCCCAGCAAGAGAGTTGGGAGCGAGGAGCGCGATTGGCGCATCCGGAACTGTTATCGCGACCGTACGCTGAACAATTCGCACAACAGGCTGCTGCGCAAGACCAATTACATAGACAGCTTCTACTGGAGCGCCATCACCACGCTCAGCAACCGCCTCACGAGGACTACCTTCGTCTGCAGCAAAGAGAGCGTGAGCTCAAAGTGCGAGCGCTAGAAGAGGCGGCTCGGGCTGCCCGACCCTGAGCAATTCTATTTGACAATTTTTGTGCCCGTGCTAGGAAATCCTTAATCGGAATTGTAAATATATTACTGACTGTAGTCTTTACCCTTATTCTACCATCGGTGTGCCGGACCGAGAATGGAATATTCTGTGACTCGATTGCGGGACAATTCTGATCGACCCCAGTGACTGCTTTCCAAACGGTGTTGCGTAATTTTCCACGGTGACAATTAGTTTTAGGTGCAACTTTCGACGTGTTTGACTGATGATTGATTGGAGAGTGAATAGTAGAATTTTACTTACTTTTAACTAACTGTTTTAAATGAATTTATCGCATCAGAAATATAGATTAATACGAGATATTTGTGTATTATGAACTAAGGTGGTATCCGTATCATATATTTTTGGCTTCATTGTATGTATATAATTTATTCAAATTTAAAAAGTGGCTTAAAAGACTATATACTGAATTTTCACTACTGCACACGTTTTTCTACCCTGTGAAGGTAATATTTAGGGTCTAATTCATGATATTTGCGGGGCTTTTTTTCCAAAACTGACTATCTCCACAATTTTGCATAAATCAGTTTAGTACGCAGATTGTTAATTGGTATTGATTCGTATATACATTAGAAACCAAATCAATCAAAATCTGTGTATTTTGCTTTTAAAAATTGGACTTTATCCGACAAACTAATACCTGTATGAAACTCAATTTTTTTTAACTGTAACATTTATAGTTTCTTACCATTCCGAAATACTAAAAATTCTTATTTTCCATAACTGACAATTTCCCGAAAGTTTTTTTTTTATGTATTCATTTTATATGCACATGCATAATCGATCATTCAAATAATTCATTTCAAATTGTGATTCCTGAAAAATGTGCAATAATGGAAATAGTCGATTTTGAAATAGGACCCCACATTTTATATTACCTGTTATTTTTTTTATAACTTTACATTTCAAATTTATCATCACAGAATTAATCAGCATTTAGAAACTTATTTTTTATGATTTGTCCTGTGATTTAAAAATGTTAACTATTTTTTTTTATTTATATGTTCAGCAGGATGGTAAAAGATTGTAACAAAAATAAATATTATTTGGTTTATACAAATCAACATTTAAACTACGCTTCGCAGGCCAAATATTATGTTTACTAGAGCGTGCACTGTGTTTGCTATCTTCAATTATGTCTACTCTGTCATGCTAAACACATTTAGGGTATCTGAAATTAAGGCAAACTGGAGAAATCAAATAACTACTTGTATTACACAGCGTCATTGTAATAGTACTTTTTAAAAAAAATATATGTTATTTATTGTTGGTGTCTTACATAACTATTTAAATGACTGCCAAACATGATTATCTGTTACACATATTGATTCCTTACACATTTTATTTCTTGTTAATGGTTACATTATTTTTGTAACTATTTAAGACCGGTCGACTGTCATTCTGTGGCAGTTAATTACACCTCAATTCATACAAAAATATCTTTTATTGAACATAAGTATAATATATACCGTACTGCTTTTTTTTTTGTTGCTTCGAGACACTACACTTGGATATATGAAATATTGATTCCTTTAAATATGCACACTTGGAAATGGGTGATTTCGCAAAAGAACCCCGTAATTAATCCACTGTCGCTAATACAATAACGTAATAAAATTTTACTAACAGAAAAGTTAGATGACATATTTCGACTGTTTTTTTATTGCTTAATGACACATTTTTTACATTCTATAATTACTAATCTCCGAGGCAAATATTGTGTCCCTCTGGCAAAACTGTGTTCAAAATGTGATGTGAATTTAAGAAATTATTTTTTCTCTAGCAGAGAACTCGACATACATTTGAACTATACATTGTTAAATTGTGTGTGATTGTCTCAAAAATATTTACCGTTGATTCACTCAAAACAATAGTATGACATAATATTTTCTTTACCTGTTTTGCCACTGAAAATTGCTTAGATTTGTCAGATTTACCCATCTATGCTTAACAGGGTGATATTGTGCAGGTTATGAATAATTTATATTGATGGATCTGAATACATTTATAAAAGATAAACTTTTTTTAAAAATTAATATGACATTCTTATATATTTTTAATCGTGAATTAATTGATGATTTAAAAGAAATGTATTTAAGGATTATTAATTGTGAAAACTATATTAAAATGATTGTCAGTGTAATAATATAATGACTAGATGATGTTATCATTCGGTGTTTTTTTTTATTTTATTGATTATAATTGGAATAATTCTATTTTGAGCCACGTTGCATACTGAAAATCTATATGACGCATGTAACGCTATTTATCAAAATTGTGCAGTGACATTTTGTCATTTTGAATCTTTAATCATTTACATAAATCGATGATCAATTATTTCAATATTTAAACAAACTGTCGAATCCCAAAAAGTGTTGTTGTAATTGCAAATGACCTTCCAAATCAAATTTAATTGATTCAGGTATGAAATCACCTAATATATTTTTGCTCATATTATTTTAATATTCAATATTATTTATTATCTGCAATCTATAAATAATTTTACGTATGTATTAATTATACTTGGAAAAACTTTTTTTAATTATAGATAACTATTATTATTTTACAAATCACCACTTTAACTCCTAGTTTCAATTTAAATCATATCGTGGGTATAGATTTTTATTTATCTTTGTTTTAAATTGAGTAATGAAATTGAACGTTAAAATTAATTTATATAAATATAAGATAATTTTCTGTAAAAAATTCACAATTTTGTAACAGGATCAATGCAAGCATTTTCATCAGCTCATCCTTTGATAAAACTGTGGAAATATGAAAAAAATATGATATTTTCTTAAACACATAGTTTACAATTGAGAACAGAAAAGAAATAAATAAACATTTGAATTTAATACATTTAAACTCTCGGATTTAATACATTTATTTGAAGAATGCTTCCTATTCAGAAATCGCTGTCTTTACAAGTCCTGACTTTAGACTGAACTTTCTGTTTCCCACTAAGATGAATCAAATTACAAGTCAAACCCTGGTGCCAATAAAGTTTAAACTGTTAAATCTACATAGAACTTTTTCTATGCCTAATAGAGCAGCGGTCGGCAAAGTGTGGTCTGCAGAGAAATCTGGCATTATTTTATGAACTTGGTGCATTTTTAGACGTCTTTGATCACTTTTATTTCAATATGTAATATTTAACAACGTTCAGTTAGTGGTCCGTTCGATTAAAATTGTCAATTTAGTGGTCCGTGAGCCCAAAAAGTTTGCCGACCGCTGTAATAGAGCTACTGCTTACCAAAATGAACTCTGTCATGTCTACGATTACCTTGCTCGTAATTTAATTCGTATAAAATATGTTTTGTTGGGAGCATCCAAAACTTAATTTTTAGTTTTGTAATAAAACTTTTTTGTGATGTGAAATTAATATAGAAGAATTAAATATTTTTTTAGAAATGCCTTAATTATTATTTTTTAAATAAATAAACTATGTATATAAATAAATGCAGGCATAGAAGTACTTTGTAACTTATTTAGAGAGTAGGCTCGGACCGTTACATGAATATTCATCCGTATCATGATGCCTGAAAAAAGACTCCAACAAAATTAACGACATATTAATGCATTCTTATATATTGCAAAATTTGCAAAAAAAAAGTTGATAATTTTTTATTGCGAAATAACGTTACGCAAGTTTTACCCAGTGCTTCCTAAATAATTCATATCACTTTGCAATAATATTGCACAATATGTTCTTTAATTCTTGACGTCAAATTATTTGAAATCGGAAATGCTATTCATTTGGTACATCGACTAGCGATTGAGAGTTAGAAAGGTAAAAATTAAATTTCTGTCACTTCCATCAATGTACATCACCAAATTTCTTTTTTTTGTAAATAAAATTATTTTAGCATTAATTTCAGTCATTCAGTATTTTATCATTATCCATTTTGAAGTGTTTCTTCTTTCTTATAATTTGTTTAGCGTTAAAAAAATTATAAGAATCTGATTTCATTTTTTATATTATATTTATGTTTTTGCTCCAGTTTTCGATGCATTGGATTAATTAATGTTAAAAATTTACGCTCAACTTGACAAGGTTCTATCAATTGTCATATTATTGCAGAGCTTTCAGATTAAAATTCGTAATAAGTGGTTAAACCCAAGAAAATAAACATATTGAAAAATCTATGTATATCACAATAAAATATATTATCCTTAAATTTGGTGATTTTCAGAATCTCATTTATGTGTAAAATTGCAGGGGACCACTTACTGAATCAAAAGTTCATAATATGCTTTGCTATCGATTGTATAGAACTTAAGGGCTCCTTATTTGACTTCCTTTTGTGCAAAACTATTATAATCGCTTTGTCTGCGGGAGTACCTGGTAGCATTGGTTTTGAGATATGTTAATTTATAAGTCTAGTGTTCATTAGCACTGCATTTAGTATTTAGGGCTCAAATAGAATGTTTTCAAACGTAATAATTAGGTATGATTCATCTAGTTTTTTTATGATTTCTAACTGAATTAACAAAATCTGTTAATTCTATTGAATCTTCCGTATTTATTTATCTTTCCTTCTCTTATTACCGCTGTACAAATCATAGATTCACTATATTTTTTAATGAAATTTCTATATAAATAAATGCATTCTATTAAATGATCGATAATAATTGTCGTTGAATGAATTTTTCCACTGTATATTGTCTGTACTTATATTGTGGTATATTTACTTTATTTTGATATTAATGAATTGTTTCTATTGTAAATATGTATAAGAGAGATCCGCTCGGCTCGAAATAAATTATTTCGATGCAATAATTTATTATGTGTCTGAAATTTGATAATATTGTTTTACAATAAGTTCGACACCAACTGCCTTTTTTTACTGATCGCTAGAATATTTAATTTTAGTGATAATATTCAGAAGCAGCAATGAATTTTACTTTATGTCGGGGTTACTGTTAAGAAAGCCAACTTACCTAATATATGACACTCGCATTTAAGCGAGCGAAATCTTTCGGCTTCTCGTGTACACCGCAAACTAGAATGACGATTTAGCAAAAAAATTCGGTGATTAAAGTTTGTGTGCTAGACTTATGAAATGTAATTTATTTTGTGGACGAGGAATATATGTTTATTGGGAATTAGTCAAATGTAGGTCCCATGATAATTTGATAATTTTTTTAAAATATCATTAGTTAGCAGCAATATAACAAAAAATAAGAACTGTAATATAAATAAATATTCGAGAAGAATATTTGGGTATATCACTTTTATAGACACACTTTCGTGTATTTATAAATACTGTTTAGCAATAAGTTTTATTTGATGTCTTAGTGCTTTCATGTAAAGGTTCTATACTAATATATGTGAATATAAAATCTGCTTGTTTTATTATATCAATTTTTGTTTCCATTTTGATTTCAGTACCTGCATAAAATGAATGACTGATGCAAGTTTTTCTCTCAATATATACTTTCGGTAGTTAGCAGCAGCTCACAAAAAGCATATCTTTCATGGAATATTAAGTAAACATAGGAAATTCTTTACTATTGAATGAATTATCATTTATTTGGTAGAACTCCATTATAATAAGATAAAATTATAGAACATGATTGATAACATTTTTGCTATAATCAGAACATTATCATTTCAAATGAGTAATATTTGAGCAGTTCTTGATCACTTACCCATTGTTCAGCATTTCATATTCATTGTTATATATGAGGGAGTCAGAAGCAAAGATAGCAAGCAATTTCTAAAAAATTGAAATTTTAATCAATTGATGCAGAATCATAGAGCTAAATATTCTTCTGCTTGTGGGCAGTTATTTCAGTAGCAAATCTGTTTTTGTTCCGTAGAAAACAAGAACTCAAAAAGTCATGTGACAAAATTTTTACACAATATTGACCTTCTCGTATATTAATATTTGTTCAATATTTGAAAGCATCGCCGTTATATATTTAATCATGTACCAACCTTGTAATCATGTGTAAAGTATATATAATAATTATATTCTGTAAAAATGTTACGAACATAACTGATCAGTTATTTTTAAAGGTGTAATAGTTTTCACGACAACGTGGAGCCAAAATAGTTATCAATTAAATGTAGAATCAAATACATACTTAGATATTTTTATCTTATTCTTTTACTATTCTCATTTTATAAGCATACAAAAAGTGGGGATACGTTACATAAATTTAAAATCCGCATTACTTTGAAACAGCGAGTCAAAATATACCCAAAATCGCATAAAAAAATCTTGACTTCCATAGAAAAAGTGGGGATACGTTACATAAATTTTAAAATCTGCATAACTTTGAAACAGCGAGTTAAAATATACACTAAGTCGCAAAGTATAGGTAAATTAGGGGAAGAACACGGTGTATAAATATTTAAAAATATTCAGTCACTGTATGACAATTCTAAGTGTGTTTTAAAGCGTGTGGTTCTAAATTACTCGTTTAGGAAGAAATAGTCTGCATCAATTTCATAAAACTATGGTTTTTTTCTAACAATGAAATTTACTACTTTATAAGTGATATTTTGATCTTTTTCATTATGCTGATTAATTATTTAAATGAATAATACTTTGGATATCATATTTCAGTAACATGAATCAACATTGAATTGAAAATGAAGTATTTGGACTGCCACTTAGAGGAATATAACTTTTCTCTATCATAACTACAATGCCAAGCTCTTGTTTCCATGAGTCACGATCAACAGTCCACTGAAGACATAATACCATTATGTATATTGTAACAGCAAGTCTAAAACATGTGAACAGTTACATTATTCTCTTATTTATCTATTATTAATAGTTTAAAAAAAAAAAACTAATTGTGCTAACCTTCGATTCTCGGTGGAATTTGTAGTAGAATGAATAGGTTATTTAGTTTAAATTAAAACAACTTCCTATTAGCATTTGAATATATTTTTATTTCTCAGTTACACAGTTAAATTATAAGAACAAGCGTAAGGTTCACGTCTCAATTTTACGGGACCCGTGAGCCGATTGTTAAGTTACAAGAACAGAATGCGCATGGAATCGAAGAAGCAAAAAAATATTACTTGACGGAGGGACGGAACTTTGTCACTATTCTCGTGAAGAAACATTTGCTCAATAGAATGTCAAACAGAATTACAAATGTGACCATGATAATATATGAAAGCACAATATAATTTCGTAGTATTTAATCTGATCAGAACCAGTTTAGTTTACTGAGTGAATATAATTAGTAGAGGTCTGCACGGGCCGAAATTTTACAAAATTACCCGGGCCCGAATCTAATACCACATTTTTTACCTGAAGCCCATATTTATGTTCCACAGCCTGAAAAATTTACAACAATATACGATTCTCTATTTCTTATTTTACAAATAATATTACTGCATGGCTGACTTATGACACGAACATAGTTTGAAATATTTTTCTGATGAAATAAATTCCGGACCTGGCCCGAGCTCGATTCTCAGTTGCGCTTACCCACCCGAACCTCGAGAAACTTGAGGGCCAGGCCCAGGCCCGTGCAGACCTCTAATAATTAGATATGGGCATTAATACAAATTGCAACTCACCTTATCAGGAAAAAAACAAAATAAAAAGAAATTTCATTCTCTTAGCTAACAGGGCGTTTGCGAACATTTTTGATGAAAAATCAGGATACAGGTAATTATTGACTTTCGAAGGTTCGCACTTACGGTCAAAAAAATAGTATTTTGTGCAAAAGAGTATTGGAAGAATTTTAATATTCTTCGTGGAATTAAAAATATAGGAAAAAGTTATAGAAAAATCGTATTACATCAAATGGTTTAATTTTATTTTTGTTCAAGTATTCTTGTTTTATTTTCATTGGTATTTCATACGTATGGTAACGATTGGCTAACTTTTAAGATCTGGCAACTATTGACATTTCTGTCAGATAGCATGTTTGTTTTTTTACCTATGTATATCCAAATACAAATACATAACTATAGATCAAATTTATCATAACAAACTGATTTAAATAGATAAAATGTTGTCTGAGTTTCATCAAAAATAAATTACCAAAGTATACTGATTGTTTAAATAGTTATTCGGCCTATCATTTTCAATCAAAATGACAAAACATCAATGTGAACTCAAGAGATTTTTTATTTTCAATTCAACATTGGGACCAAAAGAAGGCCAGGTAGGTCGATAAAGATGTATATAAAAACATTTCTGGTTTGGTTTTTATCAGCAAAAAAATAAAAGGTTCTTCAATACTTCCAAAACGTACTAAAAATCCAAGAAAAACCAATAAAAATATTTTTATGAAAATAAATCATTTTACTATGAAGGCATTTAAAATTCGAATCCGGTCTGCTTACCAGCTAATATTCAACAGTCAATTTAAACTTTTTATTGATTACTTTTTTAGGAAAATGAAAGGATACTCTATTATTACCCTCACGATACTCATATGGAGAAGAAGAAAATAACTGTTGGATTATGTGAGGCGATTATCAAATTTATGCTGTAAGTCTATAAAATGTTGAATTTCTTTTCTAGGTAAATATGTTTTATAACATGCTGCCTTTTTTTACGTGAAAATGAACCCAATACCGCTAATAAAAATGTAGCTATGTAAGAATTGCCAAACTATAAAAATACATGGGAATCTTGGTAGTTAATGATTTTCGTGAAATACAGATATAATGTCAGTATGAAAAAATCAAAAAACCATGTCAAATGAAACATCTTGGAAATTACTATAGAGAAAATTTGAAATATGGTGATGAATTTTAGTAAAAATATAAAGTAAATGACATAAATTATGGGTTTCTTTGATTCCATCGTTTGAGTTTTTTATTTTTTCGTATCCCCAATTAAGCTTCCCAGAAAATTGCATTATTTTCTGCAGGATTTAGTAAATGTTCGGTGAGAAAAAGAGTAGCATGTTATAAAACATATTTACCCTCTTTTAATCTTCTCTGCAAATATGCTTTACAGCATACTACTGTTTCTTCCTGAAAAAATCTATATGCTGTTAACAACATTGTAGTTCTGTGGAAAATTCAATTGCACATAGGAAAATTTCAAATTGCCATTCAAGGGAATAATGGAAACCGATAATTTACGCGAAATACAAACATATTGTCAGTATGAATAAGCCATCATAAAGTGTGTCAAATAATTTTTTTTAAAATACACCATAGAGCAAATTTGAAATATGGCGAAGAATCATCTTAATATTTCCTAGTTTGGGATGATAACGATTAAAATCCATGTTTTTTCTGTTCCTGGGACCATAATTTATCACTGGTTAATGTACACAACCATAATGAAAGCTTTATGGTTTTTTTTATGTTTTCAAATATAAAGACCATTGTTACCATAACTTATGTCCAAATTTTAGTAATTAATATTAACGCTAATGCTTTGAATATTGAGTGGGGAAAATGCACTGTTTAGGGTCAGGCATTACTAATTCAGTGTAAGTACTTTCTAAATTGTAATATAGTAAAATAGTTTTATTACAGTAATAAAGTTCTGCTGAAAAGATTATGTTCAATGATATGTTAATGAAGTAAATGAAGGGCAGAAGAATTCATATTATAGCAGGTTTTACACAAGTGCAATCTGCATAATGTGATATTGTTATTCACTTATGCTGATAGCACACAGACGCGGAAACGGAATGAAAGCTGACAGTACTATCATAAGGTTGTGCTTCGTACCAGTCCACTTCTGTTCGGCTTTCGCATCAGTGTGCTAACGGTGTTAGGCAATCTAACATTATTGAAGCCGTATTGCCCCTTTACTACAGTAAATTATTCAAACACCCTCCCTTTCCTCTTAGAAAAAACAAATGTTAAAATAACACTATTTTTATATTATATTTCATGAACTGTATGTTCCTTGAACTAAGGACCAATTTATGTAAAATGGATTTAAATGCAGAAGAACTTGAATACAAAAAACTGAACTAGCCTGTCACAAAAAGATTAAAAAGGTAACTGATTACAATATCGCAATGTGCAATCAGCTTCTAGGTTTGAGGAGTGTCCACTAAATGCTGCAAATTTAAAAATGACCCGTTTTAAAACACTAAAATTTGATGTAAATTATTTTCTAGAACATTTTCTGCTGACGATTGTGAAGCGCTTCACACACAAAAAACAAGGGAGGTATTCTATCAACCGGAACCAAATTTTTGGATGGTAATGGTTAGTAAAGTTCAAAATATTGTAATAAAACATCTTATCAAGATAAAGTAAAATTAATGTCTATGTTTTATAATCTATTGTCTGTTCTTTTCACAGACGGTAAATGTTCCTTATGTGCAAAAGACTTCATCAGATGGGACAAAATATTCCGAATATCACGGTGATCAGGTATGTATTTTTAGTCAGTTCTCTATAACTTAACACATTATAGGCGGGACACGTAAAAATACGTTTATCGCTTACTGTCGGTTTTGATGGTATATTGACTCATAATTTAATGGTTTCTTCAAAATAACTGCCGCAGCAAGTGACCCTTTTTGACAATATGCAATAAACCTCATAATTTAGTATGCCCTGAATGTTCGTTCACACATAGTATTTTTTTTAAAAAGGCGCACATGTTACTCGAATATTTAGGGCATCAGATTTCACACTTTCAGTGATTGTAAATTTGTAGAAATGAAGATTTTATAGTGCTATCTACTAAATTAATAACAGGTTTTTATATTCAGCTTAGTAAATTATTCTTAAAGTAGTAAAATTATGATGCATTCAAAATGTTTTTATTTTATTTTTAATGATTAAATGTCACATATGATTTCTTTGAAAATTTCAGCCGAAAATATTGTTTGGCTTAGATGTTGTGTTGATTTTAAGAATGTAATATATTTTTGCGCTAATCACTAAAAAACATCCGCTTACAAAGTGTTAATATTCCTTATCCGAATCCTCTCAGGAATAAATTAGTTTTTAAAAAGGCAGGAGTCCAGGATTATTATTCCGAATAGCATTAGGCAGATTCAGTTTCAGGGGTATTTTTTCAGTATTAATTGTTCTCAGATACGTACATCACATGCATTTGATTAATTTGTGAAATGTGTAAACATTATACAAAACAATTTTTTCTCAGTTTATGTGAATTTTATACTTTCTCTCAGTCATATGCGCTGAGTGCGTGCTGTGCTACAGATATACATCTATATCAAGACAAATTTACATTGTAGTATGAAATTTATCGATTTCAGGTGCAGACAAAAGTTTTACAATCAGTTCTAGCAGCCGCTCATCGTATGTTTCGTCTCTTCATGGGGCCATTTGTCGATATGACAATTGATCTGTTAAGATTAAAATTAGAAAACTTTTTTCATCCCGTAAGTAAAGAACAAATATTTTTTTGATAGTCAAAACAATTATGTATTCATGGCAAATAATTGTTTATCTTATATATTTAATTTCAGTATTTATTACAACTCGATCTTCCACATTGTGATGTCCTTGATGTGTTCCAAGGTGTTCAATATCTTCCGCTAGATCGGCTATCATTCTTTAGAGTTCAGTGCTTTGTTAATCTTGTTGAAGCAAACTTTTCAGTCATCAAGCAATGTGCATTCCTTTACAACGATCAACTTATATGGTAAGTAGTATTTTGTGTAACATAGAACAGTGCTTCCTAATCTTTTTCATGCTGCGGACCAATGTTCCCAAAATGTTGCCGCACATGTTTTTCTATCCCCGCACAGGCCACACACAGAAATATTGTAAAAAAAAGATTGTTTCACCAAATTTTATTTTTGCTTAAATACTTATACTAAGCTCACCAAATCTTCTACATTTTTCTTCCACGTCTAGCGTCAGTGAGTACATACCTACATATTTGCACACATTTTTTATTTTGCTAAAAATTTACTGCGCAAATAAGTTGATGGTCCGCACACACAATACAAAAATTAGAGGGAACGTTGCTGCGGACCCCTAAATCTGAAAAAAGTGTTCATACTTTACCACAAAGAATGTTGAATAATGGAAAATTTTCGCGGAACCCAGGTTGGGAAGCACTGACATCGAAAATATAATTTGATAAATTACCATGTCTCATTCATACAGTAAACTAAAGGTATTGGATGTATTTTTCTACTGCAAATATTAAATCCAAATTCTTATTTTTCACACCCAAAAGATGATTATGAATGGCTTGAAAAATGAGTACTGAGACATAAGATCTTGTTGCAGACCTCTAGTCCACATGTAACGTTCATTACCTGCTCATTGTTGTGTATAAATCTTATATAATCCTTTGTTTTAAATTCGTTGAATGCACAATCGAAAGCCGTGGTATGTTTCTGTTGGTCTTTAAAGTGCAGCCTAGGCGCGCTGATAGATCAACACTGGGGCTAAAGAATATAATAATATTATTATATCTCTGTTATTCATTATCTGTTTTTCTTTTGAAGGAATGGAATTTCACCCAACGACATGCAAGTGGTTTACAAATACTTGGTTGGCACACTCCTGCCGGCGCAGCTAGAAAAAGAATTACAAGGAGGGCCTCACGTGTCAGCGCAGCATTACGGTTGCTTTGTCAGTCCTCCTGGAGGTTTTAGAGAAGCTTCCGATTTAGCCCGAGTAACCCGTGTCCATCTTAATATTGAAACTGCCGTTGAACATTATTATTTAGTAGTATACAGGGCTTTGGCTGCGACAATATGTTTTTTTATTGATGGTTAGTATGTTTATAATATTTTCTACCATAATATTTTTTCCAGATAATTAATCGTTAAAATCATATATTTTTTTTATTAATACATTGTTCCGATTTATACAAAAAACATATTGATATATGTAAGATTCTTATTCCTCCCCACCTACCATCTATGCCAGCGGTTGCCAAACTACGGCCCTCTAAGATTTTCACCCAATCTAGATTTTTATGTATAAATATTTTACATATTTTTTTAATCCATGTCTGCTCCCAATGAGGAGCATATAGCCTCCTAATGGAGATATTTCAACAGAAGCTTTTCTACATGAACTGTTGGTTACTCAGATGCTCAACCTTTAATTTTATCAAAAAGAGTAGGTAATGAAGGATAGGGCTAGGACAGGACTAGTTGTTGGCTAATCACTCTCGCTACACCTTGTGTGGGGGGGGGGGGAAATTTTTAGAATTTTGAGCATGGGTGTTCCTAATATTGTTTTCTTTGATTTGATCTCGATTGATTTAAAATAATCCTTCAAATTAGTAAATATTTAAAGCTAGAGTTATCAGTCTAGTTATTAGATGTGCCGGACCTGTAGCCAAGTGGTCAACTTCGTTGGCTTCAGTTGCAGTGTTCACAGCTTTGAATTCGAATATGGACAGTTTCATAAGTTTATTTTTCAATAAATTTATGTTCCAAGGCATGTATGTCTGTGATGGCTAAATTATCTTTCACCCACCCAATCGTAAATCCAACCGTAGCAAAAGCAATAAGCTCTCGACCAGTTTTTGTGAAACATATCTCTTGAGAGAAGCTTCATTAAAAGTCCATACTCTCGACATTAGAAGCAGACATGATCATAAAAATAATAATTTCACTATTTACCATCATATCACCACAACAACTGTTTTACATGAATTGTGACTAATACCCAGTAATTTATTAAAGAAAATATATTTTATAAAAATTTAAAAACAGGCAATACTACATTGACTATGGACTTGATGCACGGTATTGACACATTTGTTGGGCCACAGCTGTCGACAATTGCTTCCGAAATTGCCGAGCATTGTGATAAGGAGGGTAGTCCAACAGGAAGTCAGAACGATCCATCCACACCAAAATACTTGTACTTTAACCAACTTAATTTGGCGTATAAAAGCACGGTAATTATAATTAGACTAATTTTATTTCATATGGATTATTAATATTTTTTGAATATAAAGCAAATCAATTATAGATATTTTTACAATGACTTTTGAAAACAAATTACTGTCAAATTTTAATGAAATTTTAACGTAAAAAATAATTTTGCAGTTTTTCAATCTTTAGTATTACTAGTGAAGGGTTTTCCAAACGGTGGGGTATTCCACCTCGGGTAGGAATTTCAGAGTTCCAGAGGAGGAATCTTTGTATTGCTAGATTCTTGTCTTTAAACTGAAACTTGATTGGAAATTCTACTGTCATTTTTGTTCATTGAAATATGCTCTTAATAAATTTATATTGTGTACATACATACAAATAAAAAATAAATGAGTTTCAACACCACGTAGATATCTTCTGTAGGGAGAAATTATATTCTAAAAAAATGTGAAAGGGGGAATGGAGCAAATAAGGTTGGGAACCCCAGTGCTAGTGTGTAAATGCTGCTTTTAATCCATATAACACGTAACTTTCTTTAGTAATATATGTATTATTATTTTATCTCTTCTATTAGCTTTTAATTTTTTATTGATTGCGTATGTCATTATCAGGATTGTGTGTTAATCTCTATGGTATCCAAATTCCTTCTTTTTCTTTACACAATATTATTTATATCCTGTCAACAAGGAACTAAATTACAAGAATGTGGTGAATTTTCAGGTACATCTCGATAATCGACATTCAGGAAATATTGCAGTGAATCCTGAAGTGTTGAAGCTAGTTGCAGATATAAATGCTGATAGGAAATGGTAAGAAATTATGTTTATTTTTTTTTTCTAAATAAAATAACCTTTCTTTTGATTTTGTATTATTATGGATATAAAAAAAAAATGGCCATTCTATGCGTGATTGTGCTGAAAACTAAAAAGTGCTAATGATAGATGTCAGTACTGTGAATATTTTGGAAATGGATCAATTTGATTTAAGAAAACATGATTACTTCTTTTTTAATACCGTGATAATGACAGCTGACAATATATAAGCTATTTGTAAATTAAAACAATATGAACTCTTTAAATGTCATCAATATTTTTTTTTCTTTATTTGGCAGCTTGGAAAAGCATGGAGAAATAATTATGAAAGCCATGAATGACTTTTGGGTTATAGGAAAAATTTCTAATCTAAGAGAATTTTATGTGATAATACAGCACAAAAATGCCAATTTGAAAGAAATAAATGGTGAGTCATTTAAGCATTTACATTTTATAATTTTTAAATAACTCTGGCCACCAAGGCGATACTGTAGTCAGCTTTGGTTTGTATTGGTGTAAAATATCCACTTGTATTGATTATTGAAGGAGGTCCCGGATTAGTGTTGATTTTTTTCAATCCAGTGTTTGAGATCTTGTAATGCCTTCCCTCCCACAATTGATTTATTTTATTCTTCTTTAGAGTTTATCTCAAGTGATTAAAAAATATATGGAGCATCACATTAATTATTTGATCAAAAAGATTGTAAATATTGTCATCTCAGCGGCTAGTATCTTTTTGGTTGTTTTCTTTCTAAATGACAGTTTAACTTTATATAATATATTTTTAATTATAACTTTAATAACTTTATAATTATATTTATATCATTTAGATGTCTAAATCGTTGGTTTGATGACAGATGTAATTAAGTGACAAAATGTTGATTCTGAGATGGTTTCTTTTTTACAGATATTTAAATATATATTAACCTTTGTGATTTTTTTTCCAGAGGAAGTCAAGAAAGTATGCGACTCAAAATTGAAAAGCATCTTTTTCTATCCAGTGTAATATTAAATCAAAACTCCTTTAATTGTTTGCATTGTTTATATGTTATATAATATATAAAATATATCATTATGTATTATTATTGTTTATTATGTTTGTAGACAATAATCCTATGTCAAAATATTTATAAAAAGTTATATACGTAATAATTGTATTGATAATCTTTTATTGTAATAAATATTGTTAGAAAAAATGTGTTCCTATTTTAATAATGAACAACAAAGATTTGCTTTGAATATATTTCTCTGTTTCTACCACACAACTTCACTTGTGTCTGATTTACACACCAGCATGCTCTTATATCTTGCTCGCTCCCTTCACTTAGCAAGTGATCGAGTCAAGGAGAGAGAAATTCACGGCACACACCTGGTCGACAGTTATTGAAGACAACAGAGCAGATGCCTAGGAAAAAGAGATTTTCTTGGCTATGCACCCTCCGTAAGTGACTCAAGACATTAGTAATCTAGTAAGTTCGAGACAGAGTGACATCCTGAAGTTTGGTTGCCTATCTACCAGACAATATAAAAGAACCAAGTATGATTTTTTTTATTTATTTATTTATTTATTTAATTAACATTGCAAAACGTTGACAAATTATAAATTTAAAACTTTTACAATGGAGAAAAAAAAATAGTACAATTTAATATTAAAATCAGTAGAAAAAAAAATGGCAAAGAAGTCAACTGAGTAAGCTCCGACGAACTCTACTTTAATACATAAAAAATAGTATTCGTCGGAACTCACCCACGTCTACATGGAATATGTCGACATCCGAAGCAATATTGTTGAACACCGTTAAAGCTCTCCCCAGTGGCATCCCCATTCGCAGGCTGGTTCTACACCTTGGGAGAACAAACAATTCATGTCCACGATTTCTCAAAAAATAATCAGGAACATTTAGATTCACATTCTCAAGAATGGTGGAATTCTCATTTTGGCCACGTATAAGTCGAAAGAAATATATGGCCAGATACATTTCTCTTCGAACATTCAAACTATTGAAGTTAAGCATGCCTAAGAGAAAGTCAGTTGGATAAAGCCATGGGTAATATCCATACACCCTCATATAGAGAAGTCTCAAAAATTTCTTCTGAATCTTCTCCACCATAAGGGTATATTTCGAGCATCTTGGGGCCCAAACAATTGACCCACTCTCAAGTCTGCTTCGAACCAAAGCGTTGTACATTAATATTAGAACTTTAACTCCCGAAAAGACTCTGGTGGTACGGATGATAAAGCCCAACATTTGTAATGCTTTCTTGCAAGTAAGCTTAATGTGATTATTGAATGTTAGTTTGCTCTCAAATTGTACGCCAAGATCTCTGACTGATGAAATTCGCGAGAGAATTCGGCCATTCATTGAATAACGGAAAAATAACACTCGCGACCCTCTTGTAAAGGATAAAAGATTGCATTTATCAATATTGAAATCGAGTTTGTTACACCGCCCCCAATCTATTATATTATCTATATCAGACTGAAGACGATGACAATCATCTAAGGTGACAACCTTCAAAAAAAGTTTCAAATCATCAGCGAATAACAAGAACATAGAATTTTTAATAACGCTTGCTATATCATTTATGAAAATAGTGAACAGCAATGGCCCCAGGTTTGAACCCTGCGGAACACCAGAGTACGTGCAAAACGGCATTGATTCGAAAAGCCCATACGATACGTATTGTTTTCTGTTCCTAAAATAACTACCAAAAAGCCTAACAAAACCATCAGACAAACCGATCAATTGGAGTTTTTGAACGAATGACGGATATAAATAAAATGAGCTGTTTTTGACCATGAGTAGGCTATCAAACCAACTCAGCTTAAACCGGCTTATCGCATGTTTTGAGAAAACCCGAGGCCTATCTTATTTTACTCGGTTAACTGCGTTTTTCAAAAATTCTTGTTTTTCAATGTTTTTTCAAAAAGAAAAATCTTTTATAATGAATTTAATGCATAATAGGGGAAACATTTCACATAAAACAACAAACATACATATGGTTGGTTATTGTAGAATAATGTACTTCTGTCACAAAGTTGTCTAAATTGCTTACAATTTTTTATCAAACGACGGAATGCTTCTTACATGCACATCACACAATAGCTTTTATTGTAAATTTGATAAATCATCCGTATAAATCTTGAAGAAACTATTGTGATCTAAAATTTTGGGTGGGCTAAAAAAAGTCTATCTAAATTCAAATTAAATCAAAATATATTCAAATTAAGGTTTTATAGTTTTGTTCTTGAAAAGTATGTTATACGGAGTGACTTAAGGGGAAAGAAATAATTAAAATTTATGAAAAACTGGTGTTGATTAATTAATATCAAGCCAAATAGAATAAATGATAGGAATAAGCATATTATCATCTGTTTTGCTTGTTGCAGATCTAGATGTTCAAAATCATAACATCAAACAGAGATTGATAAAATATTTCATAAACATCAATTAGAAATGGCACTCCAAATTTAGAACATACCACCGAGGAATTTGAAATCCTCGATTTGGTATACTTTTCCCAGAATATCTCCGAAAGACTGTTTTTTTTTTAAACACCGAGGAATTTGAAATCCTCAATTTGCTCAAAATTACCCGTGGCCCCCCTGAACTGTGTTGTGGCTCCCCAAAACAAAAATAAATCTCTGTGGCCCCCTGGGGGGCCACATGGCCCACCGTTAAGAAACCCTGGTCTAGATATACCGTGCTTTTTTTGAGAGCGATTAGTCAACCTCTAGTACTATCCTAGTCTAATTCTTCTATCCCTTCTCTTTTTTAAAAAAGAGACATTAAGCAACTAAGTAACAAGCAGTTTACCTAGAAGAAACTCTCTTGAGACACCTCCATTAGGTGACCAAATGTCCCACAATTAGAGTGGACAGAAACAAAAAATAGTACCTTTGCATGGTTTTTGAAAATATACTGACTTTACTCATATTAATGTAAAAAGGTATTTATAATAAATACATTTCATACATTGTAAAGTGAAGTCTCTGTTGCAATATAATTTAATAAAACATTGTTAGATTTACAAGTACTGTTTTTTTTACCTTTATTTATCATGTTGTTAAGTAATAACCGGTTATTCATACGAGATAACATTCAGTGTTGAAAAATAATTTTTGAGCTATCATCTTACACATATATGTATATTTGTTCTACTAGGCAGTGGCGGATCAAGTCGAGTGGAGGCAAAAATTTTGGGGCCCTCAAACTCAAGCTAGAAAAAATATATTTACACAAAGAAACTCTCATTAATTTATCACTTTTAGGGTGTTCACTGTCAATACTTGGTGGAAAGGCATTATATTAGTAAAAAACACAATATTCCTTTGTACTTCATTCCACTTTATTTAATATGTCAGGACCGGTTTCGCTCATTACGAGCATCAGTTGACGATGCTCGTAATGAGCGAAACCGGTTCTGACATATTAAATAAAGTGGAATGAAGTACAAAGGAATATTGTGTTTTTTACTAATCTCATTAATTTATTAATATAAAATATAATAAAGGTACTCTCCTGAAGTACTTCTCAAATATTTTTTTACATGTTTTAAAACAGAAAATGATTTTTCGCCTGACGCATTAGATAAGAGAATACCTTCGATGGTTTCGGCGATAGCTTTGTGGAAGTATTATAAAATTTTATATTAAGATAAGAGAATTGTTAAAAAAAATTAATAATATTTCTACACTTGGCAGCTCAATAGATGTCTGGTGTGGTTTGTAAAATGTCCTTGCTTTCTTTTAAGAATATTAAAAAATGGTCAAATTCATCTTCAAAAGTACAAACATCAATGTCTTCACTTTTAAGGTGTTCACTGTCAATACTTGGTGGAATGGCATTATAATAAAAATAATAAAAGATTTTTAGTATTTTTTTCCACTTAAAATTTATTTGATCGGGACCGGTTTCGCTCCTCGCGAGCATTATCAACTGATAAGAAAAATAAATTAAACAGTGCTATTTATAAAAGTTAAATTGAAATAAAAAGGTCAGCAACTACTAACAATGAAAAGGATTTACAAATTAAATTATAATTACACAATTAAAATGCTTAACACCTATATTTAACTTGTATAAATAGCACTGTTTAATTTATTTGTCAGTTGATAATGCACGCGAGGAGCGAAACCGGTCCTGATCAAATAAATTTTAAGTGGAAAAAGTACTAAAAATCTTTTATTATTTTTATCAATGTCTTCTTTGAAAATACCCATCAACTTTTTTATCGTGTTCTTTTTTTCTTCCATTGATAGATTCCATTCAAAATACCCTTCGTACAAATATACAAATGTAGGGTAATACAAAGAAAGTGCTAGGAATATCTGGGGCCACATTCAACTCAATGTGGACTGTCTGAGACACTGTGGGACATAGCTGAGCACGATTAAAACCAAATACAATTTGAATTCTTCAAATTTTGTACATTTCTCTTTTTGTATTATACTTAAGTAAGTAAGTCTTTTGTCACTTATGACCCGGGCTTCGACCTTCGGTATCTTTAGTCAATCAAATGTTCGAATAAACCTGAACTGACACTTGGTAAATAGTTTTATTGTGTATTTATAAGAATAAAATTCATTTTCACTGATTTCTAAGTTATCGATGGCGATCTGAATTAATTATATTATTGGTTTGATTTTAATGACGTTCGATTGGGAAAGTAATCACATAAATAACTATTTTTTCTGTTGGTCTTTGAAAGTACATGTGATGACAAAATGCAAAAGTGGATATGTGATATTAAATGGCTGGGAAAAGTTTTTTTTTTAATCCATGTCCACTCCCAATGTGGAGCATATGACTTCTTAATGGAGGTATCTCAACAGAAGTTTTTCTATGAGAGCTGTTTGTTACTCAGTCGCTCAACCTCACTTTATTCAAAGTGAGTAGTAGGGAAAGAAGGATAAGGTTAGAACAGGACTAGTGGTTGGTTAATCGCTATTGCTACACCCAGTTATTAAAGGATCGGAAGGATGGGAGGAGAGGAAATTGGGTGAGTTGACATCACAAACACCCAGTCTTTGATCACAACTTTGAATTGAATAATTCTCAAATTCAGTGTGATCTGAGAACCCAGACCTGCATGATTGGTAGAGCAAGCTCTAACCAACTGGGCCACAGCAGGCGACATGTTTTTTTTTTTAATCACCAACAATTTTCTGACCGATGAGACTCTGGTGTCCTGGACGACCTTTGGATATTATCCATAACATGTACTTGGCCGGACTGAGAAGTTTTGGTATGTCATGGGAGGAAGTAAAGCAATTGCTGTAAGACGAAATCATGGAGGCCATTTGCTTCACATAGGGAGTGTATTTGAAAAAAAAAAAATACTGTTATGTATATTCGTACTTAGCATTTGTAATTTAGATTTTTTTTTTGTGAACAGAATTTCGAAGGAGATAGAAGTTTTCAGGCTTATTATTGATTTTAATACATAATATACAATATATTTAATACATTATAAACATTAAGATTTGTATAAAATAAAACTGTTGATCATTCAAAAGTAGCGCTAATCTTGAATGTTGCTAGAATCATGATATCGTAAGCCCGATAACTATCTGTCAATTAGGGGTATGGATATTCTGTTTGCGGTTATCATTTCGTTCACTGCTGTTTGCCGATGACAGCTGAGCTGATATCTGAAACGCCAACCGTAATGACTTGCAGACTGTGCGATTTATAATATTTCAAATAATTTATCCCATGTTGCAGTTAAAAAGTATTTTTTATGTTTAAAAAATCGTAAAGTATTTCACCCGCGCCGGCGTCATCATTGGAGGTTAGTCATGCGTAATGATTTCATAATATTTTTTGTTTTGGTTTACGGTATCCGTAATTGAAAAGTTAACTGTGCAGTGAATGGTTCTGTTTTGATGATTTATTAATATATGTATCAGGTCTAAGATCCAATAAAAACATGTAAACTTCATAAATTGTATATGCGCCTAAAGAAATCATCTGTTCTTATTTAGTTCGTGTTTCTTGGAAAAAATCTGTATTTGTGTAAATTCTAGAATAATGTAATTTATTATGCAAAGCGTCGTATTATTTATGTTCAGTAAATTCTTGGATTGTTTCGCCATGAAATACATACTTACCGGAATTACTTATGATCCATCAATTTATTAGATTTCTAGCTGAATCCACTTTCTTTGTTGTGTTTTGTCAATATTTACTGATTTTAATTTTTCGTATTTTTGTGTAAAAGTGAATGAGAAAACAGACTTAATCTTCGTGGAATTTAAATTAAATTAAAAACTGTTCTTTATGATTGTTTTTCATATAACTAAAGAATCATTTCCCAAAAATATAGCAGTGGTAGTTGATAGGTTAATGTTCATTAGATTTTGTCATAATATTGATTGCACAGCCACAATCTCAAATTGCGATGAAGCCCTTATAAACTATTTATAAATTTCTTTCCAAAGTCATTAACCTTTAGAGGAGTATGGACGTACATTACGTTAGTGCCATTTCTCTGTAAATGAGTATGGACGTACTTTTAACTCAACACAGGAGTGTCTGTCTGTGAGCATGTATATGCTTTAAGTGTGAATTACATATATTCATTGGAAAAAATCACACAATTGTCATGTTAAGAAAAAGCAGTAAATTAAAATATGGTCAGTATAGATCTATTCACTCCTCTAAAGGTTATTGTTTGTGATGTTTTGATTTTTTCCATCCACTCTCAATCTGATCCTGACAATGTGAGAATGAATGCTTATAACTAACTTATACCTATTCGTAAATCCATCTTTGTTTCCTAACTCTTCCCGAATACAGAATTCATAATGTATAAACTTGGCTTAAAGCATGTGTACTTTATCTTAAAATGTTCCTAAATCTGTTTATTTGTAGATGTTGCTGTATTGCCCGCCAAACGTAACACTAGGGGAGGTATGGGTCGACCATGGCATATCGCAATGCTTCATGGAAACCGTCAGTTCTTCAGTGATTGGTGGTCTCCTTTTGATATTGGGAACTATACAAATTATAATGTATCATAAGTAAGCATAATCTAACAACTTTTTTAATTCTCATGATGTATTATATTCAAGAAATCTGTGTATTGGATTTGCGATTTATTGATTTTGAATACATCAGAAAAAATTGAATGTATCATCTTGTTATAAGCCTGTAATTATCAGACGTTAATGGCGTATACTTCTCGTCATGGGCAGACAATGGGTTTACTTACTATCAAACATATTGAAAAGTGATTTTTACAAACTTGATGATGTTCTATTCTTTCACCAGTTGTGAATATTGAGCTAGAGTTACATGTCATCTAGTGAAGTCTTTATGGTATCATAAAAAATATTTAACCCGGTAATACATTACTTTATTATTTTAACGGATTAAATTATACTATACGGATTAGATTATGCTGTAGATGAGGCGGGTGCATTCAGGAAAAATAATAAAAATCATTTTCTTATCAGTAAAATAGAATGCGACAAATTTTCATTATCATGCATTTAGATAAAAAATAAAAACATGCAAAATCAATAAATTCATTTTTATTTGAAAATTTGTGAAGAATTTTTTTACTTTTGTGGTGGCATTATCCACACATTTCTTAATCATCACATGCGAGTGTCAATTAAATTATTGGATCTTACAGCATAGTCTTTTTTCAGTGTACTTAAGAAAATAACCAATTTGACTAAGTCAAATATCTTTGGGTGGCATTTGTTGATTCTCATCTTTTATTTTTTCATTATCATCACGGTTTTATTGCTGGATGTCTGCCTCGTTTTCCAGTGAATCCAGAAATACCAGCTAAAAAAGACATTCACCTTTTTCAGTCTTAAAGCTTAATTATTTCAGGATTTTTTGTACTCTTTTCCAGTTTTTAATCTTGCTATTTTGTATAATAACCAAGTATACACAGAATGTCGAGGAAATGATAAAATCTGTGCATTAGCCATCTTTTACTTTGCATATCTTTAATTTTTTATTTCCAAGAAAACCCATTCCATGTAGTGATTGTACTCTGTTATGATAAATAAAATAAAAAATAACCATCTTTAAATTAATTTTTCATTAGTTAATGCCTGCGATGACGGAAAATGATCATTACAAAAAATTGTGGAATTAGTACAAACATAAATTTGTGTTTTATATTCATTATAAAATTAAGAAATAATAATATTATAATAGTTTTCCAAGTACATTCGGTAGTTTCCATTATATGATAACTTATAAAACTGGCCTGACTGCATGATGACTCAAATTTACGTCACACTTATTTAATAGAAATTAAAATAAAATTATAATAAAATTTAAAAAAAAATCATATTTATATTATTTTTATTAATTCCCAGCTTTGTCAAAATTTATTTACAATTTAAGTTGTTATTGAAATGTAAAAATTATTCAACCAATGGTTCAAAAATCAAAACTAAACATGTTTTTTTTTATTCAGAAGTGCCTTTTTTGTTTTTTATAAGTAATTAATAAAAGTCTGGGTTATACAGTACAATTATCATATAACTAATCAGTAGTTACCGTGATTTTTTATTGAATTATTGATTAAAAATGAGTGTGTCGCAAATTTGTGTCATTATCCACTGCAGTGATTTATGCAATGTCTCAGTATTCTGAAGAATTCATTTGAAGTTTCATCTACATGCACAATCTAATGTAATATAATTTATTTCAGGTATGGGACAGAAGTTATGGATGTTCGTAACGTGAAGTGGTATACTGTACAAATATGTTTAACCTTTTTTGTGCCAGCTATCGCTATTGTTCGATTTATTCTTCAAGCTACTGTATACAAAGATTCCCACATTTATGGCTATATGGTGAGTCTCAAATAGAATTTGTTGTTTGCTTTATACGTCATTTGTGCTTAAAATTGTTAATCGGTTGTGTCAAGGATTGTCAAATAAGGATTTTAAAAACTTTCTAGATCTATAAATATATTTTTAGATTCAGATTTAGATGATTTAAAAAATCTTGTCGATCTTGACGTTAATGCTTATGATTTTACTGAAAATATTAAATATGCTATTTGCAGTTTTTCAGTATAGGCATGGGTGTTGTTTCCAAATATTAAGTTTGTACTCAATGTACTTTTTATATGATTCATGCATGATCATGGTTATTTATATGAATAATGTATAAATATGAATAACTCAAGCAAATATTATATGTCACAACTCTTGTCATTTTTAATAAATCGATTTTTTAAATTTCAAACCCTGAATAATTGTTAAAAATAACCTTTCACAGTAAATTTTAAATGCTTATGTTTGTAATTATATTGTGCACTAGGATATCCACTTAAAAATTCTGGGTATATTATATTTCTTATGTCTGAAAAGAAATCTTTTTTCAGTTAAGTCATTTTTTGTGGAAAAAATCCATTTGCTGTATTTTGTAGGGTTACATAACTAGATGATTTTTCCTTCACTACTCTTTCTATAAACACATAAACACATAAATACTAAAACCTCACAAAAAAAAAAATGTTTTTTCAAAACCTATGCTTAGACCTAATCTCTTAATTATCTTGTATTAAGTGTAAACAACTTAGTTTACTGGCTCACAAATAAATAACCTGTGAAAAAAATATATTTTAAGTAAATTAATGAAATATTGAATGAAAATTTGAATCATTAAAATTTTGTACATTCACACAAATTTTGTCACTAATAACACGGACTTATTTCAAAAACCTGCAAAGACTAGTTGCTTAAGTTAATATTTCCCCAGCCAATTGAACGTCACTAAAATCAAATCATTAGTACTGTTAATCAATGTCGCCGTCAATAGCTTTAAACTTTGTGATACATATATTTCTTATATAAACACGGTACATTTATTTACTAAATGTCAGTTCAAGTTCATCCGTGCACTAGAACCCTGAAGATGCTGAAAGGCGAAACCCGAAATCTTAAATTAAAAGATATCTAATGGTTTTATTGTAGGATGAAATAAATATAAAATTCTATATTATGGGCAGATTGATTTTTACTTTAAAAATCTAACGATTTCTTATTTCATTTCCAGTCAAGTAAAATTATACAAAATCACATTAAGTTTAACCACCTCGGTGATAGTGTCAAGGCTTTTTGATAAGAAGTACAATTTTGTACACTCAGAGTTGTATTAAATAAATATATCAAAAGATAAAATTTTCCAAACAATATTAAATCTCTTTTTAATTTAATTGAATGAAATATTTACATTTATTATTCCTCTGATGATGCCGTTGTTTATATTTAGAAAATTGCGGTTGATGTTACAAAGAGTATTTATATAACTAAATTAACCAATTTATGTTGAAAAATGTCTTATCAGTTAAAATAGTAAATGAACCCATGAAAGTAACCTATTTCCTGATCGTTAAATTATTTTTTTATTATCTAATTTCGTCCATCATTGAATTTATTATGACTCAGGAAATCTCCAAAAGTCTTTTTAACGTTATTTTATTACAAATACACTCTTTTGAAATAACATGGTCCACAAAAATGAACAAAATTTGTATTTAATATTTATCATAAATTATTTGTTTTAACACAATTCCCAAACACAGAAGCGGATAACAGATTTCCTAATAACAAGAAATCTATGACATTTCTAGCGATGCAACCGATTTCTGTCCAAGTCACATAAAAGTCTCCGTATATAATCAAGTGGGGATGAATACTATTTTTTTTTTTGAATAAAATACATATAATGAATAATCAATTTATTATCTTCATTGTTACCTTTTTTAAACAATTTTTTCGAACAGTTTTTTAAATTCAGGGAACCAGTCTTAAATTTTCCTATGAATTTTATACACAGTTTACCCTGGAAAGTATCTACCGTCTAAAAAAAGAGTTTAGTGTATTACACTTATTTCAAATGGTATATAGGTGCAAAATAACGTATCTAAAAAGAAATTTATGACTACGACCAACAATTGTTTTGATTTTTACACACCAATTATTAGAAAATATGTTTAGAAAATGAGTATGTTGCACCCAGTTAATTTGAATCTATTCAAAAACTCAATAATCCTATTTTTATTTCAATTAAAGCTTATACATTGGGTAGTTATTAGAAAATAATAATTTAATCTTGAATAATTTTAGTTCTATATTTCCATGCTATGTATAAAACGTTGTATCTCATTTGCTACTTTTAGGTACTGTCCCTAGTCATGACTATGACTATTTTCCCTTTCTCGGCATACCTGATGAGTTTAGAAAGAAGGTATCTCTTACCGTCTGTGCCTCCGAGAGGACACGGCTTTGTCCTTCTTCTATTTTGGGCTAGCATATTCATAGTCGAGAATCTTTCCTTCATCAACATCAAGAAGGAAGGCTGGTGGTGGCATCTCAAAAAGTGAGTTGAAGATTTATATCATTTGGTCCTGTCAAAATAATAAAACACATTAACCCAGTTGTTTTTAGAAATCCTGTTACTTCACACCATATCGACCCATAATCGGCAAAAGAGCTTAAGTGACACTATTAAGTAAATCGTGTTTTAAACCAATAATTGTACAATATCACCTAGGGGGTCAGTGACAAAAATTTTAGATCATTATCTTATTTGCCTGATATTTTTTAGGTCCTGTGCATTTTAGCGTTGTGACTTGTTATCGTTTGTTCCACGTAGACCCCGGTTGAGAAACGCTGATGTAGAGAACTGAAAGTAGTCAGTATAATATCAGGATAGGCATTGACCATATATTACTATTTCCTAATTGTATTTAAGGAATTCCTCGAACTTAGTGTCATTTTTAGGGTGTTTATTGTCAATACTCGGTGGAAAGGCATTATATTAAAAAAAACAATATTCCTTTGTACTTTCCTATTTAGCAAGATCAGGACCGGTTTCACTCATGACAAGCATTATCAACTGATATGAAATAAAATTTAACAGTGCTATTTTTGCGAAACAAAAATAAATAAAAAGGTGTAATAAACAATTGGCATTGAATAGAATTACAAATTATGAATAAGTGACTAAACTAACACAAAACAAAATGTTTAACATCTCTAACATACATGTAACTTATATGAGAGTAATTTAAAAAAAAACCTGTAAAATTTACAAAATGACAGTTACGATTTTCTGCTTATTACGGGTTGATATTTACCACTGCCTTACACTGTAACAGCAATGTGTAATTTTATATCAGATATGTAATGTATGCTAGAAAATTTATGTACAGAAAAGGGCAACATGTTAACTGAAATGATTTATGGATTTAAATGTTCTGTCTAAATGAAAATTTCCTATATAAAATTATCTCAACATATGTATACTAACTAGCGTATTATACAAATCCACGATGTAGGGTTGTCACAGTTAATTTATAGTAAAAGAAAATTATAGATGGTAACCCGGCAGGCCTTGAGTCAAGCGGTCAATGCTGTTGCCTTCGGTTACATTGCTGACAGTTTCATAAATTATTTTTTCAATAGATTCATGGATTTGTGTTTAAAACAAGGCTGTGGAGTCGGATTCGTGAAGTCACGGTGTTTCGGCCTCGGTGAATGACTCGAAACATTTAAAAAACAATAATTAATTATGTGTATTCAAACCACAATGGTCCATAGTGTTGACATTTCATGCTTGACTGACTAAAGATGATCTGATAGATTACATAAATTAAACTGAAATTATTGAAAAAAAAAATCGGACTCAGTCATTTTTTTTTACATGACTCTACAGCCCTGGTTTAAAGACACGGATTTCTGTGATGTCTTGATTTCCTTCCATCTACCTGATTTTAAAAAGGGAGACTTTGCTAAAGTGATTTGGAAACCATTAGTCTTGTGGGAGGCCTTATCGTATTTTTACTCTACAAAAAAAGATATTGAGCAACTGACTACTAAGTGATTCTCGTAGGACAACTTTTTTGAGATAAGCTCCATTACAATTCCATACCTCCTCCACAACCAGAGCAGAGCTGGTTTTAAATAATAAATAAATAATAAAAAATCGTTTTTATTGCAGTACAGATGACCGCTTCGAGATGGCCTTTTATGTAGAAAGGTACATTTCTTGTTTGCTGATATTTGTGCTTGGTCTCAAAGCTCCTGGAATTTTACAAAACTATGATAGAGTCGGTAATGGTCCGCGCAGCAGGGTGCCTATATCTCCTTTGGTGAGTGTTATTGCATCATAAAACTACCCTAATTCACTATAATTTTCAAATATTTCTTTTCATTAACTTTTGCACTTTTTAAGTCTAAAAATTGTAATTTCGATGACCAATTACGTAATTCTTCATAACTTTGCGAAATGTTAAAAAACGTTTTCGGTGGATTAGGTGAGAACTTTGTAGATGGTCATTTTTAATAAAAAATTAAATTTAATGATAAATTAAACTGATTAAGCATCTGAATGAGGCGAAACATTTGTCACATTTTGTAACACAATAAGTCTAATAACAAAGTTATCTGATTTATTTTTATGTTAAAAGAATGTCATTATTTTTCTTACTATTTCGAACATACTAAAATATGGAAGTTCATGTATTGACACACAATAAACAAAGTATTGTTTGCTTGTATCAAACAATCAACATGTGTTTTATTCAAATCTTCAAGTAGATGATGTACACATATACGCAGCAATTGTGTATATTTTGACTTAACCATTTTCAAGTGGTAAAATAATATGAGCCCTCGAGAGGTGAAGTGAGCCAGTCAACTAGTAAAATGGTAAAACCTTTTCCTTGGACTTTTAAGTACAATATCATCTTTACTTGGTGTTTTGGTGGATTGCATATTTTTATTTTATGAAGATAACACTATTGTAATGAGTATTAACTGAGGTTACTTCACTTTTACGAAACCTTTAAGACGTGTATGATATTATAACGCATCTAACTTTTTTTTTTAAATACCACTTGGCTCACTTCACCTCTAATGGGGCCATATAATTCATTAATTTTTGACCTGAAATTTAACATTGGGAAATTAATCTCATGTATGACTTCACCTAGGTCCATTAAATGTCAGTCAAGAGTTTTTACATAGTTGTTCAAATGACTGAAATATAATTAAGTTTGAATTGTAAGTCGTCGTACAATATTGATACAAATGTGCCAATTACGTTTCCAGCTGGTGTAAACAATCGCACATGTATATTCTTTCAGTTTGATATTACTAAGATTTTTGTAAAAAAACCTATTCATTAACCCCTCGAGGAGTATGACCACGTTTGTACGCCAAAATGTTGCATTGTATAATTTGTACATATTGCCATTCTCAGGGTTTTGACAACTGTCATTATTTCTTCATATTTGGATTAAAGCATATATATCTGTGATTTTTGGCAGTCGCATCATTTTTGTTATTTGTTGCAAATGAATAAAAGAATTTTGTAAAATGGTTAATATTTGTAAACAAATTGTTAGCCATATAAAATTGAGCAAATTCCATTTCAGCATAATTCCCTTCCTCAAATCAGTTTCAGTAGAGCATGACAAGCCCACAGATTAAAGCAAAAATGATCTAGGCCTAGATTGAAAGTAATAGCTTCTTGAAAAATATATAAAAGTAAAAAACAGTTTATTTTTTACACTCTTAATTTTGCTTTGTAAAATTCTAAAATAAATATTTACTACTTGAAATATCAAACAATATTCTTCTCTGATGATTCTGCTAAAAATACGCTATGAATTTGAAACCATGTCACATGTGTATTGATCTAAAGAATGTTAATTAATGCATTCAATGTCATACTATTGCTTTCAGATATATGATGAAAATCAATCGACATTCAGAAATGCGTGGACAAAGTTTCGAACGCTGTTGCCTTTCATGTGGCCGCGCAATGATCCCATTCTGCAAGTGCAAGTATTTGTTTGTGTCATTGCTCTCATTTTGGGAAGAATTATCAATCTATATGTGCCAATCTACAGTAAATATATTAGTAGGTATTTCATATTTTACTTTTCATTACAGCAGAAACATTATTAACCTATTCGCTGCCCATCCCGGAACACGTATACACGGAACAAAATTTTTACCCCACATTCGATATTCAGCGTGTAAATAAATATCCAAATAATATTGTATTTTATTTCAATGCTGCTTAAATAAATTCTTTAAAATTTTGGCTGTCAATTTGTGCGAATTTCATTGAGAAACTTATGAGATAACCTCATTAATGTGCAGTGAAAATGTTACGCGTATATCCTAATAGATGATGAGCTGAATAATTTACTAGGCTCTTAGTGTTGATTGCTCAGAAAAAAATGCAGCTAAAAAGTCATTATTTTTTAACTGGATTACTGCCACAGACGAAATATCTCATCAAATTTTCCATGCTCAACACACCAGAGACGAGACAATACAGCTTATCTCGTCGATACTTAATTAAATTAATAATTGCAAATTATAGCCGGCTAATAAAAGGTTAATCGAAGCAAAAAGAACTATGCAACCGAATTTTATTGTCATTAAATGAAATAAAAATAACTATTACATTAGCCCTGAGTAACATTTAAATATTTGGTTAAATTGTTAGCATTAAAATTGATGTTAATTTATTTAATTGCTTTTCAGTTAACAGTATCACTGAGGCGCCTATAACATTCAGATGGGACTTGGTCGTGACATATGTAGTATTCAAATTTTTACAAGGAGGCGGTGCCGGAAGTATGGGTTTCTTAAACAATCTGAGGTCTTTCCTTTGGATAAGAGTACAGCAATATACTACCCGAGAGTTGGAGGTAAATATCTTGCTAACGAGAATAACAGGCCTTTCTTATGTGTATGCATAAACTGTTTCTTTATGATGCCTTTAGCATAGCTTAATATTAAACAGCACATTTGTTTTAGTCTTGTGACGAGAAATAGAAGCAGAGTTTTGATATAAAATACCAACAGTTTTTGTTTTAAACACTTGCTCTCCCTTTGTACTGCGAATAATTTCTTCAGCCAAATATTTTTCTATCCATTCTATTGTTAAAAATAATTATGCCATTAATTGCATTTCATAATTAATTTAAACATTATTAAAGTGTATACTGCTAAATAAATACTACATCAGAGAAAAAATGTTGTATTGTAAGTTAACTGATTTGTCTATTGGATTTAGTAGAATACGCAGAATAAAATGAAAAAAAATATATTTTCAGGTTGAACTGTTTAGACATCTTCACAGTTTGACACTTAGATGGCATCTGGGCAGAAAATCTGGTGAAGTCATTAGAGTGATGGACAGAGGGACGGATTCCATCGACAATCTTCTCTCGTACATCCTATTTTCAATCGCGCCAACCATTGTTGACATAATAATTGCAGTGGTGTTCTTCGTGTCTGCATTCAACGCTTGGTTCGGGCTGATCACTTTCGTCACTATGATTCTATACATTGGTTAGTTATATTAAAATCTGTAAACTTAGAATGAAAACTGTATCAGCAGTAGGCAACCTGGGCTTATGTATTTTCTGCAAACACTAATATATTGTTTTTGTAACTTCTCCCTATCCGGCAATGATAAAATTTTGTGCCCATTGTCACAAGAAAGCCATTTATGGTACCCATCTTAATATAATGGTTTGCTGACAACTGCTCTAGATAATCACAATACAAATTTAGCTGTATTGCATTTTTATATTTAGCTGTATCGCAAATATTCCTTAACAAAACAATGTCAGTGTTAAACAATATGATGACAAAGTGAATATTGCTCAAGTGAATGTAAAGGTTTGTAAAATTGTGTCGCAGAAATAAGTTAAATTTTTTAATGAATGTAAGATCAAAGTCAACTCGCCAATGATTAATATTTTATGGATTTATCCACTTTTGATCTACATATCATGTGCATATATGTGTTGCTCAATTTTTTCGAGTGTTAAGCGTGTGTTCAATAGTAGATTATTAATTTTTTGATTTGATTTTGGACACGTTGAAGGAAATATATTTGACAAATTGTTTTGAAGTAATCAGTAGGATTTCCCCATATTTTTTGCACTAAATATGCTTTAAAATACACCCATAAAATAAAAATTATTAAACATATTTATTATCATTCATACATGGTATCAAGTTATAGTTTATCTGCATGGAACTATCATTTTAGCTGTTTTATAATGTAATAAACTCGTGAGACTGACCAGCCGATTCAGTCGATTCACAGTGGACTCTGTTCCCTTTCAAATATTTTTTTAATATAGCATGATTCAAATGTATTATGAAAGTTTCATCAAACATACTTAACCAATAGTATTAATTTGATATGAACCATTAGAAAAGTGAATAGATCTATACTGACCTTACTTTACATTACTGGCTTTTTTAACGTGACAATTGAGGATCTCAGTTTCAAAACCTACCTAAAGACTATTTTTGATTTTTTTCAAATTTTGATGCCAACTTGTTCTCTATTCGACAATATTAACACAATCAATAAATTTTCAATTTCAAAACCTCTCTAATTACAGAGTAAACACATTTTAAAAAACGTGTTTAATCTCGAAACCTACTCAAATCCAAAAAGCCCGCAGCAGTTTTTTGCAATTTGCCAACAATTTTGGTTTTTGGATTTAGATAGGTTTTGAAACTAAGGCGCTCAATTGTGTGACGTTTTTCCAACGAATATATGTAACTCATATTGAAAGCACATAAATGCTCACAGACAGACACTACTGTGTTGAATTAAAAGTGCGTCTGTACAGAAGAATGGCACCGACGTACATGTACGTCCATACTCCTCTAAAGGTGAAAAGTATTAACAATCTCAAACAGACTTGATGTAGTTTTCTGCATTATAAATAATAGTTAAGTCATTGGTGTAAGTCACATTTTTTCTTTGCGTCCAAAAATCATATTAAACTGTTGTAAGTTATCTTGAAGTAAGTCATAACCTTACACTATCGTCAGAAAGCAGCGCACATTTGACAGACATGAAATGACAGTTTTGTTTCAACGTTTATTATAAAACTTGTTTCTCAAAATACGCAAAATGTCACCTACGTCACTGTGGCTTGGACTGTCTCAATTACTGAAAGTGGACTTGATCCATTATTTAAGAAGAGATAATTCTTTTATTGACCCTATTTGTTTTTATTGTCCTTTTGCAGTCGCTACGATTGGGGTCACGGAATGGCGGACTAAATTCCAACGTAGAATGAATCTTGCCGACAATGCTCAGAAAGCTCGCTCTGTTGATTCACTTCTAAACTATGAAACAGTTAAATATTATGGAGCGGAACAATTCGAGGCAGATTGCTATAGAAAGGCTATTGATAATTACCAAGTTAGTATGAATTTTTTTTTTAACCATGTCCAAGCCGATAGCATTGTGTGCTTCCGTGTTGGACTTCACGGATACGAGTACCAGTCCGAACAGCATGCATGAACCCTTTCCGATGCTTTAACCATTTGAATACCGCGCAAATATATCATTAATATGTCCCAGTGATACTGCGTGTTTTTGAGAAAAATAATTTTGCCTAATATACACTCGAATTCGATATTTTAAAAACCTATATTGACTCAGTAAAGATGGCACTACACATATTCATCAAAATATTGCTTATATTCTATTAGAATATCAAATATTTGATTTTTTAAATGTCTTGGTTATCCGTGTTTGCTTGCAATTGTTCCGGACACCTGTGTCCGCTTGGGATCCAAGTGGTTAATAACTGGGTGCAGTGAGAGCGATTAGTTAACCACTAGTCCTGCCCTGGCCTTATCCTTCTATCCGTACTACTCTCTTTGAATTAGAGAGGTTAAGCTACTGACTAACAAACAATTCTCGTAGAAAAACTTCTCTTGAAATACTTCCATTAGGAGGCCATATGCTCTTCATTGGTAGCGGACATAGAATAGAAGAAAAAAAATCTAATTTAATAAAAATAGCTACAGGTTAATTACTTGATAAATAATGTGAATTTGAAAATTTATTTACATTATTTTATTTATATATCTACATTTTTCTTGCAGGTTGAAGAATTTAAGGCGACTATAACGTTGAATATTTTAAATACAATGCAGAATATTATTGTTTGCGGTGGTACGTATACGTTATTTATAAAACAATATATCCTTACATATTTAAATTTACGTAATATTTATCACCAGTCTTAAAAATATTGAAAATAAAATATTATTTATCGGTTGCATTCTGTTGGATATTGCAGTCTTAATTAAAATATGTCGATTTATTCTAGGACTACTGGCCGGATCCCTTCTTTGCTTAAGCATGGTTGTAAATCACGAAGGCTTGTCTGTCGGGGACTATGTTCTGTTTTCCAGTTATATTTTACAGTTATATATTCCCCTCAATTGGTTTGGAACATTTTACAGGTTGGAAAATGTTTATTTACACTATAATTTTTATTGAAATCAATACATATCTATGAATTTTTAACTGATATAATATTTTTGTCCATATATCTAAATTGCTTCACCATTTTTTCATTCTTAATTTTTTTATGAATTGATTGCGTACAAATTAGAAATATAGTAACATAGTAAATTGACAGTGTACAATAAAGCTTAAAATTGACCTTATATTTCACAATCATCTATTATAATGTCACTGAATCATTTACAGTAATTATATACTTGTAAATATAATGATGACAGCATAGATTGAATTAAAATAGTAACTTTCGCAGAGCCAGATTTAGGTGAAGCGAGAGTCTGGGCAATTCCACTTGTGAGTTCCCTACAATTTTGAGGCATCGGATTTCTTCTTCTACCAACCGTTTGAACATGTTTTTAGAATTATCTTAAACAACAGCATTACGATAGTTTCAATTTTTTTTTTTCATTGTGGCCCACTTAGAATACAACAATCTATACTCGTTTATCGGTGCCTGAAAACTACAATGAGAACTTTTATGAAAATTTATTTTCCTTCAAATGTTTATTTAATTATAAAAATATTAACTAAAAACATATAGATCGATTCTTCAGCAGAGTTGTTTATTGATAAATCCGGCCCTGAACCCGTGGCATCAATTACATTGTTGTTATTTTAATTCATTGTCATTTTGTTATGTAAAAAAATAAACTTAACTGAATTATTACAATATATATCATAAACAATACTTACAAAGTCACCTGATAAAGAGTCAGCATAAAATGTAAATAATACATACACACAGTCACATTTCAATTATTCATTTCATATTTATGCTACGTAGTAAAGCAACTGCATATATCTAGAGTGGAGAGAATTGTCAGCAATAATCAGTTTAATTTTATAAGAGAATAGTGGAAAAATGACCATGATACTGTATAAATGTTTTGTTACTTGCGGTGTGCCTTACAATTATAATAAAAAGAAACAGAAAGATATGGATAACACAAACACTTCCTTGATAAGCTGTGAATCAATGTTAGAAAAGTTATTTCAGTTGATTTCATCTTGAAAATTATTATTAAATTAGATTTTTTCATATATTTAAAGTTCTTTTACTCTTAATATACACAAAAGTATGAAAAATTTGGGTCAGTCAATTCGGGAAGAATATTGCTTACGATTATTGAGTATTTACATTCGGCTTAAAGGTTTTGAGTCTTGATGACCAGGCACTGTTAGAGGCAATGCACACATGGCCACCGAACGGGACCACTGATGGTCAGGTCGAGCTACTAGCGGCGACCACCAATGCCAGCCACAAACACCTGGGTCAAGGATTTTTGAATATGAGCGATAAATACTTCCGTATCTAAATTTTCCACAGCATCGAGTTCAGTGGGTACACACAATATACACACATGTTCGCTTTTCAACTCTCACAGTATACAGAAACGCCAGCGTTTCTTTATTGTGTGCGCGTGTGTTCGTTCGCTAGTGACAAGTGCTGACATTTGTTGCCGCAGCTCCTAATCCAAATGCTTTCATTTGAGCGCCTCATGTGCGAAACTCACATTGAAACCCATTGAAAAATTGTACTGCAACTGAACACGCCCACTAGTGGCCGAGCTGTGGTCGCGTTCGGTAGCTGTTTGTGCGCTGCTGCTTAGATCCCGAGAAAAGAACCGCATGACCTCTTAAGTGAAAATATTCTGATTTTGATATTTCTCTTCAAGCACCATCAGATCATCGTCATAACCCAGTATTAACTAAGAAATCATATTTTATCAATTTTATCTCAGATTCATTCTTTCTCAGCTCAGGGTAAAATCAATTGTATTTTGAAAATTATATTAATCTATTTCAATTTATTGTGTTATTCTGTTAAATATTAAGCAAAATACAATTTTATCTTTTATAGGGCAATCCAAAAAAATTTTGTCGACATGGAAAACATGTTTGAGCTATTCCGCGAGCGAACTGAGATTCGCGATGCTTTCGGAGCCCCTGCTTTGTTAGCGAGACGAGGAGGCATTTACTTCCAAAATGTCACATTCAGCTATTTACCTGAACGCGTTATTCTTAGGAATATCACATTTGAAGTTCCGCCTGGCAAAACTACAGCCCTAGTAAGTGTATTTCATGCGTCATTATAATTTCAATAATTAACTTTGGCGATCATTCAATCGTAGTGTCAAAAAATAGTTTGGTTTCGTGTTTCTTTATCAATCACGAAGATCATAAATCTTGTTAAATTTTATAGATTTTGACTTCGTGATTTTCATCAATCAATCAAGTAAGTTCAACGGAGAAGTAGAATTTTACTGAAATTTAGCCCGGTTTGTTCATATTTTTATTAAACTCCTATTTTCATAATAAATCACATCAAATATGAGGCTATTATTTGCAAACCTGGCTCGTTCCAAAATGGTTGAAAAATGAATCTTGAATTTCTTTTTTTACATTACTTTGGAATAATATTATGTATGTTGTCAAGCCAGTTTTGAGACTGTTTTCTAAAAATACTTAAAAAAAGTATTTTTCATTACTAAATTACATTCATGGTTCATCTTTTACCAATTTTGGAGCGAGCCAGGTTTGCAAATAATAGCTTCATATATCAGTTTTATTTTATAAAATAATTTAATTAGCTTTGTCATCAACACCTTTTTTTAAATAAATAATACCACTGCAGTTTGGAAATCAGCACTACAATAGTAATGAAAAAGTACTCTAGCCCTCTATGAGAATAAAAATATAATAAAAGTCAATATAGTATGGAACTTGCATATTTGTACTCATAACATCATAACACTCATTATGAGATGCTGATAATAGCAATGCTAATTTAATGCCCCATAAGATATGACCTTGACTTATTGTACAAACTGGTTTATACGGAATCTGTTGTTACTAATGTTTACATAATAAAAATACAAACTTTGTATGTGATGCCGTTATAGTCAGAATTATGGTAATCCATTGAATATTATAATGGTTGTCTCAATAACACTGCCAAATTAAAATTTTACGATATTTTAAACTTTGTAGCTATACAAATTTAAATATGCTATCTGTCAATCCTGCTGTAAGTAAATATGGAATGCTAACCAATTCTCAATTAAAAATGGGGAATAATTCAGTCCAAATGAGTCGTCAATTCAAAGATTATTAAAGAATTTGAGGAAACTGGTTTGATTTTGGACAATAAGTCATCCATGTCTTTCCTCCATAAGTCTTTTTATTAGATGTTCACTCGGAAACACAAGTTCCAGTAAAAAATGTTAGTGAACCCCTAAGGACATCAATCATCATCATTAACACAAATGAGACATTTAACAGCAAACACTTCCCTATGCCTATAAAATCCAACTGACTCTAAAACTCAAACCAGGAGACCGGTGTAACCGTTGGACCGAGGAAACTATAATGAATATACTTCACATTATCTTATCGAGAAATTACTGAAAAAGCACTGTATCGCATGCAGATAATGCTTTTATTGCCATGGTGTGTCGTCTTCCGTCACTCCCGTAACCGTTCACCCGATTGAGACTAATTTCATAATTGTGTTTAATATTGAATAAGTTTAAGACATAATTCCATTTTAACATATGTAGTACAATAACTGTTAAGTTACAAAATGTCTGATTTATTCAGGTCGGCCCGACTGGTTCTGGTAAATCGACAATCATCCGTCTCCTGTTCCGTTTCTACGATGTAGATTCCGGTTCCATATCTATCGACGGACAGGATGTGAGGACTGTCACCCAAGAATCCCTTCGAGCCGCCATCGGTGTTGTCCCACAAGACACAGTGTTGTTCAATAATTCCATAAAGTAAGTCTTATCAGAAGTTCATGTTTTCAGAGGCAGCTGCTTAAATTTTAATATTCAAATCTGACCTGATATCCAATATCATAAGAAAAGCTTTTTTATAAATAATTTTTGAATGAAGTAGATATTATTAACCTTGATAGATTTGGCGGATACTTTGTAGAAGTTCATTAAATATAAAATGAAATTTGATAACTTTGTTATTCCACTTTTTGCTAATTTCACTCATTAATTAATTTGTAGTTTATTTGTAAACGTTGCAATAGTCTGTCTGATGATGCTCCTCTAAGAGGCGAAACACGTGTCACAAGTTGTAGCACAAAAAGTGAAATAGCAAAGTTATCAAAATTTATTTTTAAATTAGATGTTAACCATTTGAGTAGCGAGGCATTTTTTTATGGAATGAGGTTTTTTAAATATGATTAACCTTTTGAAGAGTGAATAGATCTATACCGACCTTACTTTATTTTACTGACTTTTCTTAACATGACAATTGTGTGACTCTTTTCCAATGAATATATGTAATTCATACTTACAGCATATTTATGCTCACAGGCAGACACTCCTGTGTTAAGTTAAAAGTACGTCCATACTCCTTTATTGAAAACTGATGCCGACGTACATGTACGTCGATACTCCTCTAAAGGTTAATATTATAAGAATATAAAAAACTACATACTTGTTCTGCCATACAATTCAATGGATTAAGCGCCATGATTAAAAACTATTTTTTCATATTTCTCTGAAATGTTTCATTTACTAGACTTTCTCTTCTATCGAATTCCTTTGTGATTGTCAAAAATTTATTAACTCTGGCTTACAAGAAATTAAAATAATAAGCTACCTACAAATAGTATTGTTAATAAATTCACCGATGAGTTTAACCCACACATTTTGTATTGTAAATTCTATTTTCCATTAGATACAACATACAGTATGGAAAAATTGATTCACCTGACGTTGATGTCATCTCAGCAGCTAAGAACGCCGACATCCATGAAAAGATTTTAATCTTCCCAGATGCCTATGAAACACAAGTAAGCATGAATATTTTTAGATTCAGTTTGATACCGGCGAATCACTATTGTGACATCTAATACTTCAATTCTGTACCGTCATTACCGTAACTCTTAATATTATATTACAGGTTGGAGAAAGGGGACTAAAACTTAGTGGCGGTGAAAAACAGAGAATTGCAATTGCAAGAACAATTTTAAAAGCACCAACTATTGTTCTTCTTGATGAAGCCACCTCGGCTCTTGATACTAAAACAGAGCGAAATATTCAGGTTGGCAACACATCAATATTTACAATTATCATCTTTCAATTTTTACTATGTGTATGCAAATAGCCAGAGTCAAAAGTGGCGCCACTGCACGCTACTGAGCCTAAAATAATGTTAGGAGTCCAAACCTATTAAAAACAATTGAATTATTTAATAAATAAATAGAATATTGTAAGATTAAATAAAATCAGTAAAGGATTTTTCAATTATTTGAATATATTCTAAAATTAACCTATCCATCGTATTGATCAGTGAAATAACGACCGAATTCAGAGTCAAAATTGCAGTTATGTTTTAATTTAATGTTGGAGTCGTTTTATGTTTTAATGACTCCATAGCCCTGGATAAAAGAGAGGTCGAGCGACCGAATAACAAGCCAATAAGACCAATAGTCAATAAAATCTATGGTTTCTCAGGTTCTCCTGACATAAAATTTCTGCTTAGTGTATATGTTACACCGAATCGGTGAAATTGCCTATTTCACGGAGTCGGCAGAAATTTTGCTGAATGCGTGAATTCGGCAAGCCCGTTGCCTATTGCACGCATTCGGTAATATTTCTGCCGACTGAGTGAATTCGCCAGGGTGTATAATTATTGTCTATGGTCAGTGTATAAATTCTTTAACTGTCAACATGACAGTTGAAAAAATAATTTTGACACAGAAGTCAAATTTAGCTTGGCTGTAATATTGTCATTATTGTTTTTGATTGTGAATGCAGAATGATGACGCGTTTTGAAAAGATTATTTCTATACCATGTTCCAACCATTTTTCACGAACTAACTAAAAGGGCCAATCTTCATTTGGATAAAATGTGCAATTGATTTTTTATTGAAAAATTGCATTTGATTTTTATATATTTTGACTGTCTTCCATACTAGATAAAATATAATTTTATGTGAGATTATAATTGTGTGAGAATATATTTTGAATATTTTTCATACATCTGGATAAAATTTGCAATTAATTTCGATTATCCTATATGTGATACGGATTCTCAAAATTTTTAGAGTCAACACCCCCGCCCTCTGTTTTTATGATTTTTGTCATCCTATATGTAACACGGTTTCTCAATATTTTATTAGTCGACATTCTCCACTGTCTTGTTACTGTCACAGTGGAATGACACACTATTCTTTTGTTTAAAATAAAAATATTATAACATTTCTTTTTACCATGGGTCGAATTTTTGTTTCTTAATTTAAATTTGGTTCAGTTGTAAATTTTTATTATTTACAGTGAAATCCTGTTTAAGCACGTCCAGAATTCACGTTTTCCGATATTTGCGTATTTTTTTACAACCCCAATTATTTTAATTCTTAAAGAGGTCTGGGTGTATTCTTAAAAACCATTTAGAGAATTAATTAAGCAAAACCTTCTGGCTTATTCAATAAATAAGTTTGCATTTGATTTTCCACGCCAGTAAATATTTGATTTATCAAAAATGCAACGGGCTTACAGCTTGTACATTATAGAAACGTCACCCGTTGAGGTTATGTTGTACAGTGCTGTGTCCGAACGAACGTTATTTGATTTTATTGGATGCAAAAATGCGAGTAAATTTAATTTCTAATTTTTATAAGCTTTCTACAATTAAAATATAATTATTTTATCATCACTGTGACAGCTTATTCTTATACCATAGATAGTTCCAGTATAACTTATTATGGTTTATGGTTTATTTTGACAACTGTCACAAAGGGAGACATTCCAAAGTCGAAAATAGATCTCTAAAATGACACCCGATGAGTTGATGTCGACGAGTGCTGACTATCATATTACAGTTTTAACTTTTTTGCAAGTTGTATGGAGATGAACGACATTGTAATTAATTAACAATATGCTTTTATATGCTATGAAATGACATTTGGTTTAGTTGCAAAAAACACCGCCAGAGCGCTGTGATCATAGACAACCTACAAAGTTTCTATGAATCTACCTGCTGAATGCATGAAATAAGCAAAAGATTTTATGCCGAATTCACGCAGTCGGCAGAAATTTTACCGAATGCGTGAAATAGGCAACGGGCTTACCGATTTCACGCATTCAGCAAAATGTCTGCCGACTGCGTGAAATAGGCAATTTCACCGATTCGGTGTAACATATACAGCAAATTTCTTGTAAAATTTGTTACGAGTCTTATGATTTTTTGTAATGGTTGTCTTTATTCTTCAGTCTGCGTTGGCGAGAGTATGTGCCGACAGAACCACACTGATTGTCGCTCATAGATTGTCAACAATCATCCACGCAGATGAGATATTAGTCATTAAAGATGGAGAGATAGTGGAACAGGGAAGGTGAGATCTAAATACAATTATGTTTTTCCAATATACGCCTAAACACGTTACACACTTAAGTTTGCATCACTATGTATTATCTATGAACGTCATTGTTCATTGGAATGAACAGTGTTTAATAATCCCGTATGCATAGTTCCCATTTATATTGTTTTCGTTGATCTATCATTTAAATATGAATCTCAGTTTTGTCAAAGACTTGGGTATCTCGTTTGTACGATTCTTAACCTGGAAAGACACCTTGTTGATATTGGTAGTAATCAACTGAAATTTTGAAATCGTTACACTGTGCGCACTACAAGATTAAATATGTTGCATTTGCGACTAAAATTCCCTCACAAGAAAGACCAGTAGCTCTTTATTAGGTTTCCACGGAATGCCGATTCATACTGTTCACTGTTGTATTGGAACACTGGTTTTCTGTAGAACAGTGTTCTTCAAGCTATAGTCCGTGAACCAGCACCAGTCCACGAGAGTTAATTACCAGCTCGCGAAAACTTTTCGACTTGATTATCTCAATGTTAATGAAAAATGGTGAATGAACTGCCATCTGATATCTTATAGTGTTATGAAATTTTGGGTTGTATTATTTTAAGGTTGGTACTTCCTGAAAATCATATGGATTTGTCAATCGAACTTATTAAGTGATGTTGGTTGACGCCGGTTCGCTAGATATTTTTCCAATTTTTACCGGTCCGCAGATGTTAAAAGGTTGAATAACACTGCTGTAGAACACAGTTTGGGAAACCCTGGTCTAGAGTCTTCTTAATCATTCTCTGTTACTTTCACAGACATGATCAACTGATAGCGTCCAACGGAGTCTACGCTGATATGTGGCAGCAGCAACTGGAAAGCCTCAATAAAACTCCCGAACTAACGTCCAGCGGAAGCGACGGAGAAGCCGCAAAGCCCGCAGTTGAAAAGCCAAAAGAGCCAGCTCCACAGCAATACTCTGGGCATGGACATCACCATCATTAATTTGTTACTTAAACAGTGTCATGTGAGAAAATTGAGTGAAGCAAAAAGAGGGCCAAATGGACATTATCACACGTGATATGTTTAAATATGTATATTATGTCATTATGGAAACTCACAATTCCATGAATTTAAAAATAAAAAAACTTCTATCGGGAATTGGCTGAATCTGAAACAAAATAAAAAAAAGTTTTTCATAAACAAAAAATACCATATCTTATTCGCATGTTTCCTCTGTATGGTGTGGCAAAAATGTCATCCGTTGTCTACTCGTCCACTGTAGAATAATTGAAATAAAATGAAGCCGCGATCCAGGAATTAAAATAATTTTATAGCCTGTCACCGCTTGAGTGGAAAGATGTGGCCATCTCTGTTATAGATAACGTGTATAATTTTGGTAAATTTTTTTAATATGGAAATTATGGTAATTAAGTTTTCACAATAACATATCTGTATGTTATAGTGTCGCATAATAATTTCCCTAGTAATAAGTTTTGTTGGCTGCTTTCTTTAAAATTGTGGCTTTGGATCATTGGATTAGTGGACTATTGATTAAACTTATAACTTTAATATTTATTGATAATTTTGTTTTTAATTTTTTTATCAAAAATAGAACTTATTCGCGATGCTGTTTGAGTATACATATCAAAGTTGGGTATTTCACGGCCGTGTGCTTCAATTGCGATTCTTTGCTGAAATATATAATCATATATCTTCTAACAAAGCTTTTACGGCACCATAACTCTAAATAAAAAAATAAAGCACACTTTTGTAATAATACCACATTTTTGATAAATGTGGATTTAATACAAAAAAATGTTTTATTGTATGATTGAATGCCTTACAAGAATTTTCAGTGAAGCTCTCAAAGTACATAACCTTAAGTTTTCTTTATATACCTACTACATCTTATAACATAAATTTTGACTATTAGTTGGGAGTTGTTTGTAAGTGGATAAACCTAATGTACAATGTAAAGTGAAAACTAATGTCTTCAATTCAAAGATTTGTGCAAGACAACAAAAACGAAAAATAAAGATTCATTTAAATGTAGGGCAATAAATTTATAATCTTCATGTTTCTTCATGTTACTCTGCCGTATTATTTTATTCTATAGCATACTGGGAGTGATTAGCGAACCACTTGTCTTGTCCTAGCCCTATCTTTCTATACATAGTCTTTTGTAAAAGAGAGGTTGTAGAACTGAGTAACAAGCAGTTCTGATGGAGAAATTCCTGTTAAGTTAAACCCAGCTAGGTTTCTAGCTAGTCCTAGTCCATGTTTCACATTAGGAGTGGACAAAGTTAAAAAAAACAATTTCAATTAACATTTTTAATAAACTATTGAAAATATTTGTCATGCTATGTAATACGAAATTGTTAAATATGTTAATCTTTTTTTTTAAACATGGATACACTTATATAAATGAGGCACTATGTTTCAAAGCCGGCTAAAACAGTTTTCATACATTATATATATACAAAGAGATATGTTTTTCACCTATACAATGGCCAATGTTTTAGTTTTCAAAAATGCCAAAAACTTACCAAAAATTTAGGTTAATTTTTAAACCACCTTAAATAATCAATGTGTGAATTGGTCTTAAAATGAATAAGCCAATCAGTGCGCGCGTTGGCGGACAAGTGATCTTGACAAATATTTTACTTGCATACTTGTAAAAACATACAAATCACATCAAAATACACAGAGATCACTAATTTGACAAATAATACTTTTTCCTATTTTTCTCGAAACTAGTCAAAATTATTTTAGCTGGTTTTGAAACTAAGAGCTTCCTTCACATATCGATGGCTTAGTTCCATAAAACAATAAGTCAAAAAATTATGTTTTGAGTTATATTACCCATTGTATTCGAATACCTCTCTTCTATAACTCAACAGAAGTACAACTTGAAATATTGTTTTATGGTTCTGTCAAATTTGTAATAAATTTGATGTGAATTGAGATAAATGACGGACTAAGAATATGAGATAAATAATAACATCATATTTTTACAACTCAGCATCAAAACTTTGGTTGGCCATATCTAAAAACAACCAATTTCTAATTGTAGCACTACGGAACTAAGCCATCAATATAGTGATAGTGTTACCTTACAAATAAATTAACATTTTGTGACATTTCTATTTACTTTTATATAATGAGCCATCTTAGTAATATTTTTTCAGTATTCACTTTTTATATGCGATGGTTTCTTTTGAAAATTATTAAAATTTGAATAGGCCAGTTTTGGCTTGCCGTTGTAATGATAACATTAATTTCATTTTCACTGTTAAAAATGTATCGACAAACATTTTCTTCAAAGGCAAAGCAAAATATATGACAGCATAATAATTTAATATTGGATAATTTATATATTATGATAAATATCATTCACAAAATTATAAATGTAATATATGCTGGCCAGCAAACCTGAGTTTCAATGCAGTGCACCGAGATTGATGGAAAAGACGATATTGTTGTATATATTGTCTCTGTCTAGTATCTTTTCATTTTAATCAGAGGTCACTTTGAACTTTGAAAGGTTAAAAACAAAGTTATACAGCAGCTTTGACTTAATTTTTCGTGTACTCATTTCCTGTACACACTGTTATATAACATACATGCTTTGATTTGTTACTTTATCAAAATTGTTTGTATAAAAATAGATTATTAAATTGCTTAATTTCAATATAAAATCAGTCCAATCAAAGTGATATATATGTAGTAAGTACCTATTAGGTAACGTTTACGTTATTTCCCATTGTTTTCTTATTTGATAGATACTATTTAGTTATAACGTTTTAAAAGTATTTATTTGGTGAAATTTTTGGGTTATTTAGCTGGCAAAGTGGGTAAATAAATACATAATGTTTTTGAGTTGTATTGGCTTTGTATCTTTAACAGCTTATCATCAACAATCTTTTATTATATTCTTATTTTAGGGATCAAGTACAATAACTATTGATATTGTGTACGTTTAGAACAATAATTTCTAATAATCTTCTTAAAGAATTTTTACAATGAAGTGTGTACATTTAAACATAATATTAATGTTCCTTTTTTCAATTAAATAATTATGATTGTAGATTTATTGTTTGTGTTATTTTGTAATAAATGCAAAACATGAGTTATTATGGTTTTATTTCTTCAAATCTAGGGTAATTTCTACTCTTAACTCACAATTTAACTTATGTTACAGCCATTTGTCATATTTGCTAAATTTTTAACATACATTATCAAATAGGAAGTAATGTTATGTTGTATTTTAACTTGCATTATATTAATTAATCATGCAGTTGTAATGTCACCAATTTTTTTTCATTGTCCTTATAAATCAATAAAACTGTTATACATGGGAGCAAATTCAAGAGAGCTAGCTATCTCGTGAATATTAAAGAGACCATGAAATAATTACATATCCACGTATTTGGTAGAACTAAGAATTGCTAACCCGAGAGAAGCATAATAAACGGTAAGTTATATAGAATCCTGGAGACGTTATACACCATAGTGTGAGCAAGTCCGAAGACGAATATTGTTTAATGGCCATCCAAAAAAAATCATCTTTTGATTTTTATATTCAAGTAAATAAAAAAAAATCTTGGTTGCCAAAATTTAACTGGTCAAACAAGCTTTTTTGAAAATTGAAAAAGTCGCATTTAATGATAGTTAATTATATTTTAATTATGAAAACCAGTGGCGGATTAAGCAGATGGGAGGCCCCAGGCGGAATAAAATTTGGAGGCCTTGTTTTACAGATAACATAAAAATGTCTGAAAATTCCAAGGAAAATACTAAAAATATATATAAAAATCTGAACAAAAAGTATATGGGTTATATTATATAAATTATTTTTATGGCCTCTAAGATTTGAAGGTTCCATGAGCACATCTCATTTGCTTACAAAGTAATTCACCACTGAGGAAAACAATAATGTCATGTTGTCAAATTACATACTAATTTGGCAATAATAACTCAGCATTAACTTTTCCCATAATTTTAAGCCCATAAATTTTATAAAACTGACAAACTTAAATTTAAAAAATCAAGTCTGTGGAGTCGGAGTCTTGAAAAACGAGGTTCTCAGACCCATTAAAAAATGTATATATATTTAATGATGTGTATTCAAATCACAATAGTCCAAAATGTTGACATTGTATGCTTGGCTGACTAAAGTTAATCTGATAAATGATTGAAAAATTTCTTTGGATTCGGAGTCGTCTTTTTATTACACAACTCCACAGTTATGGAAAAATATATATTTGCAGAGAGTATTGACTAGTACTCATGTATCACTATATAAGGATATCCTTTTATTGTATGATGTGCAATTTTCACTACAGTGAAAATATCAATGAAAGTCGGGAAAATTATAGTAGTGTAGCAACACTTTAATTTACAGTCAAGTCGGAGTAGCGGATGTGAGGCGTGATCAAATGTAGCGGGCTGTCACGGTCTGACTTAGCTAAGAAAGAGCTTTTCGACGTCTGTGACATTCGACGCGGAGTGCGCGCTGTCATGCATATGCAATGTTTATTATTTACAAAAGAGCGGATGATGCCTCGAGCGGTTAGTGTCAGTAATTGATGGCGAACATTATTATGAGGCGATTTGGTAGTGCTACGTAAAAAAAGGTTATGTCTTTCCTCGGATAGGTGAAATGTTAAATAGAATCGGTGAATGTGAGTGTTGTTTGTAATATAAATAGTGAGTGCAAGTGATATCTTAAGATGGCGGACCTTGAGGCAGTTCTCGCTGATGTGAGCTATCTAATGGCTATGGAAAAATCAAAATGCACACCAGCAGCCAGAGCCAGCAAAAAGATCATATTGCCGGACCCCAGGTAGGCCGCCATGTCCTCGCTAAAACATTAGAATGTTGACGGTGCGCAAAGTCGTGGCCTCATTAACACGGTGTTTTTTTTAAAATTCTGTATTTCAATTAAGTCGATATCGCTGTATCTTATCGTTAATGTCTACTCGTTATGAATTACTAAAAAGATTACGGTAAACATATAGAAATACTACCCATGACTTGACCTATTAACGAATTGTCAGATGTGCGGTGCGAAACTGACATCTCTGTTTTTGCACATCACAGAATAAAAATGTTAAATGATTTTCAGGATTGTTTTCCTGAAAGCTTAACTCTGGTTATGCTTTATATTAAATCTATGTTACAATTTAACTTCATGTATGTACTATAGCGATGGCAGTACGGTGTAATATGTACTTTAAAAAAGGTCTCACTGAAATTGAACAATATTGAGATCTACAAGGAATTTTTCAGTTCTATTTTTATACTAAAAGAATAATCAATTTATAAATTAATTAAATTGCAGTAGTCTTATTGACAATATTTGCCTTGTTTTGATTGCTTTGATGCCTAGCTCATTATTGAAGTTAAATTTGGTTTTTATTAAATTATATAATAATATAAGTGAAAAGCGCCCTGTTTATTTGTTATATACCTACACATAAAAACATACACTTAATATATAAGCAAATATGCCGGGAAAGTATGTGGATGTCTTTTTTAAGAAATTTAATAGGTTTTATACTTACTTCCGGTATTTTAAATGGTATTGATGAGTAACTACGAGATAGTAAGTGAATATTATTATTGTTCACCTAAATCTTCCTCACATTTGTCCGATTTTTACACGTTCAATAAACTAAGAATTTGTTACATCATTTGAAATTGTAAAGCATCAATCATTCATAGGCGCCTTCTTCCTTATCGTAAATGTGTGGTTTTAGGGTATTTCTATATAATCAGCACTTGAAAAAAATATCTGGTTATATAAATACAATACAAACAGTAATTGACTAATTGCGTTGTAACTGCTTTCATCAAACGAAAAAAAATGTTATATGTATTTTGTGGTGTGATTTATGATAAAATAAATTATTATCGATACATTTATCAACATATTTGTGTATTTCGTTAAGAACTTTTTTCTACTTGTCGATTCAGTTCCAATTTTGTAGGTACTCTTGAGTAAACAGTCTGAATGTATACTTAATACCGTTTTTAGTGAAAATTGATTCTTCATCACACTGTAAGATAAACTATCAGAACTCAAAATCATACATTTAAATATTGGTTTTTAGAATTGTATTGCCGCAAATAATTAAGACTACATACCTCGGTTTACACGGTATACTCAGGCCGGATTAAGCACACGAGAGGCCCGAGGCGCAATAAAATTTGGATAACATAACGTTAAAAATTCATACAAAATAATAAAAATCTGAACAAAAAGTATAGTTGCTCTATAATATAAGCCATTTTTGAGGGCCCTAAGATTCGGAGGCCCCAAGCGCGCGCCTCATTCGCTTATAAGATAATCCGCCACTGGGTATACTGATTCCCCAGAACGCAATGTAATTCTAAACTGTGTTAATCATGACCATCGTCAACATGAATCAGAAAAAATACATTTTTATTTGTATCGTAAAATAGAATGCATGAAGATGGTTATTTACATAACTATTTATGCAGTTATAATACCTACAAAAAACATTATCGAAATTAAATAGACGTAAAGTAAACAAAGTATAGAAATATTTATCACGATTTTACAGAAATATTTGAAAATCATATTAAAAAATAATTGCGTACTTCTATTAAATGTGTACTTCTTCCGGTATAGCTTTTTTGCCAGGACATCAGCGATACGAAGATGTCTTGTCAAAATGAATGTTTACGTACCACTAAGAGTATTGTGTCATGTTTCATAAACCTTTTTACTGTACACACTTCCGCCCGGAAAATTTAGATTTTTCCGAGCTAGCCAGTCGCTTGCTTGAACATATATCCGATATCAGTACGGAGGTACACTCCCTAACAATTTTACACGTGCATACTTGATATACAATTCTTCAGTACACACATTTATTTATTATACTGATTGATATAATAAATAGATTAAGTGATTTACCTAGGCTTGATAAATGACTTGCCTACCATAAATTAAAATAATATGAGCATATAGAATTAAATTATTATGAATAAATAACATCACTTTTGGGGTGTTCACTGTCAATACTTTGTGGAAAGGCATTACATATATTAAAAAATAAAATATACATTTGTACTAATTCCCACTTTTATTTGATCTTTGTAAATAACATTTTCGCTCTCTTGCAAAATAATCAGACGTGTTCATTTTGTTTGATGTGTTGATATGACATACAAAATCAATATTTAATGCCCACTTTTATGTTTAACCTGGTATATATTTGTTATTCGGTAAAAAGGATCCATACATGGCGACCGGCAGACAGTATTCAATGCTACTTTGACCAGGGCCGGCTCGAGGCGTGTGCAAAGAGTGTGGCGTACACAGGCGCCGCACTAAGGTTTTAGCACTATCCACTTATTTAAATCTAGTTTTTCGCAGACATGCGCAAAAATCTTTGAGCCGGCCCTGATTATGACCATCCCTTCTATAAAATATAAATACTTGGGTACTAATTATTATGCAAGTCTTATATTATTAAAATGTAAATGATTCCTACTATTGATTTTTTTTTTCTCACATTTAAGACATTTTAAATGGGGAGGGCGCCTCAAAAGATTGCGTGCCCTGGGCTAGACATTTTGTCTGTGAGACACTGCACATCATAACCCGCTAGGGCTTCAAACCCTTTTAACGTGGTAAGCAAGTTTTGAGAAATTTTCCTCGGAACATTTCTGGCAAAGCATTCGAAACACATGTAACATTTATATCAGCATATACTACACAAATTTGCTAAAAAAAACATCAGATTCGTTGAACTAATGGGTATTAAAACACAAGTTGGAAAACAAATTCGCTTCGCCAATTTTGTATCTAATGATTCCGATATTTTTAATTTATTCACCTCTTTTAAATAAAAAATAAACACGATTGCATATTTTTCATTCTTTTCTGAATACAGCTCAAGAACACGTGTGGAATCGATCCTGGTGATACAATCAGCGCCAGATTTCATATGCAGAGAGTTTCTAAGCAATTTCACTTGTAGGGGCCCTCCGAAGAAAATATCTACAGACACGTCTTCGGGGTTAACTTAACCCATAACATGCCATCCTAAAAAATCACGTTCCCTGCCATGATGTGATCTCAGTTTCACTGTTTATTGACAGTATTTAAACCTATGTTAGAAGCTATAAAATAATTTTAAAAATGTATATATGATAGAATACCTAAAATGATATATACTTACTTATTGAAAATATTAAGAGAAATATTGAATGATTTAATGACTCAACTATTTACGATTGCATCATGGGTATGGAGGTGTTAAATCTTAAACAGTTGTCACTTTTAAGGAGATTACTGTCAATTATTAGTGGAAAGGTATTATATAAAAAAACACTCTTTTGTACTAATTTCACATTTATTTAGTACGCAATAGCGTGAAGACTATTCCACAGTTATGTATTTTATCGTGGTCCACGGAGAGTTGTAAAAAATCAACTAGTAGGTAAAGGAGATGGATTCTGTGCTCGAACCCCAAAGTAAAACAATTTACACTTCTCTGTCAGTGCCCGAAAACGAGAATGAAAACATTTAACATTTTTTTTTATTTCCCCTCAATTTTTATTTAAACTACAGTTTAAAATATATCGATCGATTCTAGGAACTTTTGAGACCTTAATCTTCATGCTAGTTATGCCTCGGGTAAATCCGGTTCTGAATACATTCCGCTGGTAAATACACTTACGTATTTTTAATACCATCATTATCTAACTACTTTATCGTATTTTTATGATATAGAATTGATAAAAAAAAAAGTTCTTGATTAGGCGACCACTTATCCAGGTTTCCCAGGATTCACTTGACAAAATAAACACGTTGATTCAAGGCGCGGCACTCGCGCCATGGCTATGCCGATGATTCCGCGCAGGGCTTGCAATTTACCATCAAATCTCAATTACCGGGAAAACGGTAAATAAATTTTCTCGTTCCAAGCAAGCATACATTTAAATGTTATGTTTACCGTTTAAAAAATCATCTCTTCGCGACATAAGGTTTCTACAGCTGTTTTTACCGATATTTACAATAGTGAAGAACATGTACTCAAATGCGTAAGTTGTTAAATTATACTTATAATATACTAGTTGCAAAGTTTGGTCGTAGTCGCCGGCTTTACATACAGTCGTTTTCACGTACGATTGGGTGTTGAATTTGCTTTTAAACGTAAAGAAGGTGTGTAAACAATTAAGAGTTATTTCTCGTTTTAAATCACACAAACCACCCGATCACTCGCTAAAGCGCATGTGCGTAAACCCGGCTAATAGTGGTTGAATGTCAAATACCACCAGTTTGACAGATGAAAAATCATGTTCCAATATTGCCAAAATCTAAAAATGGAACTCTCCATTCCGCATGCTTTTATATCTAAATTAAACTTTTGTTAAAATATGCTTTTATTTGTCCTTATTTCGCAATATAGTAATTATCGGTAAATTTACGATTACCCGGTAATTATCGATGGCTATTTTCGTCGATTTACCGGTTACCCAGTAATGCAAGCCCTGATTCTGCGCCGGTAAATATATGTTCACTCTTCATTGGTGAGCGTTATCAGCGGGTCCGTTATCACTATAGGATAATTTACATTGAAGGTGCATTTACGGCTTTACTTAAATACTAATGCTATTAACATGGCGAAGTGTGGTGAATTCTTACCTATGCATCCGCAATGTTAATCCACCCTAATCGATGATCGTCAGGCACCCTAATACCAACACAAAGCATACCAAAGCTTACTTCATTATACCATGTAAACACCTGATGAAGGGTTGTTTGGTAGATAAGTTATTTGGTTAATATTTTGTGATTTCATGTTGGCTAAAAAATTATAGAATAACACTAATCACCACTTGTTGTATTACATAAATTATGGCACGTGTTTCGCCTCTTTAAGAAGCACCATCAGACAGAACATAGCAAGCTTTACGAATAAACTAAAAAAAATATTCTAATTCTTAACATATGTTATAAATTACAAAATAAAAGTCGAGCATTTTTCCTATTCCAATTTGTAACACAAGCGGAGTAACTAAGTCAAATTTGATTTCATATTAAAAATTAACATTCACAAAGTTACCGCTGCATGTATCAAAAACATTATCTCCTTTTTTAAAATTAAGCTAATATTTTTTCGACGGTTCCTTTCCCCAAAAACTCGTCGTCTATGAATATCTTTCGGAAGACTCAATAATGAAATTTATTTCTTTAATCTTTGTATTAGTTTTTACGTAATGTTAATTATAGAGGTTTTATTCCATACATAATAATCAGTGTTAAAAACGACATTTCCTCCTCACAGTTGAAAAATAGTACACTCATCAGTACAGTTTGTGTGGTATCTGCTTTTACGCGATCAATAAAAAATATATTTTTTGAATACCTACTTCAATTTAAATGCTTATGGTTTTACAAACGAAGAGCTGCTTTAAGTTTAATGATGATACATAGAATATAGTTGAATATTAGGCATGCAAACATGGACGATTTTTTGGAACCTACCTCCTTCTTTATATTTAGTTGTAAGTCTCGATTAAGTTAGATTTTTAGTAGTGTTAAGAAATACATAAATATACTGTGACTGATTTTAATATATTACTCAAATTTGTATGTATTATAATTTTCTTTTGAACATTTTTCTAGATGTCACTGGCGCGTTACACATCAGGCAAACAGGAGTGAATCATGACAATTATGTGTAGTACTGCTGTAGTAGTGTTTATAAAAAAAAATGAAATAAAAGGTGTAAGCAACAATTAACAATGAAAATAATTGACAAATTACAGTATAAGTGACTACAATTACACACATTAAAATGCATAACACATATAACATACAATTAAAAAATCATTACATTACCAAAGTAAATAACTTAATCTGTAAGATATCTCAAATAAAGTGAAATCCATCTACGTTTTGCTTTTCGAAGAAGTTCTTGTGCGTTTATATACATTCAGATTTCACTTCAAACAGTCTATATTAGAGGATACAAGGAAATTGAAACGAGGAAAGATAACATATTATTCCAGTGAAGTCGATTCATCGTCATTATCATCAGGTTTTGCCTCCATGTGCAGGCCTTTCCAGAACTTTGCTGACGGACGTAGATTTCGTATTGTCTTGCACATAGATCTACGACCGAATAAGCAAGACTATGGCATTGTTAAAATATGTCCGTGAATGGATGCATAAATCGATGAGTCAAGACTTAAGGTACATAATTCAGTATTTTAATTGATTGTTTTGTACAAAATCTAGAGTGTTTCGAATATTTTCACAAATGAATATATTCAATAATCTGTAAAGTGAATAATGAATATACGATATAAGCAATGCCGGTGCTACTTGTAATGCTACGCGTAGGGCATCCAATCCCGGGATTCGGGATCCCGTTTAATTTTGTGATCCCGAAATCCCGGGATTGGCATGGTCGTGATCCCGGGATTTCGGGATTGAGAAATTTTGAGTAAATCTCGAAAAGTGAGACGAAATTGGCAAATTGGCGATTCCAATTTCCCCGGTGAGCTAAAAAAAAGAATCCGGGGAAAAGTATACCAAATCGAGGATTTCAAATTCCTCGGGAAATTTATCTCAATCCCGGGATCCCGGTATTTGAAAAAGGCTCCGGGATTGGATACCCTAGCTACGCGTACACCAAAACCGAATCATCGGCCGACTTCGTGTCGGACCTATTCGGACGTAAAGTCTCGGCCGTTCATCTGCATTCACTGCTACCGTTGTCGGCCGACCAGTTCTGACTGAGTAGTCTGTAAATTACAACCTGAAGTTAGTAGCAGTAAGATGTTCTGTCATATACACCGAAAGTAGCCGGCAGACTGGTGGCAAATCCCAACCTGAAGTTAGTAGCAGTTAGATGTTCTGTCATATACACCAAAAGTAGCCGACAGACGGTCATCGTACGATGCCGTCTGTAGTAATGTACGCGCTCTCATTTCTTTACATACGTTTGTTTCGATCGGACGAGTTTAGCCGACGACGGCCGAGCATAGTTTGTCCGATGACGGATTAGGTGTACGCGTACCATAAGAGGAGGAGACGACCGCCTGTAAGTGGTAAATCTGGAGAGGCGGCCGAATGCCTAAGCGAATTTGCCAGGGGCGACCTAATATCTAGCGCCGGCGCTGGATATAAGCCACGACGCATACTATCTGAAAACATGTATGTCGAGTTGTCAATATATTCACTCCATACAACGCAATTATTGAAAAAAATATTTATAAGTATTTAAAATATGAATGCGTTAGCATTATTGGAAAAAAAAAACTAATAGCCCACTGAATCGTGGATTGAATTTGAAAGAATTTTTCTGTCTTGATATAGTAGTCGAAAAAACATAAGTCAATTTGAGAATTGATTTTTCTTCTTAAAAAGAAAATTTACTCTTTTTACTCACACGGTGGTCCCGCGGTTTAGTGTGCTGATAGCAGTGATTTCTTAGTAAATAATTTGTTAAATGAAACGGGCGGTTCTTACTTATTCAATTAATTTCCGATGTGATTCCCCCGTTTAATTTCTACGAAATATTATTTATCACAATTTATGTGTGATCATTTATTTGCGAGTGCTTTGCAAATAAGTTTTTACTGAAATTGGTAAGAAACATTAAATTACTTCCGAATTCTGACACTGTTTAGTTTGATATTATATTATAATATCAACAAGTGTATTCAATTTGTGTACTCTACGTTTCTACCTGATCCAGGTGTTGCTTGGGTGTATATGCTATAGAAAGGTGTTTCTTTTATTAAATTTTCTACTCGAATAATTACCCCGTGTTGACTAGGTGTTTGTTTGCGTCGAATTAGCGGGTATCTTGGGAAATTTTAGTTATCTAGCTAGACAATATTTGCATATCAACACACCCTTTGACACACGAACCTCCATTATATGTATGTAAATTGTCTCCGACCATTCGTGGCGGTTTATATTCAATTGAATTACACCTACTGCGCCACGCTGCCGCGGCTGTATTATTTCGAAATGCCAAATATATGAGGCGTCTAAAAGCAAAAACCACGTTTTGTTAAAAATCTAACAAAAAATTACTAAACGTATAGTATAATTCGTCACTGTTCTGGCAGATTAAAAAAAAAACCGATAAAAATTAGTTACGCATACAACAAGATTATTGATATCAATTTTTTGCCTGAATAACATTGTTTGATTGATTCGGCGGTAACTTTTAATATAACATTAAATTTGATAACTTTGTTATTCGACTTTTTGTGATACAATTTGTGACACGTGTTTCGCCTCTTTGATAATAATCATCAGACTATCACAACGTTTACGAATAAACTAAATATTTTGACTAAATTCTTAGGTTATAAATTACAAAATAAAAGTCAGGGCTTAGTCCAATTAGTCTTTCGTTCTTGGTTCGAAATAAAATACAATTTAAAAAATATAATCGATTTAATTAATAATGTAAGAGTGAAACACAAAAACGGTGTTTTTGCTTTTAGACGCCTCACATAATGTACACTGTATAAAATAGTTATTTTTTTAGAACAAAACCAAACATACTTCCTGTTGTGTACTTGGCCAGATAAGGTCATATTGCTGATAAGGATTGCAAATCCGGTAGAGAGTTGATTTTTAATAACCTTAATAAAGAAACGTAAATCTCACTATCGAAACAATATGTTTTACCTCTTTCTGCTCTTAGCAACATATTTATAAATCTGGGCTAGGGACTGCAATCCTGCCTTTTTTAATAAAGAAGGCAGTAACTGACTATGAAACACTTACGTGAAAAATGACAATGTTTTTTTAAACATTTAAGTACTGCATGCATATTTGGAAAATGCGTTAATTTTGTAGCATGCATTGGCTGCTTTTGTGTTGGGAAAACTAAATTTGCTGTCTTTTTGCTAAGAAATATCAATAATTTAAACAAATGAGAATTTAATAATGAAGTATTTTAACAGTTTTTTTGCTTTTTAAAGTGGTCAGTGTATATATTTTTCATAATTATTAGACGAAATATATAACTCCACTTGCCATTTTTTTGAGTTACTACCTTTTCCGTGTAAGGGCAGAATAGCGGTACTATCAAAACCGGGATCACGGTAGTTTGACCGATTATAATACCGGTTATTTGGAATTGAACAATAAGCAAACTCTAATTGTTAATAATTTTCGATTTAACATATATTTATTTATTATTTATTTATGTTGAAACGCTCGTCTTATATTGAGAATTTTATAGTTTATTCATTCGGAATTGCGGTCAAACTTGCTCGTAATTAGTATTATTTTTACTTGATTAAATCTCATTTTTCATAATTGAAATAGCAGTATTTATAACAAGGTGAACAAATTAACAAAAGTATTTTAGTTCTGCAAATATTATTTTATATATATATCGACTATGGAAAGGAAAAAGGACGTAACCCACAGTTTTTTCAAAACAGTTTTTTTCGATAATCACAATGTATCGAACTTGATACACGTTCTATCAAAAGGATGCAAGCTGCAAATGACGAATTAGTATCTAAATTTAGCTTTTAAGTTTGAAAAAGATGACCTTGTAAAAAATTAAAACCAAGAAAAAAGACTGAAATAAAAGTTTTTCCTAGACAATTTCTTTAATAAATATTAGATTATGTCAATTCAACATCAATTTAGAAGTCTCCGTGCACGTCAAGGTTGTGTATAATTTATAATTTGCATATGGCACAAAATCATCAAAACACGTTTTTTGCGCCTCCTGTAAAATTTGATATGTTTGGGTTACGTCCTTTTTCCTTTCCATAGTCGATATATATGCCTTTATCAGAACTATATGACAAGACTATCGGGACAAGAAGGCATTCGCCGAAATAGCCATCAACTATATATAAAATAATCTTTGTAGAACTAAATTACTTTGTTATTTTTTTACCTATTACTATGGAGTTCTACCAAGTAAATGTCAATTCAATCAGTACACCGGTATTTATAAATATTCTTCCGGTATTGAAATCCCTAATCACGATCAGTTTTCGGTTAGTTAGTAAGCATTTGTAATGGTTTTGTTTTAATGTTAAAAAATATTGCTATTGTTAATTTCTGCCGTGGAACAATCAGTTTTATTATATTATTACAAACCGATACCAACTTATGATTCAAAATATCTATATACCGAAGTGCCCATAGAGATGGATATTTTTTCCCATATTTAATTTATCAACCAATACTCGTATATGGGTGCCACCTATTTTTACGCGCTGTTTTATCCTTACCCAAATATTTATTGTGCCTAGCAAATGCATTATATCAGAGCGGGCGGCGATCCGACTTTTTAACTTATTTATTTTTGAGAATAAATATTTACACTCGCCCGGAATCTGCTACTATTTAGGTGCTGTGAGTAACCATTATTTTCATGTTTTTTTTTCTGTTTTGATTGTTACACAGCCAGGGATTCCGATCGAATATTCGATATTCGGATATTTGAATATCATATTAATTATTCGAATATAAGCAGCATATATATATTAATGTATATTATATAAAAGATAAAACGACTGAGAATCCTGCTTTTAATTAAAAACCAACTCCGAATTGTTTTTTTCAATAATTTCCATTTAAGCTACACATATCTGTATAGTAGGTACATTTCAACAATCAATATTGATGACTAGACCGATAATTTTTCAATATTTTAATTTTTTTCCCGATTTCTCCTACTCCGACTCCACAGCCCTGTATACTACTCACTCAAGCCACGTGCTGTCAACTGATATGTGTAAGAATTAATATGGCTGGCCAAAAATTATGCAAAAATACGATATTCATGATGAAACCATGCATCACACATCATACATAGTATTCAAATATACGAGTACCTACAAGAACGTATTATTCGAATATTTAAAATCCCTATACATATATAGCTCTAGGAATAGTATTATTTTTTGAAAACGGATTCTTCTCAATTAATTCTCAAGATTCATAGTCAATTAATTATCTGAGACGATTATTTCGTCGGTTTGATGTTAGAAGTCATTAAAATGTATTTTGCAAGAATTACATAAACTTGTTAGTAATAATGTCTTATGTGCATGAAATGCAACATATTATGTACTTTTAAAGCTGTGTCATTGTACAAGAATTGGTTGATGTTAAAGACACTAAGTGACTTTTTATATGTACAATTAAAAAACTCTGTGTTGACCAAATTGTCAATTAATGACTTTTTGCAACAAACTGACGATTTATGTAAATGATTTAAGGAGAAAAAGGCAGATATTTAGAAGAATAAATACAACAATGCAAATATGTTTAAGAGCTATATTTACATACATTTGTAACGAAGTGTATTTTCAATATTTTAAATCTTCTAAGTTTTTATTTTTTTTCCAAGTTTAGTTAGCCGTTTTGCAGATTGTGTAGTCCAGGGGTGGGAAACCTTTTCATTTTTAAAGACCACATTTATTCATCTGATTTAACGCAAGGCCGTAGTAAAGAAAACGTTGACAACCCCCCAGTTCGACTGTCGAACATATAATGGGTTGCAAATGCCGCATCAGAGTAGCCAAGAGGCCACAGGTTTCCCACCACTGGTGTAGTCTATATGCCATTTTGTCCCTACAGCATGTTGCTTAAGCACCCAACCATTACGAGCATATACATCTATCTCAACATAATCACACAGTGATAATTGAATATTTTGGATCTCTCCTTTATCATAAATTTAGTTTATCGGAGAATCTATCGTGAGACCTTCTTCACATTGGGATAAGTATGCACATAAATTTTAATTCTCGTCGAATGCAATTTACTTCGCTTAACCGGCAATATTTAACCCTTTTAGCCTCAGAGCTGTTTTCTCAAAAAAGTCCCTTTTAATTTGATTCAAATTATCATCTATTATTTCCAAAAAACAAAAAAAAAATACAGTCATTATAATAACATACAAGAGTACATTTAAAAAAATAAAAATACGATAATTTATTTTATTGTCCTACATAAAAAAAAAAAAAGTTTAACAAAAAAAACATAAAATGTAAGCCCAAAGTTTACACCGGGTTTGTTGAAGGCCTACATCAGTGTTTCTCAAACTTTTTGGGAACGTGGCCCCCTTTGAGTGTCTTTATTTTTCTGTGGCCCCCATACCATTGTTTTGTCTTTCCATGAAAATTATAATTTCAAAAACCCACCTTTTTTTATAGCTCTTCCGAGATTTTCGAATCTAGAATGCCAGTAATTTATTTTATTTACGGATTTACAAAAAATAGCTGCGCGACGTCCGCCATTATGCCCTTCCCTGTATCGTTTTATAAATGCCCGTGGCCCCCTTTTTGCTTCCCGGGGCTCCCCTAATCCCCGGAGGCTTCTCAGGGCCCCTCAGCTCCTTCCAAGGCCCCCTAGGGGGGCCTGGAGGCCCACTTTGGGAACCTATGGCCTACATGATATTTTTATCGGAAAACAACAAAAAAGTACATCATAACCCATTTATATAATAAAATATTTACATATATATAAAAACAATCAATACTATATTTATGGTTAGGAAACCATAGACCATGCTATTCCTTCTTCACCTGTAGATTATGCGGAATATTATTCGCTTTCCAGGTGTGGTACACACGCAACACTGTTTTTAATTATTGTCAGGTTTTTCTAAGCCAGCATTACTTTAGTTTCTTTTAAGAAAATACTTTTCCGAACCATGGGGGTACGTGTGATGATATAGTAACTCTAGTATAATTTTTTTGGCCCTTTTACTATCCCCATATCCATATATACAAGCTAAAAAGCATATCATCTCTCCGATTGTCGTCAGTTTCCATGAGGTGAGTTGGAGAGAAAATCAGACTCAAAATATGGATATGAAAAAAACATATATATATCAGCAAAAGATTTTTTTTATTGACATTTTTTTCTTCTAGCGACCCTTTTTTGTTTCACAATGATTTCTTTGCTATTGCCTCCTACATGATACACCAAAGTGTGCGCCGATAGGTCGGCGCTCTGAGGCCCAAAGGGTTAAGCAAGCAAGCGGGCCATTTCCCATCGCAGACAGTTACAGTGGCTACACAGATGCGACTATCGTGAAAATCTAAATGATCAAACCGGCATTGGGTAACACCACACTTAAACAATAGTTGAACAAGACGGGAAGCCGTAATACGATTTATTTAACTACTTCCTCTCCACAAAAGCAGCAACCAAACTCGACTGCCCAGCTCCATACCGCCCCTTCTTCATCTAACGAAAAATATTTATATTCGATGTAAAATTATAACGGATTTCTCTGTCATTCCGCTGGTTGTTGCACGCGTTGTTTCGCCTCATTCCTTGATAAAATATATACCTTCAGACTAAATTTTCATTATCCCCAAGGACGAGCGTGACCATACGGTCACAGTAAACACCGTTGTCTATTGATCCCACTATTCATCCTTTTTCTACGTGAATATCGTTGCTTTCATTCATATTTGGTTAAGAAGGGTAAAGACTTCAGTTAGTCATCAGTCAGTTTTTTTGAATTTCCGTTTTTTTTAATTAATGGACTTTTTGAAAGTGTTTTTTATCAAAACATCAAATTATTTACAGTTCTTTTGCTTGTAAGTATATTTGTATTGAAATTATGTTGATCTAAAGAGGTCAAATTGTAAATATTTAAAAAAATTCACGTTTAGCTATATTTCAACCCCGAATTTTTGAGTACCCATACGGTCACGCTCGTCCTTACTACTGTCCGTACACAATATTACACGGTAATAAAAGGATGAGCATGATCATATGGTCATGCGAGGTTTCTATACAACGACTTCGCGTTTTTTTTTTTTACATTTTTGTTAAAGGAATAAAAGTTATCCGTGACTTCAATATGGCTTAAAAAAAATTTTTTTTATCGAAAAAAAACTGTCGTCTCTGGAGGGTTAACCTTTGGGTTCGTATGGGCTACATTCGTATATCGATATTCTTCTTATTTCAACCATTCACTAAATACCAATAATATCTATTTGATATGTATTGTCATCTTCAATGATACCTCAATCAATGCAATGCAAATATTACGCAAATTTGTCTGGGGTCTTTGGGGACGTTTCGGTACTCGAGTGCTAAGATGTTTTCCATATAATTCCGTTATCTGTTTTTAACCATATTCTCTCCCTCTTCAAAGCATATGGCCACCACTCGGTTTCTCCGAATTTCTCTCTCTCGCTAGCTTCTTTGCTACCTCCCAGATCATTCCAGCGTCCCGCGGCTCCGTTGAGTAAATCCTATGAATGGTCATCAGTGGCTTTCCGCGGCGACGGGATCCGATGGTTAGAAGAGACAGGCTGGTTTCAGGCTACATTAAGGCATCCTTAGCACATGTTCTAGCCAGGATCATCGTCGCCTTTTTGTTTCGGACGTTATCCTAGCATTCTAAAATATATAGATTTTACAACAGTGTATGTACATATTTTTACTTAATCTTTAAGGAAAAACTGACTTATGACTGGGTAATTTTAGGCCGCAGACTGGGCACACCACAAGTACCAGAAAAATGTATGTACACACATAATGTGCTTTTGAATCACCTAGGTATATTTTTTGTCATTTACACGTAACTCACGAATATACCATTAAAAGAAACAGTAATAAGTTTTCATAAATTAGAAAAATTAAACACCACTGGTTTTTGTTTATCGTGGGAACACATTAACTTTTTGCTTAAAGTATAGTGGAACCTAACTATCATTTTTCTATGTACACTGTATCTCTTTTTACATGCTTTTTTCAAATCGGTCTCTGAAACATATTCTCCATGCAAATATAAAATACGATGCAATAATATCACACCGTTTCAAACCTTCTTGCCATTGGTCATGTTAACTGATTCCATTGACTTTTTCTATGTAATCTGCTGCGTATATCTGTGTAGTTTATCGGCGACTAATGTCTTTCCTAGTTTTTGCAAATATTTGCATTCCTCGTTGCTAGATGCTTCATATGTTCTTGCTTTAAAGTTTTACCTTGAATTTCAATAATTATTTTACACCCGCATATTTTGTGTGCGATGTTTATTGTGTGTTATTTTCAATTCAATTTCAGTGTTTAGTGTCATATTATGCCGGTACCGGTAACTAAACATAGGAAATATTTCAATGCTACTAATAAGTTTACATATATTATATGATAATGTTTCTTTCAGGGGCACACTATCATTGATTTATCTAAAATATAGTCAAATGAGGTGTATATATTGTATTCAATGTTTAAATTATCGCTTTAAAAATATGACCGCAAATTTTTGCAAAAAAACACAAAAATTCGAAGCAAATACTTTTTGTTCAATATGCCGATGGATTGATTCTAAATATTTTGAATCGGTGTTGTTTCAACGTTTTCCTTGCTGCTTGGCATTGCAATAACTAGTATAACACAAGATGTTGAAATAAAGGAAATAATACGACCAATTGGTATCGCGGTGCGAGGCGAGTGTATTAAAATCGGTATCTCATATAAAATACTGTCGAAAATATATCATAATCATAAACGGGTGGTTTCCATAATTGACTTCCGGTTTCTTAAAATAATAATACACCATTTAATGGCTAATTATGTTACTGAAATACCGATATTTTTTCATTTTCAAAACCAATAATCCGGTATTGAAAAAAACTATGGATCCTGGGGTTACGGTTTTGATATTACCGGTATTGCAATAACTAGTTTAGACCAGTGATGCACACGAAGTACTTGGAGTGGTACTATGAGCTTTCAAAAAAAAAAATTGTTATCCATTCTGCTTTTATGAATTCGATTTAAATCTTAGCAAATTTATAAATAATTGTAGTAGATAAAAACGATAATATTTCCGTTTGTCTGTCCCAAACATATACTATTTAGATTGTCATTGTTATTAAACAAGCTGCTCTAAATTAAGCCAAAGTTTCGAGCTCGCTGCGACAGGTCATCCGCACCTTAACCTATGTAAGTGTTAAAAAATATTTTTATTATTTGTAATTGAGTTTTTTTTTAATAGTGTACAATATGGCGAGTAAATAAGTTTAAAATAGTTAGATAATTTTTATTTATATTGTGGAACAGTGACACTTAATGACACTTAACACTTAAAAATGGTGCGCACCACTGGTCTAGACGTATTATATTTTTATGTTCACATAAACACGATCTTTCTGCTTCAGTCCGTTTGAATACCGAATGCAAATTTAAGTAGAGAGACCCGCCAATGGCCACTGAAAACTTCTCGTATTTTATCTATACGAAGGCCGCCTGAACAAAATGAAAACTATACATACTGTGACTGATAATCGCACCGCACAGCTGCTGGGAAGCTTGCCGACTATATTCTCAAATTTAGCTTGTAATTATGCTCATTCCACTGGCAACAAAGCACAGCAGTCGGAAGATAGATGCACCAAACAAACATTCGTTTGATATAAAGCAGACTCGGTAATTAATTCAACGCGTGTCTGTCAAATTCATCTGGCAGCTAGCTGCTGGCCTGTTTGGTGTGCAGTTTGCTCAGCATCCTGGTCGAGTTGTGATGTAGTCGAGCGAAACGTCAGAAGCGTCCGATCGATCGTAAATGCCTCGGCAGCCGAGTGCCATTCATTGTTTGACGTCATATCTAATTATTATGATGAGAAGTGATGCACTTCAATTAGTTATCATGATAGCATATCGCAGCCGCTTAAACGATTCCGAGAATCACATTTTATTGGGTACCTTATAAATGTTCGAAACTCCATTACATATGAGTGGTTTGGTATAAATAGCTTTTTAACTATGTTACAAAATGTACGTGTGACTTGCGCGAAAAACGGACATAACCGATCATGTCAGCTTCGGAATACTTATAGCAGGTGTTCCCAACCAGTGGAAAATTCCTTTTTGGGGAGGAATTTCAAAGTTTCAAGAGGTAATCACTGAATCAATCAACTTTTTTTTCTTAATTTTTAAAAGTATTATATTAAATACAACATGATCATCAATTATTTGTCATAAAATCACTTCACATGCACGTGGAGGACATTTTTGAATACCCTGAATATGCTTTAGTATTTTCAGTAATTAGTTAGTAAAAAAATATCTCAATAAATTTATAACATTATGTACGTAAATACTAGGGCATCCAATCCCAGATCCTTTTTTTTTGATGTCGGGATTTTAGGATTCACAATTATTTCGGGTTTCCAGGATTGATCGCTGTCAAAAAAGTGAGGAATTGAGAGATACCAAAATAATTATTAAATCTATTTTTTAGCTCGTTCTTCTGAAAAAAGTAGCGAATTGATACCTTCCATAGATATTCAAAAATTTGAGACTTTTCTTAGCTCCATACTTACAAAGAGTTGCGACTGCCATTAAGTCCAGTGGAAATGAACTTTGAATAGGGAAAGAATTATATTTTGAACAATCGCGAAAGGGTGGAATGGAGCGAAAAATGTTACGAACCGCCAACTTAAAGAGTTGGTAAATTACAAAGATGGCGCTCGCATTCCGCTTTAAAATAGAGACACTTTTATTTACATTTACTAAACTACAAGAGCATGTATCTTTGGCAACAGAAACCCATTCAACTCGAAGAATCAGTTGAAAATATTTCGTTTCTGCAACTGGTATGGCAAAGAATGACCTCTTGATCAGAATTCATAGATTGACAGTACAATTAGACAGAATACTGTCGAGTATTCCAGATTTGATTTATGTTTACGGTTTTTACCACGTAATAATACAATACCTTTTGTAGAAAGTTTTAAACTGATAAAGAGAGCAAGTCATCATTATTTTATTTGTTTTTTTGTAGTACGTTACTGTAACATAAAGACGTTTACGCGATAACCAGTCAATCTCCAATTAAACGGTTAACCAGTCAACTAGAAAATATGGTTTTAAATATTGATCCGAATATCGAACGTTCTGTTAACTTTCAGCGAGATCTAAAAATCATTTGTAGGCACCATCAACAAATTTACTAAGATTTGGTAAAAAATAATAACAGATCATTTCACAAGGTTAAATTTAAAAGAATCCGCTCCTTGATAAAACTGATAATAGTGATTTTTAACTAATTCTATGAAAAACAACTGGTAAAATTAAAATATAACAGCGACAAAGAGAAATATTACAATTTTTTTATCCTGTTTCATGGTTATTACCTAATATTTTAAACTCACACTACCATTTTTTTTATATATGTAATTGTATGTATTCACTTTACGCGATTTTTTTGTAACATTCCATTCCTCGATGATCGATGGCCGTTGCATTTTTGTTTAGGGCTTTTCGGTTTTCAAAAACTGGTTTTCTGGCAAAATTTTTGACATTCGAAAACCGGTTTTTCTACTTCGTAACCGGTTGTGCCGAAGTTTCCATAAACGAGTCTATAAACAAAAGGACAGAAAATTTGGATCTTTTATTTGATGGCTTAAAGACCGTATGCCCAATGATGTTGGGCGAAAATACCCAACGAAAGGGTATTTTCGATATCATGAAATTTTGTTACAAAACGATCAGCGGACGCTTTGTGTTTTCTTAAATCATATTTTCTAAAGAGTAACACCCACCAAATAATTTCTTGTTGTGCATTATTATGTACATTGCCGCCTGTGTGGTCTAGTGGTCAACGTCGTTGGCTACCGCTACGGAGGTCACGGGTTCGAATCCCAGTACAGGCAGATTTATAAATTGATTTTTCTATCGATTTATGAATTTCCGTTCAAAGGCATGGATGTATGTGATGTCTTGAATTCCCCCCTCCCACCCATCCTATCCTATGAACGGGGCGTATCGAGAGCGATTAGCTAACCACTAGTTCTTTCCTAGCCCTTTCCTTCTATTTCTACTCTCTTTGAAAAAAGAGAGGTTGAGCAACTGAGTAACAAGATGTTCTCGTAGAAACACTTCTGTTGAGATAAACTCCATTAGGAGTCCGTATGCACCACATTGGGAGCGGACATGGTAAAAAAAAATAAAATAAATAATAAACAACATAAAAAAATTGAACCTTTTCTCGCTATTTTAATTGAATTATCCATTTTTAGTAAATCTTCGAAAACAGGATAAAACCGGTTTTTGAACAATATTGACATTCGACAACCGGTTTTTTCAAAAGTCGGTTTTTGTATAAGCCCTATTTTTGTTTGTATGCCTCGATTTACGTGAATTCGCTCTGCACGAAATTTTGCTGTACCTATCTACCGTAAAAATCATGGTATGTACGGTATAGCACTTTATCAATATCACGCGCTAAATAAATGATATTACATTCAACGTTAGATATTGTCGCGGTACAATATTATACTTGCTTACATTGTTTATAGGCTAGCCGAGTCATAACAAATTATTAATTTGCGCTTGATAATTTATTTTATTGATAAATAATACGTGGTTAATTGACTTTTTAGTGGATAAAAACGTATATTTTAAGACGCGGCACTATGAGTTATTAATAGTTTATCTACAATAATAATTCATTGATAATGTTATGTGCAACTCATAATATATAGAATGGAATGACGTACGTCTGAAGTATGATTATGATGTATAAACAAGAAATATGTTTATCGAAAGAAGTACGTAGAATTTTATTTGACTAAATTGTTTTTTTTTTGTTATTGCAGACGATTTTTTTAGTGTATAGATTTATTTTTTGTGTGACGAATTCTTACACTTATTCAAGACAATGAGAGGAATTTATTGTTCACGGAGAATTGAATTAAAATTTTTGTTGCGTGGATTTCTTTCATAAGAAATCGGGTTACTCCGACTACTTTTTTGAAAAGTAATATTACTTTGCGTAAGTGATAAGAGATAATCACTGTTCATATAATATGAATTGAAGACAGACGCATACAAGAAATACTATATCTCTTTGATAACTATTGAAATTCAGAATATATATACACGTACATGATTAGGAAATAACGTAGTAGAAAAATACTAGTGAAATAACAGTGATAAAATCCTTTGTGACATTCGAGTTCATATAGGGTGAATTCGCATTGAAAAATTCCTCTTATTTTAACCATTCGCTAAATATCAAAAATATCTAGCTGATGTTTATTGTAATCTACAATGATACTTTGATCAATGCAACGTACGTATTACGCAAATTTCTCTGAGGTCACTTTGTATCATGTCGCTTCTCGATCTTATTTTCGACGTTTCGGTACTCGAGTGTTACTGTTGTTTTTTTTTAAAGACAGACCTGATTTTAAACCCTTTGAACTCGGCGTAAGAATCCTTTTCAGGAAATTATTGTAAGACTTATAGAGTGCTGGAACAAAGTAATATATCGACTGTGGAAAGGAAAAAGGACGTAACCCACACATATCAAATTTTATAGGAGGCGATAAAAACGTGTTTTGACGATTTTGTGACATGCATATTATGAATTATACACAACCTTCAAGTGCACGGAGACTTCTAAACTGGTGTTTAATTGAAATAATCTAATATTAATTCAATAATTTGTCTAGGAAAAACCTCTATTTCAGTAATTTTTCTTGGTTTTAATTTTTTACAAAGTCATCTTTTTCAAACTTAAAAGATAAATTTAGATACTGATTTGGCATTCGCAGCTTGTATCCTTTTGATAGAACGTGTATCAAGTTTGATACTCTGTGATTATCGAAAAAAACCTGTTTTGAAAAAACTGTGGGTTACGTCCTTTTTCCTTTCCACAGTCGATATATATTATAAAAAATATGTATATTATTTATTAAAATGTATAGCCTTCCATTCCATTGAAAGAATTTTAAGGGTTAGAATTGACGGACTAATTGAAAGTATTTACGAGGAGTTGACATACTAACGTCCAGAATTATGTTAGTCTTCATTGATAGTGAGCTTAATGGTTTTTAAATTCTATTTTGAACATTTCATCCGTCGTTTCATCCGTCAAAAAACAACATTACTGGCAATCTAAAAATAATTGTATATGAAAATTCTCCTTACACTAATCTTGATAAGTATCATTTCTGAGTCTCGAGATGTATAAAAGATACTCACTTGTCCTAATTCCACTTTTATTTATTATGCTCAGGACCGGTTTCGCTTATGACTAGCATTATCACAATGTTACAGTGTTATTTGTACAAAACAAAATAAAATGACTAGGGTATATAATTTCAATATCAATTGTTTGTTTCACCCTATTCATTTTATTTTGTTTTGTTTATATAACTGTAACATTGTATTCTCTTATCTGTTAGTACAAATTAGTACAAATGAGTATTTTTTTAACGCGTAACATGCCATCCTAAAAAATCACGTTCCCTGCCATATGGCATCTCAGTTTCACTGTTTATTGACAGTATTTAAACCTAAGTTAGAAGCTAAAAAATAATTTAAAAAATTTATATATGCTAGAATACCTAAAATGATAAATTCTTATTGACGATATTAAGAGAAATATTGAATGATTTAATGGCTCAACTATTTACGATTGCATCATGGGCTTGGAGGTGTTAATATAATGCCTTTCCATCAAGTATTGGAAAAAGCCTAGCAAAACATTGATATGGCTTTTGTAATTATCTTGTACGACGCTTTTTTATTTATGATAATGGTAAATATATAGAAAAGTTTGCTATGATCTAGTATTAAATTCATATCATTTAATGTCATGATTATTATATTTAATGCGTATCTGTATTTCAATCTCTATCTTCATGGGTTTGCGAAATTCTATCGCCTTTGTCTAATAATTCCATTACTAATCAGCCATCCACTTCAGTACTCCCAAAAGTCTAAGCATGGTGCATGGTGGTATATATATGTTTAAATCTATGTTGAAACACTGTATTTCTTTGCAATAAAGATAAACAATAAACAATATTAAACCTGACGTAATTTCATATTATACGATATGCCAAATAACGGAATCAATCGTCAGTAAAAGGGTATATTTAGTGGAGGCAAATAGTATGCGTGCCGATGTTATTTAGTTTTTAATTTTACCAATTTATCAAGCTTGAAGTATAATATAAACAAAAGTATCGGCGAAATGAGTAATTTGGTAGCGCGGCCGCCACGTAGGCGTCGACAGTCGAACGCGGTGAAAAGTGGCGTTTCTAATGGGCCACCCCGCCCAGCGTTAAATGCCGCTAATATGCAGGACGCACGCCACCCGCTTACCAACCCTGTATTATTTACACGGCTGATCCGTGTTTTTTCAATTCGGTTAAAAAAATATTTGTCTAAGGTCTGGTGTTCAATGATTCGGACGCGTCATAATGAATTCGTCATAATTATTTTTGATATCACTTATTATCATAGTCAATAGCCACTCCCTTTTAAAGTCAACAGCGTTTTACGTTGGTGTGTTTTTGTGAGCACGAGTTTGTTTTTATTGAAGGCATTTATAATTAATTGCTTAGTGAATAATGTGACTCAAAAATTACTCTAAAAAATATTTTAAAAAAAATGCCATTTGAGCTGATTAAATTTTTAAAAGAAAAAAATTCAAATCACATGAGAAAAATTCGACTATATTTTTTAGCTGTTACTAGGTGATCAACTCATGGAACAAAACACCACGAAAACTCATGCCAAAGACCTTTAAAACTATTTTTTTTTGGTTTACCAGACAAAGATAAAGTGCTTAATTAAGAGTCTGGTGTCGGGTCCGTGGCGCGACGGTCAACGTCGTAGGCTTTCCGCCATGGATCTCACGGGTTGGAGTCTCAGTACGAACTACATTTTTTCAATAGGTTTCTGTTCGGAGGCATCGTTGCTTGTGTTGCAAATTACCTCCCACCCTTCCAATACTAAAGTAACTGACTAGTCTAATAAGAGACTGATTATGATAAGTCAATCACTAGTTCTGTCCTAGCTATATACTTCTATCCCCCTACTCTCTTCGAAAAAGAGAGGTTGAGCAACTGAGTACAGTTTTCGTAGAAACAATCTGTGAGAGTGTGGAGAGGTGGAGAGGCGGATAGATTGTGTGTAGGACAGTACGACTTTTACCGTTACTATCGAAATCGCTTATCTGTTGACTAGCTGGATTTTAATTTTGTTTATTCTAAACCACTGACTAGTAGTAACCTATCCAATAATATTTATTTTTGCCTTATTTCGAGGATAAACCCAATGTGGACTCTTATTGCAAAATCTCAATTCTGCAGGTGTGATTGTCTCACTCTGCTCCTGTTATAAAAAATATTTTCAAATACCGCGTTATCTGACGTTTCTTCCGTGGTTTGGTAAGTTGTAGGTTTTCCATGTAAAAATAGTATTACCCGATCTCGCAGAATGTTTCATATCGCTGGTGTTGCCATAACTACACCGTCACTCCACGTCGAGTAATATTTAATTCCGTCCCGTTGACAAGGGCCTCCGCGCCATGACACGCGAGTTATTCTTCACCTTGCTTTTCCATCGACTACTCGGTGAAGCGAACTAAACTTTGCGCTGTGGTGTGTCGATAGTGTATTTCTATCAGTATAATATATTGTTAGTATTGGGGCGGGCGTGCGCTTGACGTCAGTATCGCCTTTGCGGACGTTTTTATGGGGAAAGTGTCCTTATACATTTTCATTACGTAAAATCAATCATTAAATTTATTATCGTTTATGTTCCATTGAATGCTTCCAGTAAAGATTCCATCCAGTTTGCTGCACGTGACATACGACATACATCCATAACTCCACGTTAACAAAGTCTTGTTTGGACTATATTCGGGAACCCTGGTTCCCAGTACATATACGCATTCTCCCAATTATAATGGATCAACCAGTGCTTCTACCGTGGGACTACAGCGAAAAACCTGCGGACAACAGGTTGGATTAAACTACGGCGGCGGTCACTCTACCGCAACCCGTAGAACCGATTGTTTTCTTCATATTGACTGTATAAAGGCAAAATGACGTAAACCATACATAACACATTTTACAGGAGGGACATAAAACGTGCTTTGGGCTAAGTCATAATATTAAAATAAAACAAACACAACTAAGTGCGCTTCAAATTCCACGATGAATTAAACGGCTGTGTTAACAACTCTATCTAATATTAATTCAATAAGTTCTTTAAGAAAATTCATTGTATAGGCTTTTTTCCTGTATTTCAATTTTCACACGCCCTTCTTTTTCAAACATATTAATTTGGCATTTGGTTCGGTATTGACCAATAAACGCATTATAATTAGGTCCGTATCGTCTTACAAAATGGATTTATAAATGGATATTGCAAACCTGTCCAATATCTGATTTGAATAATCGGTCACATTAACTGAAAACTCTATCCCCATTAAATTTTAGATTTAAATGGTGTACATAATTACTGTAATATGAAATTGAAATTAATTACAAATGGAGTTCTACCAAGTAAATGCCAAATCAATAAATAATATAAAGAAATTAATTACACTGAAAAATAGTACCTATTTTTAATTAATACGCAATGTAAGTACCTCTTGTGTTAATTACTTATCTTATTTATATGAATATATCACAAACTATTTCCATCGACTGTAAACCTCTTGTATCGAACAATACCGGATTAGAGAAACTTATAACAGTACAGTAAGTATAACAATATAAATATTTTAAAATTTATAATCGTCCACACACGTTGAGCCCAACATGCATTTCTCCTGGATATAGTTTAATGAATAGAAGAATAAATCATTGTTTAGTTAAGTTAGAAATAGTTTTACGAAAGATGCGAATTATGATATAAATACAGGATTCATATTTTTAAAATTCAAAATTAAATATGTGGGAAATATCTTCTCTCTATCTTATTGATCTATGATGTATAACCGTATAATTTCATGTTATAAATAATTTATATATATATATTTTACTATCTGGTGCAATTTCTCAAATCACATCAAATTACAACCTAAATAAAACACTAAGTATGTTAGTTTATAATTTTACAGCGTAATTGTTTATCAACTCGCTCATAATTTAAGCGATATTATTAAGAATTTTTCACATTTTTTTTTATTATTTCTGCCATGAACTATTATTTAATGCTTGTTCTGTACGAAGCTGGCTCCATCCATATCCCAACAGATGGCATTGAAGATTATTATAATAAAAGTTTTGTTTTTGTTTGAAATTTGATTCTTGCTCGTCACAGGCTGCGTGTCACTTATAGGCTCGCCTCAAAAAGATGTGTCAATAAACTCCGCCCCAATATTATGTTTTGTTATACGCAACGATGGCTTCGCCGTGGACCTAGATCCGAAATAAATCAAGTATCGATCGCGAAAATTGCTTCTCCATTTTATTTTTCGGGATTGGTCTTGTGTTGTGAAAACCCAATACGCGAGCTTTACCAGATTTCAATCGTTTTGATGATGATGAATCATGGCGGGACACCCCTTCGTCCCTTTTCCTGTAATTTAAATATACTGTAATGCATGCTGTCAATATAAACCACGGGCATTGAAAAATCTTACACATAATCTATTAAAGTTATCTTTATTCGTGGTTCAGACAGAACAATGTCAAAAATTCTATTGTATTATGATTGTTTATAAACATTTATTGGAGAAAAAATAACACAAATACTCGCGGGCTAAATATAAGATTAATCAGTACTGCCAAGAATAACTAAATATTTAACGTTGAAAAGTTTTCAGAAATATGACAAAAAAAATCTTTTACGAATTTTTCACCGAAAAATAGCGTAGTCAAATATTGTATCTTAAAACTGTTTCTCAATATTGTAGACTATAAACAAAACAGCATCGCTTAATAATTATTCCGAGATTGCATTTGCAAAATTCCTGGGTTGAAAATATTCCCCAGGATTGCAATCCCTAGTCACGTGCCTCTTGTTTACTCTCGAGGGGTTGGTTTGGTTAATGCTGAAGGCAAACGGAATAAAACACACAAAACGACATGGCATGTTAGTCATCTGAATTGCTTTAAAGCATTAGTTGAAATGTCCCCCAAGCTCGCATTTATTGCAGTTTGCCAACTCTGGTGCATTGAAAGTTTCGTGTTGCTCTGGCGTTATACGACCTACACTGTTATCCTTTTGGATTAAGTTCTGTTTCTCATGTTTTTTTAGACATAATGGCATGATAATAATACTTTTTTTTTCTGTTGATTCACCTCCATTTATATTTATCTTAATTTGGAGGTCTTTAGTATAGATACACCGAGCGTATCTGTTATACATTATAATGTAAATTAGTATGTTAGAGTGGATGACAGGGTATATCGTATATCTTTTCTAAGCCTGTATATATATGTAGCAGCTGACTTAATAAAAGTTTATACATTGTTCTGATGAAGGCAAACGCCGAAATAGCTCTTTACTACATTAAAAATAATTTCGGTGTAATTAAAATACTTAAATCAAGTAAATGCTAACTCAATTTAATACACAAAATTATTATATTTAAAATGTGGTACAAATAAAGAAGAAATGATTTATCGTGTTATATGAACCTTATGCCAGAGGAGGTCAATAACCCACTGAATTTGCAGGATCAACTGCAAACTTATGAGGAAGTTGAACACTTTTCTTTTTGAATGTGCATTAAATTTTTATTATTCGGTTATTTAAAAATTGTCGTATTCGATATTCGTCAAGTTATTCATGACAAGTATGTTAGTATGTACAACTAGAAGTCACCGTCTTATCTTCTGAAAAAGTGTTATATTTTACTCCTAAAAGTTTTATCCGAAAGACCGCTCATACGAAGTGTGTTGATACAGACTTCTTCTGCACATCTGCAATTTCGTTTAGCTTGAATGCGTAATTTTATTCCAAACATTTTTCATCTGTAATGGTGTTTATATCAGAAACTGAACTTTTAATGTTCACTCAAAAGTATTAAAGTGTAGATATTTATAAATAGATCTCCAGATCTTCGTATATTTTTAAGTATACGGAATGGTGATATGTGTATAATTTACCCCCACTAGAAAAATGCAAAAAATAATCCAAACATTGCTACCGATGTTGGATATCGACGTAAGACACCATTAAAAATCTCGATTCGCTGTCCCAATAAATACGTCATCAGTGTTTTTCCACCATGCCTGGACAAACAAAAGTGTTTCTACGAGAACTGCTTGTTACTCAGTTGCTAAGAGAAGAATAGGGCTAGGAGAGGACTAGTGGTTAGGTAATCGCTTTTGCTACGTCCCGTTTTTAGGATAGGATGGTGGAATGCACGTGGACTCTGGACAAACAAAGGTGTTTCTACGAGAACTGCTCGTAGAAACACCTTTGGTTACTCAGTTGCTCAACATCGCTTTTTTCCAAAGAGAATAGGAAGACAAGACTACGACATGACTTGTCGTTAGGTAATAGCTTTCGCTACGCTCCGTTTCTAGGATAGGATGAGTGGGATATTGGGACTATTTAGAAAAGTTTTACTGAAAAATCAATTTATAAAACTGTTCATACTTTCGAACCCATGACCTCCGTAATCGAAACCAATGACGTTGACCAGTCGACCACGCAGCCGGCGCATGTTGACACAGCGTTCTCTTTTCTTCTTTACAATCAAAATCCGTCTCAGATAAAGTGTCAAACTTGTGTCGTATATCAGTTTCCTTGTATGCAAAAATCATTCGTTTTTTTCAAAGCTTGTCTCGTTCCTACTAAAAAGTTATACGTACATACGTCAATAACATGACTGCTGTTTAACCTGCTGCTATGTCGTCGTAAAATAAACTGTTCGGCTATAACAATTTATCAATATCAGTGACCGATAGGGAGTTTCCGCAATACATAATCTGTTATAATATAGTGATTCTTGCAGCTTCATGCAATATCAATAACTTGATTTATGTTAGTTATTCGACGATATTATTCTTTCTAATTTTTCCACACCAGCAACTAGGGCCTCCAATGCTGGGATCATGACCGATTTTGCGATACCGTAATCCCGGGATTTCGGGATTCACTATGACACGTGGAAAATCTGTTTAATCCGATAAAAAAAAGATTTTGCGTTGGAGTCACTGGCAGTCCTATTATAACACTGTGAAGTGATGGAGCTAAAAAAACTCGCAATTCTGAATAATTGTACAATCTCATAAAAAGATATGCGCCGAGGCAGACTAGTGTGCCGTGGCATCCAGGTTGGGGAGCACTGATCTCGCATGATGTTTACGCTTTAAATTAACGATTATAAACGTGATTTTTATTATGATTGTTGAACAACTAAGAATTGGTAATCTGCTCGAGAAAAAAATCTTGCGTTTTTTCTACTATTCTGACAATACTTAGTGCTAAAAATGTCTATCGAATTTCATTCTGTAAACATTTTTTATATTTGGGTTATTTTAAAATTATATTTTGTATGTATCGTGATATGTGACTATCATAAAGTACTTATTAAATGTTGGTAATTTGGAAAAATGGATATGATGTTTTATGCCTCCGGGATATTGATTAACTAAATGACATTCAAGATTAGTATTCACCAATGTTTGAATGAGCTGATCTTTCAAATATAATTGTAGTGTAGAAGTGCACAAAAGTTCATATAGAAAGCTAACCGAAATATGTTTTAGTTGACACGTGTTTTATTACATAATTGATGTTAATAGAACAAAAGAAACATTACATCACGCAAAACAAACACTGCGATGGATATCTGATAACATTCATTAAGAAGATATAGAAAACAAAGGTACCGACAAATTATTACTGTTGGAAAATGCATTCTTAAGCAAGTCTTATCGCAAAGAATGTAAACTGCCGCTCGGCTTGAAAACCAACACGTTTGTTTTATAAGAAAATCAATCCCGGAAGTTTCGGGATCATGTCTTCTAATCCCGGGATTGGATTCCCTAGTCATGATACATCGCAGTTTGACTATCATGTATATCATTGGGGATAAGGATTGATAGCATATGCGATAAATGGGTGATTAAGAAGATATTTAGCGATTAATCAAATTCATAAAAATAACACGTTTTCGAAGTAAGGTAAGTATGCGCACGTTTCTGATCAAAACATCTTCGCGAAAGCATTTACACAATTGCATGTTTAACCGTCGGGTGGGTTCCTATTGGGTGCGTTCGCATGGCAAAATTCTTTTTATTTAAACCATTCGCTAAATACTAATAATATCTAGCTGATATTTATTGCGATCTACAATGATATCTCAATCAATGCAATGCAAATGTTACGAAAATTTGTCTGGGGTCACTTTGTACCCCGTAGCTCCTCGATCCTATTTTCGACGTTTCGGTACTCGAGTGTTAGAAAAATCTCCGATTGGACATTTACGCGAATACATGAAGAGAGAGTCTTCTTAAAAATGATATACAGACACAGAAATCCTTTTCTCTTAACCCTTTGAGCGGTGAGCTAATTTTAACTAAATTAGAGGTTTTATTGTATTTTGATTATTTGTAGTATTGCCGCATACAAAAATATAAAAACCTTTTTTTTTGGATACGGACCAATCTGGGAAGAATATTAGTTATTATTTCAAGTAAATATTTTTTTAAAATTATAAAACTCATAGTTAAAAATGTAAAGTAAACTAGTTCCATATTACTTTTGAATATTTTTCTAGAAGCTATTATTTCGCTTTTGCGTCAAGATCTTTTTTGCTCTCATCTGTCTACATGTGCCGCTCTACAGTCGTCGATTCCAGGAAGGAATCGATCCCAAATAGAATTTTACGCTCAATATTATATGGCTACTGATTTGTTTACAAATGTTACCCTTTATTAAAAAACCTTTTCTTCATTTGCAACACACAATAAAAATAATGTGGCGGCCAAAAATAACTGGTGGATGTGTCTAGTAACCGTATCTGAAAAAATAACAAAAATTTAATAAAACTCATGAGAATGGCAATAGATAATAGATGACAAGCTACGCCGCCGTACGGGTACGGCAATAATCATCAAAGGGTTAATAACGTTAGTGCAGTTTTTCACTTGCCGTTCTCTATTGTTTCATAAGAAAAAAAAATGATAAGATAGTTTAGAATTGAAAATATGTTTAGATAGTGATTCAAAGCCACAACATTGGCAATTCTTGATGAACGGCAGTGTTCAGAACACATTGCCAGGTGTAGAGAAATACAATTGTTTGTTTTTGTTGACGAAGCTGGCTCTACGATATTTTAATATACATATTATGAAATAATTTCATTCACGTAGTGAGGAAACGTTTGAACAACTAATACACAGACTAATCTTAGAGAAGTAAAAATATTAGTTTTTCTTATTTGAAAATTTTCTGTGTTGGGCTCTCTAATTGCCAACACCATTTAATGTAGTATTGTTTGTAAGTGTTATACCAACATTATTTTTCGCCAATTTTGATGTGATATTTGAGTCTTCGACTCACTATATCTAACGTAAGCACAGTCTGCACTGTTTAGTGTCCAATAAGTCACAGGAATATTAGATTGACTTAATTCTCGATTTATATTCAGAGTTCAAACGCTGTCGATCGAGGACAATAATTCTAGTTGGCTCGAATCAAGTGTCAATCAAATTTCCAACTCTTGTTATTTTATACAATTAAATAGTAATTGCGTAACTTGACATTATTTTAAAGTTGCCGTTAATCGGAACAAGGGCGACCACACTTGACTATCAGTCAAACGATGTTATGTGCGTTCACAGAGCCACCGTCTCATTATTATTATACTCGCGATTTACCGAAGTACTAGAAAATTGCATTCTAATGCGGCAAAAAGGCTATTACATAAAATACTACTTTGATCTGTGCCCATAGTAATAATTTTATAAACTATAATGGACACCTATAGGAACATTTTATTATAATATCCATATTTAACGAGAATGTTTGTTTTATTATATGACAACGAATATATACATGTTGATTTTTTGCGACCCACCTATAGGTTTGAAACCGATGATTTATTTTGTAAATTTCTTTGTATATCTTAAAATAACATTTTAATTGGAGGCCGCAGTTCATTTCCTCATTATGAATTTATAATGTGGCCCTTTAGTGAAAAAGCTTGCCCAGTCTTAACTTAATGCGTTCGAATGGTTTCAATATACCCAATGGCCGTTTAAATTTGGATAAAATGCTTTTATTACAATGAAATTGCATCGAAATTATATTTCATTAAAACATACTATATATTTAACGACGACATATAAACTATATAGTTAATGGGGAAATCGAACAGAAATTCATAAATCGATTTCTGAAACTGTCTGTACGGTTGGGATTCGAACTCTTGAGCACAGCAACCGAACCGATCGATGTTGAACCCATTTCCCTTTCACTGCTACAATGTTTATTGCAATCAAATTTGAACACTTTGCATTTCGAATCGGGAAATCAAGCCATTTTTTCCACCGTTGATCGAAGAGATACTGTAAAAACGGTTCGGTGATTCTTCCGAACAAGATTATTTTGCATTTGTCAGGTGAATCAATAAGATAATAAAATGATATAAACACACTGTGTATGTGAATTTTTAACATTAAATAACTAAGTATATGAATGATATTTCTTTTCAATATAATCAAAAATTTCGGTCCTATTTACAATACAGCACATTTTTTATAAAAACTATTGATATAATTTAAGATTTTGACTGAAGGTGTTTGGTGGAATTTCAATATTAAATTTGAATCGTTCAAACTATGTACATTCTCACAGATTCGGTATCTCCACTTCTATACCCTATATAAATATAATCATAAAACCTTTGCCGACAAACAAATAAATATAATTCTTGAAACTACTTACTATTCGAATCTGTGGGCGTTCCCATAAGCTTATCCTTTTCGCCAGCAATGGCTCTAAACTCAATGATACATTTATTTCGTATATAAACACGAAACATTCATTTACTAAGCGTCAGTTCAAGTTCATCCGTGCACTTGAACGTCTGAAGATGCCGAAAGGCGAAACCCGGGTCGTTAGTGACAAAATCTGTGAGAATGTACATAGTTTGAACGATTCAAATTTGATAAACTATGATTGTTATAAGACGTTACATATTATAATAAAACAATGATTTTTGTATTTAAAATATTGAAATGTACGAAGAATTCTGTGTACGGAGTATTTATTCTATGTATGGATTGTTCTGTGTTCGGAAGATTCGGTGTATGAAGTATTCTTGTTCGAAGAATTCATGTTGGGAAGAATCCGTTCACATATAAAAACATGGGGAAAAGCTTTTTACCTTAAATGGCAACGTAAACATACAGTTATGCCTGTTAGTGGTTGCGGTGTGCGTAGCGTCAGGTGTAAATATTATTACAGGAAAACCGAAAGTGGGAATAATTTTCAATTGAAAAAGTGTTCACCCCTTTTCGCGACGTGCCGAGTCCACTTCGCAAAGGTGGCGGTGAGGTTGGAGTATTGTCATTGCGGTGCTGCGCTGCCACTGGGTCAAAACTGCTTCATTGGTGTCAAGTGACAGCGTCTTATTAGAATTGTTCTATTTATGTTTTTGCCTATGTTATCACTGCCTTCCTACACATGCGCTTATTCTATACAATTACGTGCTTGTGTTTTAGTACGCGGTTGACAAGGCGCACGGGACTGTGCTGCGATTTTAATTGATCGCGTTGTTCGTAGATGTCCTTATTTATCATGCTGTCCGATTTCAGTGGCAGAGAGTTGCTATTATTTTTTTGTCACAGTGCTTAAGTTTACTAAATAAATGAAGATTAAACATCTTTTGAATTATTTTAAGTTCCGATTCCGAAAATCAGTTTAAATAGAGTTTTTTGGTAATACAGTCGACCGCATATAGCGTTCGGACTACGCTGTAGGAATGCTACGTTATAGAGTACTTGCCAGTCTTGGCACCCGTACAAAATTTGAGGTTAGGTCCTTTCAATCGAACGAAATCAAACATTTTCTCCATTTTTTTTTTAAATATATATTTTATGGAATACGTTTAGCGATTTCAAGGGACAAACAGGTACTGACAAATATTTTTTCAACGCACGTATATTAAATATGTATTGATACTATAATATAATTATGAAGATTTTGCGTTTTATTAAAAAAAAACTACGCTATAGGGGAGACTGCCATGTCGCCCGCTTTGGTCTAGTTGGTAAGAGCTTGATCTACCGATCAGGTGGGTCCGGGTTCGATTCCCGGTAAGATCAATGTCAAAATTGGATTTTTTCAATTTTAATTTGAGATCTAAGACATGGGTGTTTGTGAAGTCAATTCTCCTTGGGTTAATCTCATGTGACTTTCAAAAATTCTCATCGAGTATATCTCGTATGATCTTTCAACTTTAAAAATATTTGACGCATTGGCGTAAGCTGTAATGTCAATTATTTTTTTAAATTCTTTTAAAAAAATCTTTAAAAAAAATAAAAAAATAAAAAAAAAATACGCTATAAGAAACATCTCTATAGAAGGGTTTACTGTATTGTTATTCAAACCTCTGTTTTTGTATAAACCCGGACCCGAAAATATATCGTCATTGCGTATTTTGAATAAGAATGATGATTGATAGATTTAAACACGCTCTATCAGTAAAAGTTTTGCGAGTAATTCAGGCTATATGCGTATTTTTGTTCCAACTCTTGTGCCGCGAAAACTATTATACTTATCCTACTGTTCGAATGTAGAAATAAAAATGTTTAAAAACAAAACTAAATTCTTAGTACAGTCCGTCCCTTATTTGCATTAATGAATAATCAATAACTGTAATAATTAAACTTTGCCTGATGTTTTCGTTTCCATAATATTCACAGTCACGACTTAGGGGTGTGCTGTTTTGAAAGCTCAAACTTCGATACAGTATTAACTAAAGCCTACCCTGATTGGCAAGTTGGCGGGGCAGGCTTGCAAGTTGTAAGACTCGCGCTTGTATAATAGGTTGGTTCCCCGCTCGCATAATATTATTATGATATTATTATTATTATTACGGTGACATCTAATCTGGCAGCCAGCAAAGCTTTCAGCTCTTCCCGTCTTTGGGAGACATATTGACGCAATTAACATTAAGTAGTTTCCTATACTTTGACGTTCTGTTGAACTTAGTAACTCGTCGTCATCCGCCAACAGTGAATATATTTATTTTAATAGTACTTATGCATATACACACAAATCAATACCGCTAAGCCACGAGAAACGTCAAATGTAAAAGTTTAATTATTTTTCTAAATTGATAGGAACATATTATTATATAATTATTCCTGTATCAAGCCATTTAAAAATCACAGACATGCAAAGTATGATCAATATTATGTGACAAGGGTGTTTTTTTTTAAAATGTATGTAGCAATTTTTAACTTGTTACACTGAAATTCTATCAATTCAATTTTTTACTTTGACGTAATTTAGATTTCAGTTACTAACCCTCTCCCCTGGGCCTCGCTATCACATTTTAGTCGACCTAAATACTTTGCTATCTGTATCACAATGGAGTTATACCAAGCTAATGCTTATTTAGTAAAATATCAATATATATTTTATTTTATTACTATATAAGACATGGTGTCGTGGTGTGAAATTTCGCCAAATATTATCATCACTCCCGTTAATCTATCAGTTTGACAGTAATATTAAGATTTGGTAGAACCGATTTGTTAATCATATCAAACGCGTAACAAATATAAATCATACCAAATAATATAAAAAGCATGTAACGTGATCATAGCAAGATATTCCACAAACAGTGCTCGGAAGAATAACCTTCCCCTAGGACACCTTTTGTATGTATATATTTCACATCGTGAATTAAATTTCATACGCCAACCGTTTTGTCAATAATTAAGGATAGGCTTGGCAAAAGGCTTATTGAGTCGGGGAATAGTTTCAGGGAAGAAGGTACGGCGCTTTATTCACCTAGAATGTCAATCGATACCACACAATATTAAGTTCGTTTATTTTCTCAATACATATTATTTGAAGAACAATTTTCTTTTTCCCATTGTAAATATTTATAATGATTATTATTTATATTGTTATATATCTTATTAAAACCAGGCAAGACGGTTCGAATACTTGTTAAATAAAATGAACTGAAGTATTTGTTAGTTCTTTTGTAAGAAGAGTAATCGAACGAAAGCATTAAAGATACTTAGAAAATCTACATATGCTGTTCTTTCTTTCACTTTTATCATCAATCGACTACGATTTTTAGGGAGTGAAATTTACAAATAGCGTTTTCCGTGAATTTTCGTTGCTCCACAGCTTTTGTTTCAAGACGATTCGTAAATTTATTTCTTGGTATTCCAGATGTTTTTTTTTGATAAGCTCGATACAGTCCATTGACTCCAGACATTCAGATAATAATTAACACAAAATATCGCAATTTCTACTGAAATTTCTACTGCAAAATCTACGACCCATATCGTATACAAGCAAGTAGTAAACGGTTTTTGAAAAACGCACTAAATTGTACTCGATGTAAGCCTATTGTACAATTCGTATAGGTAAATTTGTTTATATTTGATGATGTCTAAAACATATTATTGATTAAGAAAAACGCAATATTCCCTTGTACTTATTTCCACTTTTATTTACAAATATCAGGACCGGGTTCGCTCATCGCAGACATAACCTAATGATATATAGAATTTAATGGTGTTATTTATACAAAACAAATTGAAATACAAAGGTATAATAAACAATTGGCATTGTAAAGAATTTACAAATTACAATACAAATTCAATACCAATTGTTTTTGTTTGTTACACTATATATTTCAATTTTTTATTGTATAAATAACACTTAAATTATATTTCTTATCCGTTGATAATCATCATCATGAGCGAAACCAGTCCTGATCTCGGTAATTGAAAGTGGAAATTAGTACAAAGGAATATCGTGTTTTTCTTAATATAATGCCTTTCCATCAAGTATTAACAGTACCCTATAAGTGATCAATATTATTGATAATGAAATATACAATAATTATATTCAATGGTTAAAAAAGGTAATGGTGGCTTTTATAAAACAATATATTATGTATAGCTATATCAATATGAAAAAGCATAGCATAAAGTTAGTCTGTAAATGTTTCTCAGAGGCGTAACACGAGCCAGTGGAATAAATAATTTTATATTACAATAAGAAACCGTTGCGATACAATCTTTTGTTATTGTTCGTAAAGTATTTCTTTTAACTTCCAAATTATATGATCAAAAAAACCACGCAATAAATGAGTGGTAAAAACAAGGCACGTGCTGCACATGCAAATTCAATTAAAAAATGAGGCCAATTAACAATTTTGTTTACATGTTAACTCAATAACTTTTTTATCACACAATAATGTGGTGTACTTTATAATTGTTTTTCTTCATAATTTAAACGAATAGAAAATACGTCTGCTGCCTTCGACATGTTTTGTTCGAGTTTTGAAAAAGTCGAGTTTTAAGAATCCTTACATTGGCTGTATGTAAGGATTCTTAAAACTCGAACCTGAAATGGAGAAAAAGCAATTTCAGTATTCTACACGTTGCTATTCCTTTGTCTCGGAAAAGCTGGTATGGTACTGAGAGTTTGTAAAAGTCTGCATTTTTTATTTTCTCGAAACACCCAATGTGGTTGTTCCAACACCGGATGTCACAGTGATTATGTTTTATTTAAACATCAATTTTTGAATGAATATGCTTATTAAAATATCTAATACAAAATCAGAATAATATATTTGAAACACGTCATAATCTGTAACAAAGTTGTACAAAAAGGCGTCAAATTTTATTTCATATTTTTATTTTTTTAATCATAAGAATTTGTGTCGGGTCCTGAGGCGCAGCGGTTAGCGTTGTTGGCTTCTGTGCCAGACCTCACGGGCTCGAGTCCCAGTACGAGCAGCACTTTTTCGGTCGCTTTATCGATTTCTGTTCGTAGGCATGGGTGTTTGTGATTTGCGATTAGTTAATCACAAGTTCTGTTCCAGCCTTTTCCTTCTATCACTACTAATCTCTTTGGAAAAGGGAGGTTGGGCGACTGAGTAACAAACAGTCCTCGTAGAAAAAACTTCTGTTAAGATACTTACTTCCATTAGGAAGCCATATGCTCCAGATTAGAAGCGGACATGGTAAAAATAAAAGAATTTTCACAAAGTAACCGAAAAATCCGTGGAATCAAGCCGTATTTTAAAAAGATATTTATGAATTTGTATCCAAATTCATGTAGGTGTGTCGTTTTAATCCCATCCCACTCGTTCGGTCTAATCCAAAATAAAAGATTGAACAACTGAATCAATCGTCAAGTCCTCGCTTTGAAATTCTTCACACTAGAGATAATGTTAGTAAAAATGTATTTATTGAGTATTGATTGTATGAACTATAACATGTTCTTTTTTTTATTTCAGTGTGCGGAGCGTCATGCACAAATATTTGGAAAAGAAGAATGAAGTTAACTTCGACAAAATTTTTAATCAAGTTTTAGGTGAGTCTTTTCTTATTATACTATAATTATTTTTTTGTATACGCGTACTGTTATATCATATATTTAGGCGATGGTACCGACTTCTCGTAGCCGAAGAGATAAGTAACGTGAAATTTCATTAAAAACGTCACGAAAAACGAATGCTACTCAAATCTGTTTGTTAATGTGATTTTAAAAAGAAAATCGTGTTTTTTGTACCAATCTCGTCTAGTCGGGTCAACAAGGCTATTGGATTATTATGATGATTGATGATGCTAAAAAATAATGGCCCGGATATAACAGATACGAAAAAACTAAATTAGTCAGCCAGCAAACTGAAATTACAGCCACTTCACATGGATAATAAATTGAAATCTGACAAGCGTCTTATGAATATGTATCTTTCCAATCGTACTCAACGTTTTATCCACCACCACCAGCTACGGTTTTACAATCCGTTAGTGATGTTGAATAATTATAAATAATATTGTACTTCCTAAATACCTTTCAATACATGCAAACGTATTAAATTTTGTGTAATTATCTTTATAATATTACAAAGGTTGAACCAAAATACTACTGAAGAAAAAAGTTGCGTATATAACGAGAATATGTGAAATTAGGAATCAATTAAAAACTATGTTATGCCAAAACAAATTCGGTAACATAAAATACATATAAAAACATAAAAAATCTAAATGAACAAAAAATGTTTTACATTGTGCAATGCGATTTTTTGACACGTTACAATAGAAAAAAAATACTATTACACATATGTTTTTCTTAAACAAATTATAACATTAATATAAAATTGAGTACTTAAACAGTAGTTAATTATCCTCGTGCATTTCAAGATTGTGTCCTATTCAATATTTTGACTGTTACCAAAATTATTATTGAACGTTTTTTGTGCCTTTAAAATTTGATAGTGTATGTTACATCCTTTTGCCTTTATACAATTGACGTTAAATTTGTAAGAAATAAGTGTATAATTAATAAATTGCTTCAATCATCCCACATCTGACGAAATTGCATGTGTGAACAATTTAACTCCATAAAAATCTACGATCGACTTTATTACCTCAATTCTTTTTTTATACATGTAAAAGGAAAACATTCGATAATATTTTTCACATGAATTTCGTGAATCAATCTCATGAATGTAAATTTTCCTGGTATTCTTTATACAACTTTTTTTGTCTGTTTTCGTGTTCATTCATGAAATAATTATTTATTCTAATTCATAAATTTATCTCAGGAAGTCGATGCGCGAAACGATACTGAATAGATACATAATTATAAAAAATACACACATGTTTTTTTTTAATATTCTGAATCATTCTGTGATAAAATTATGTTAATTATAATATGTGTGTCTTAATGGCGACCGGTTTTATTTATTTTTCTGATCGTTGTTTCTCTAAAAATGGAAAAATATTCTTATGTGATCATTTTACATAATTTAAATATTACTTCTCACGCCGTTTACGGCAATTCATTTTCATATTACACGTGCTGCTTAATTTATTTTGAAAACAAAATAAATCAATTCACGGGTAATAATGAGTTATATAATTTATATGAGTGGGACATTTTAAAAATTGAGGCGGTTTGAAACGAACATCGGTATGTCCACTTTGCAATGTTAGAAGCATATGCCTTTTTTGTGTGTTCACATACGCTTAAATTTTAAGTTTTATTGATACGTTATTTTTTTCCGTCGTATTGTATTTCAATTAAGAACAATATGCCTACTTTTATAGCCAGTCACCTGCTCATTCTAAAAATAATAATTCATGTTCAATATTGGCATTAAATTATCGGTTTTTGCGTCTGATTTTCGTGACATGCTGAAATTTTTGATTTTTAGATATCTATACATAATATGTAAAATGGCATTATTTTTCTCAATCAGTGGTTACATTAAAATGTTTTTTTCTTTAAATTTTTGTTAGTCCAAAATATTCATTCGATGACAGAACCCGGCACATTTATTTTTTTGAACACTGTCAACAAATGGATGTGAAATTTAATCATCATGATAGTTAATCAAAACACACGTTTGTATCAAATTAATGATTGTGAGCATGAATAAGATATATCCAACTTTTTAGTTACAAAAAGCAATATATAACTGATATTGACTAGAAAATAAAAAAAATCTGAAAACAACAGCAAATTTTCGCCAAGTCTTTGTGTTTCATTGATGACCTACGTACACATTGAATATTCCAGTGATTGCTACTTTAGTCTTTTCTTTCATGTTGCGATATGATAATAAAGATATTCATTTTAACGCGTACACTCAATTATTGGTGAAATAGTATTGTATTAAAAAATACAACGCTTTTGTGTTAATTCCACATTATTTATTTTAGATCAGAACCGGATTTACGCTTGGCAAGCATATCAACTTTGCTTATCAATGTAACTTAATTTTGAACACCGGGCATAAAATAAAACGAAATTACATAAAATATATAAAAATGAGCCAATCATAAACCGTACATAATTTGTTGTACTATATTTATCAAGTCATGTCGTTTCACATGTTAAATAAATTCGTTTTCATATCTGTATTTTCCCGTAGCCGGAGTTTATTCGTTTGTTGTTTTTCTTCCTGCTAACAAATTTCGTCCATCATTCATCTGTCTAGCTCCAGTTTCCTGTTTCATCATTTCCGATTCGTCATCGTATTACTTATACAAAAAAAACTTCGGATGAAAATTTCCTCTACGTCTGCCTGCCTATTAAAAAAAAAACAAATGGCAAATGGCATTCAATTCATAAAGCGGGTAACATTATTCTGATGGAAACACATATATGTACAGAATTACAACTTGTATATGGCTAATTAATTAATATGGGTTTTTTTAATATTCCGAACCGGTTAAATTAATGTACAATTTATTCAAACAGTTTCCTTTGTTTCAAAATAGCAAAACGTACTATATGATAACTTAAAACAACTCTACTGACATCTGTTGTTTGATAATAAATCATGTTTTATTACTATCGAAATAATATTTATTTTAACGAAATTTGAATCGTTATTTTTTTTTTACATTCACACAAATTTTGTCACGTACGACCCGGGTTTCATCGTTCGGCATCTTCAGGCGTTCAAGTGCACGGATGGACTCGGAACTCACTTGGCTGGCATTTATTTCTTATATAAACACGATACACTCATTTACTAAACGTCAGTTCAAGTCCATGACAATACGTGTGTGAATGTACAACATTTGAACGATTTAAATTTAATATTGAAATTCCACCAAGCACCTTCAGTTGAAATCTTAAATTATGTTTATAAATACGTTTGAATATATGTTCAGTCGAACTTAGTTATTATGAGGAAGATGGGACCGACTGAATTTGCGCGTTATAAGCATTACTCGTTATATCAGAGAAAAGGTATTTTTAAATGTTTACAAACATACCCATCACATGAAGTGGTCATATAACACAAAAAGTCACAATTCAAACAAAAATACACAATATTAGAATTTATTTACACACCCGTTACACACATACTACATTTTTCTGTTAATCCACCTTTCTTATAAAATTGATGCTTGTTTTTACACTCTCATAGACGATATTTTTGCTCGGTATGTCCTAGAAGTAGCTCGTTATAAAAGTGAATAAATATGTATGGAGAAAACCATAAACTAAAATGTCAACGAATGTTTCCTCAATACATCCTAAATCTCGCTATTTCCGTGATCGTAATAACCAAGTTCGACTGCATATTAAATTATTAATGAAATACAAGTGAGCGAAGTGTTTGCTTTAAAGATTACATATTAATACTCGATTAAGGATAATAACATCAAGATTTTTCATTTCATTTAAAAAATGTAGTCAATGAAAGCTTATCTCATAGATTGAGCAAATTTTAACATTATACATGTACATTAATGACGCTTTCATTACGAGCACCGTGTCCTTAGAAATGACAGATTTTGCGAAAGAGACTTGGAAAATCTTCCCGATTTCATTAAGCACTGTCAGTGTGGTAAATAGCGATGTGATTTACTTCACACTGACTATTTATATCGATTCCCCCTTTCGCTGGCGTCTTAATTTTCCACTTGACGCGTGTTGCTGCTTATTATTCAATCTCGTTATCGTCAATTATATCCTCCGAACACTCCGAAATGTTTTCATCTTATTAGTGTTATAAATATATCTCACCAGACTTTCTTTGCTGTTCATATCTTCAACGTTGCTGATATGAGCATTATATCCATATATATATATATATATAAAAACAACATTAATATCTTTCCTCATATGCAGACCCATGCACAAGTGATAAGTTTTTTTTTTTTTTAAAGAATTTTAATATTTTGATAAAAACTAAACAATACTTTTAATACTTTATATGTTTGCGTGATGTGTTCAATAAGGAACAGCTCAAAATTTTTTTTACCACATTATCACATTTTCTTTGTGGAGTTCTAGCTCGTAGATATATATATCGACTGTGGAAAGGAAAAAGGAAATAACCCATACTTATAAAATTTTACAGGAGGCGCTAAAAACGTGTTTTGATGATTTTGGGCCATATGTTACAAATCATGAATTACACACAACCTTGAGTGCACGGAGACTTCTAAAGTGGTGTTTAATCGACATAATCTAATATTTATTAAGAAAACTGTCTAGGAAAAACCTTTATTTCAGTCTTTTTTCTTGGTTTAAATTTTTTACAAGGTCATCTTTTTCAAACTTAAAAGCTAAATTTAGATACTAATTCGGCATTTGGAGCATGCATCCTTTTGATAGAACGTGTATCAAGTTTGATACACTGTGATTATCGAAAAAAAAACCTGTTTTGAAAAAACTGGGTTACGTCCTTTTTCTTTTCCACAGTCGATATGTATATCTTAACATTTGTAATTAAGAATCAGAAAATACTTTAAAACACTCACATTTGAATCGTTCAAATTATGTACATTCTCACAGATTTTGTCACTAACGACCCGGATTTCGCCTGGGTTTCGTTGAACTGAGTCAGTTCAAGTTCATCCGTGCACTTGAACGCCTGAAGATGCCGAAAACCGAAACCCGGGTCGCTAGTGACAAAATCTGTGAGAATGTACATAATTTGAACGATTCAAATTTAATATTGAAATTCCACCAAGCACCTTCAGTCGAAATCCTTAATTTAAAATACTCTATATTTTTTATGCTAGAAATCCCTATTTCATTCGATTTAAAATGAATGAGATAAAAGGAATGCTAATTTTTATATTAAAAAAATGTTGCAGCATACTTAGCACCAAGAAATGCTTATGTTCACATATGTAGATGCTTAGAAGTTAAGATTTATTAGTGTAAGAAGTGTCTTTGTTCACTGGTTCAGTTAAAATAAGAAAACTCACCACTGTACTAGATTACATAGATTCCGCAAACAAACACAATTTACTCTACTTAACATTTTATATATTTGACATAAGCACTTTTAACATTCGGTCACAGACATATCGTTCTTTTACTGCCAGAAGTCATTAAGTGTCAAAATGTTGATTATGAGATAATTGTCAAAATTTTTTAATTACATTTTATCAGTTACATCCAAATTTAAATAATTAAGTTAAGTCGTTTGCCTTTTATAATTTGAATGTTTTTTTATAGTTACTTACCGCACTTAGTGACTTCTTGCAAACATCTGGACTGAGTGACTTGTTATAGTATTCAATTTAATAATAATGAATGATTTATTTCTTAGGTAAAGCATAGCAAAATACGTAGACATGGCATTTAACTCAGTTTTGAACGACATGTCACTTAATGACTTCTGGCAGTCAAATGACGATATATTTATTATGGGCTCGTTTATTCGTCTCAATAGCACTTATTTTGGACGATTTAGAATACTGCTGAAAATACTTTATTCGACTGTTGACCTCAGATTTTTTTTGCAAACATTTAATATTTTATTTATAAACTGAAATTTTGATTTATGATTGTTTTGAAATCAGCCATCAATATTATGACGGATGACAAGCCATTATGACGTCACATCTTGCGTGATCGGACGTTTCCCGTTATGATAGTTCTGCGATTATTTTTCTAAAAGCTTTTATTACCCACGAATCGTAATGCGTCATACATACACTGCATTGATATGTTTTAATATACAGTCAGTTCTCGACATACGACGGTGTTCCGTTTCGCCACTTAGGACGTAAGTCGAAATGGTCGTAAGTCGAATTTCATACAAAAAAATGGACATATAAAGTTGGTGGTACGTTATTAGTATTTATTTCAGAATATGTACCATATGTAATATATATTTCACTTTTAGGGTGTTCACTGTCAATACTTGGTGGAAAGGAATTATATTAATAAAAACGCAATATTGCTTTGCACTTCATTACACTTTATTTAATATGTCAGGATCGGTTTCGCACATATAAAATAAAGACATTAAATAAAGTGGAATGAAGTACAAAGGAATATTGTGTTTTTTAAAATAATATAGATTTATAATATAATATTAATAAATAATGTATATTTACAAAATTATTCTGTAGTATTTTCATCATCTGTGATGATATCCATAGGCGACTCAGTGATTGTAGTAGTGGCGTTTATTTTTCTCACAAACATATCCAGATTTGTTTGTAAATACATAGTTTGCTTTTTTTTTCTTTATAAATTTCATTATAACAGGCGAGAGTGCGCTTGCTGAATCAGGCGGCGTACCTTCTGGGTCCATATTTTCAAATTGTTGGATTCCACTGTTGATTTGGCTAAAAGCTTCAGCCTTTTTAAGTAGTTCATTGTGTTCATCTAGTTCTTTTAATTATTGTTACTCAGCTGCTCATCCTATCTTATTCGAAAAGAGTAGGTATGAAAGGATGGAGGCTATGGCAGAACTAGTGGATAAATAATCGCTTTTCATACGTAAACATCACACACAACATTCCTTCGACATATTGAAAAATTCGGTTCGTACTGGGACTTGAACCCGTGAGATCCGAAACGGAAGCCAACGACGATGACCACTGTGTCACGTACCCGGCAATTATATTTTTACTGAAGTTTAATTAGTTAAGCAGTGATCTGTTGTTTTTAAACGCGAAACCACGGTTGAATGAAAATTAACTACTTAAATTTAATTTTATGACGAAAACAATCAGTGATCACGTGTTGGTCGAGTGTCGAACACTCATTTCCTCTTATTCGGTTGCTCTGTTCACTCGTCACTTATATTAAAATATAATAATTATTTCGCGTGCTGCTCAAGTCATCTGGAGTTGAAGGGTTAACTATACTTCTATACGAGCAAATTTATGTCGTGAAGTAACGTTGTTATCTTCGATGATTTTGCTAATGTCGGAAGCGACCGATTTGCGCCATTTATTACCATGATATGCAAATAATATACTATAACTAGTCTTGTACGATAATAGTAATATATATCCGTGAATTTTTAATTTACTAATGTTTCCGCCGAGCAGATACATTTTTATTGCACGAACCGCGGTTCGATTTTGGGATCCAATTATTTGCAAAAGCCGCATCTGGGAAGCATAAAAACGTGTCAGTTGTTTTCCTGTTTGAATATTTTAGTACCGTACCGGCAAAAAATATGTAGTATACTGTAATAAAAGAACGTAATATTTAATGTGTTTAATTTTTGTATAAATAGCCGTAAAATATAATGGTAAAATTAATATGCCACGTGATTTAAGTGTGCCACGTGTTTCTCTGCTTTCATTCAAATTAATTTGCAATGCGAACTTACTGAAAAAAATGATCGGGGTAATATCAGCGTAAATCACATGGGGCGTGGGGGAGGTTCTTTGTAAAACATTATCCACCAAGAATTTAAGTTAACACAATTGGAACCTTTATTAAAAAAACTGGTTATATCATCGAAATCAAATATTCCAGGAGAGGTTAAAAACCGTAGAATGGGAATAAACGATTAATGAAGGTTTTTTTTTATATACAAGCTCTCGAGAATATGAGTAAGCATGTTGATACCAGATATACGGTTGAAACCCACCGGAAGGCATGAAAAATTAATGGTAGGGAAAGATCTACCCTGACTATTTTTGTTTTTGTAAAACTATATAAAAGTTTATGTCTTCATAACGGGAGGCATGCTTAGTTTTTGTTAATTTAAGATACATATAATATAACTACTTCTGTAGCTTACTCAATTGACTAACATATGCCATTCATGAGTCGATTCTCGATCTGGACCGTCAGCCAGTTTTTGGAAAAAGGCTCCATTTTATTAAGGTATTCCTTGTTAATTATTTATTTAAAACTTTGACCTGATTTTCTTCCTGGAATCAATGTCAGTAAAGCGGGACATTCTACATATGAAAACAAAAAAATATCTAGGCCCAAATTGGAAGTAATGGTTTCTTGAAAATTATTGAAATGTAAAAATGATTTTTTTATATTAACATTTTTAATTATGCATTGTATAATTATAAAAAAATATTTACCACCCGAAAATTTATTCCATATTTTTCCCTAACCAATACCAATAATACCACAAATAATCAAAAAAAATGTTTCAATATTTTTGTGTGTTACAATATAAAGTCCGAATTTAGTAAAGAATAACCCACTACTGAAAGGGTTAATGTATTTTTTTCTTAGTAAAAAGACAATATTCCTTCTTCATTCCACTTTATTTAATATGTCAGAACCGGTTTCGCTCATTACGAGCATCGTCAAGTGATTTTTTTCTTCCTGTCAATTTTATTTTTCTATCGATTATCCGAACCTCTCATTATCCACTATCAGGACTACATTCATTACCGATTATTCCGGATAATTGATGTTCTACCGTGTAATCATTTGGCGTATACGGTGCTTGCTCCTCGATCTTCGGCGATATCTCGCGCGTATGAAAAACGAGAAAAACGATGGGCACACACGGGCCGCATAGCTTCGCATCTCTTGTATGATAATACAAACAACACGGGAATGATATAATCAATATCTTGGCCTTACGTGCGGGGACTCGGAATCTTCGGCACGGACTTGCGAAGTTTTCATCTTACGAATACGCTGCAAACAGAATACGTTTGCTTATTGTATCATAACATTTTCTAAAAAAAAAACATTTGAATTGTACAAGCTGGAACTTTTTCATTCCATTCTGATACTTCTGTGAAATATACATACGAAACAAACGGATGAATAAGATGTTATTTAATTATTGTGTTTATTATTTTCTTGTACCTCTGTTCTTCATGTATAATATTTTAATATGTTACTTTGAAGGTGTTCACTGTCAATACTCGGTGGGAAGGAATTATACTAAATAAATTTATTTTATATTATCAGTACCGTACTTTTTTATAGTGAGTATACTTTGTGAGGAATTCAGAGATAAGGGAGCGTACAAGACAGCGTCCCGTCACGTCAGTGGTTATGGAGAGACGTTGGAACTGGCTGGGTCACGTGCTGCGGATGCCTCCGGAAAGCCTCAATCCTGCCTGCCTTTTCTTTCGACCGGTGGGATTCCGGCGTTCCGGACGTTCGTCGGGTACTATCTATAGGATTTACTCGGCGGAACTGAGGATGCTGGCATGTCATGGGAGGAAGCAAAGCAATTGGCGGGAGACAGGGAAACATGGAGGTGCCTCGTGGCGGTCATATGCTCCACACAGAGAGCGAACATGGCCAAAGAAGAAGAAGACTTTTTTTGTATGCGTAATTATTGCGGTTGACAGACAGTTATAACTGCAGATTTTTCAGTTCTTAGGTTTTCCTCCATAATACAGTAATCCTTCCTCGCTCCAACAAACAGAGATATCGAATGTTAAGAAGGGGTTTTATAAGATCTAATACAGAACGTTTGACGTTTGTAGGTTATAAAAAAATATCAAGAACGCTCGATACCGCCCGCCCGCTAGTATTGCATCAATAAACAATAGTATTATATCAATAAATAAAACATACGGATGGTTACCCTCAATTATATTGTTGCACTTTAAAAAGTATATAAGCACAATTTTTTTCACTAGTAAGTAGTAAATAATATTAATCAAAATATTCAATTTCAATCACTACTGAACGAGCGTGAAAACATGCGTGACTAACTTCAAACTGTGAAATTTGTGTGTGACGGTGATGCGCGCGCATCTTAAAATTTCACTCTCATCATTTTTGCATAACGCGCCTAAAGAAGTATAACTTCAAAAACAACTGGCTGACTTAATATTGGATTCACAAAAAATAATAAAAATATATGTACTTATATAGAATTCGTGCAATTTTCAACAACAATTTAAAAAAAAAACCTAACCTTTTGTACAGGTGTCGAGTCTCCTATATGGCAGGTTTCTATAGCGTGGTCCCCATATCGGCGCTATCAGCTATGCCGTAGCTATCAAATTAATGTTTTTTTGAAAACATGTCGAACTCATCTACCTTTTATTTTATCACTCATCTACAGTGGTAAACTATTCATTTCCCCTGTGAAATACTTAAAATATTCGTTGCCCCCGAGGAATATGTTTTACGTGCAATTTGAATTCCATCACCTGCAATAAATCGCGCCATGGTACCCGACGCCTTGAACATGCGCGTCTCAAATGAATTATTCTTATGAGGTAAAATTCACTTCAATTCCACATAGCGCCGTCCACATTTACGGTATGCCGAGGGCATCCACACATTGCGGCTTCGAAATATTTTAGATGCATCTCTTCACCCTGTTGAAATACCCTGCGGCGCATTTTTGTCTGCCACTATCTAAACTGCTAATGCATTAAAAAAATAAAATAACATCGAGTCGTATTTAATTCTGGGCGCAAGAGGCAAAAGTCTTCTCGAATCGTCATACATTGATCGAATTGAAATATACTTGGTTTAAATCATAGAATTATTAAAATTAGGTCAAGAAAAAGCAAAGTATTCAACTTCACACGGATTATATAATCTAGGTTTCTCAATCTTTTTGAGCCTGTGGCCTCCTTGCTCATATTTAATTGTTTTACGGAACTCTGGGAGTGAATGAAATACTAAGAACAACCGTATGGTAATCATACCAACCACAACCCTCTACGGCTTCACACTCTTCTTGCAGGACGTGTTCCGCAGCGTAACAAAGTTATTCGTGTTCAAACTTTCGCCAGAGATGTGCCGAAGTGAAATTTTGAAAATCTTGGTTGCATGTAGGGCATTTTCCGGGATTTCGGGTTTCACTTTTGTTTCGGGATCTGGGCTTTTGGGATCCCGGCATTGATCTCTGAGGGATTGACAGATTCTCGAGTTTCCGTGTTTTTTTTAGCTCCATCACTTAAAAAATTTACGTGTGCTGCAGAATTAAAAAAACTAAAATAAAGTTAAATAACGAGTTTTTATGAATTGAATGCCTCGTAATTTGTAATTTCGAATACAAAATGCGCGATAAACTTATTATGAAATAATAAATGTATTAGTTTATTGTATTTAGGGAGGCTGTGGCCCCCCAAAAGTCTGCTGTGGTTTCCCTAAACTGATTTTCTCTGTAGCCCTCGCGGAACATAATGTGTCCCCGTAAACCCCGGTTGAGAAACGCTGATCTAGTTAATAGTTATTTCGTCATCATGTCATCGTTAAAAATTTGCGTACACAATTTGTTGTTCACTTTTATTTACTATAGTAACTTAAACAATCTAATCCGTGATAGCTATATACATATTAATTACATGCTTTTTAATTAGATTTCTATTCTATTTTTTTATTGTATTGTATGCATTCTTTCAAAACATATATTCTCTTTTTCGCATTGCAAAAGATTCGATGTATCGATTTCTTTCATTTCAAATACAATTTTTGAAGCTGCAATACAATTAAATAAAACAACTTTTGGCATTAGATTCATATACTTACTAAATTGATTTCACATGCAATTGTTGTTCAACAATAATTTGGTTAACATCATTTAAATATATGTACACAGTAAACATTAAACATCGGTTTTAAAACAACTTTTTTTTATATTAATTGAATTGGCATTTACTTGGTAGAACTCCATTCATGGTGAAAAAATAACAATGTATTTTAGCTTTACATTTTTTTAAATTGTCGATAGCTATTTCATATATATAGTAGCATAGTAAAGGTACACAATGTATCTACTCTTCTCTTTTAACATCTTAATTTGTATTGTGATAATTAATTAACAAATTTGGCAAATTGATTTAAGTATTTCCTGAAGTGAACGTTAATCTGGTTTTTATTTAGTGGGGATAAACGTAAATTAGAATTGTTTTGATGTATTTAAAATTGCATTAACTTTCTGTAATGGTCTGAGTAAAGGTGATGGATTGGTATTAGTTTGCTCATTAAGAATGTCATTGGATGATATCTATTTATCTCCAATTGTTCCAATTCATTAAGCTTAGGGCCTTTACTACAAAGATGCAAACATGTAGGCACTGAGTTTTTTTTATTATCGTAGAGCGACGGTTGTGTGTTATCATTTGGCCTAATTTTTACCAATCGCTTCTAATGTGTTGGTTTATTATTCGATGTACGGTGCTACGCCGTAGCGCTTGCTATGTTTCTCTTGTGTAAAGCGCGACTGTCTGTTTTAATACAGTCTACGCGAGATGACTGAGTTGGAATAAAAAGCCCGACGCATTTTGTCACACGCGAGTGTAATAGGACTGGCGAAAATCCAATCAGCTAAACTGCTCAAGCCCTCTTCCAGACGCGAGCAAATATACCAAAATGACACCCGCCCAGCTTTGTTTCGGTGCGGGGCGTGCCTTCAACACATCCCACATTTCGACTTCCGGATCATTATTACTGCAGGAATGCAAGCCGTCGTTCTTCATTTAAATGAATTATTCACAACGCTATTATGTCAGCAAGGCGTTTGCGAATGGGGTTTATTTAATAAACTCACCGCGTAACTTTACTTGACGTCTTTTCGTAAAAAAAAAAACACTTTACCCTCCGTTTAAATGTGACATAATTAATCAATTTAAGTCACAGTTATAGACTTATTATCCCCCTAAACATAAGAATATCTAACGCGGTAACACAGAAATATATTGAAACATGACAACAAAGAATACTTTCCCCTGTTGTAATAATAAACGAAAAGGTTTTTATATTAATACATTGATATTGCCAAAGTATGTTACCTTTCTAGTTTTATTATTTTTGAATATTTGATACTCGATATACATTCGCTGATGGTGACATTAATCTTCCAGTTGATGTAGGGCGGCCAAGTGAGGACGACGTCAGAATCCCGGATTAACGAATGGCTCGTTATTTTTCTTCGATCTCAACATTTCTAAATTCTATACTTGGTGAGCGGTTATCGTTATTCTACTACGGTTTCACGCGACTGGTAACATCAGTTAATAATTATGAGGCAAAATATCTGACCGCTTCGGAAATGCCGCGGGCGTGTCTATGTTATGCACATCAACTACAAAAATTAGTGCATTTTTATTGCTTTATCAATCATTTCTCATCAATTACGAACCTTAAAGGTGTCGAATGTCAGCTTCAGGTACGCGCACAAAACAGCAGGGTGTCTTTCGATATCAGCAAAAAGAGACTTAATTAATTAATGGAGATTTTGCATTTGAAATAAGACTTAAATGTTAAATAAAGTAGAGCATCGTTATCGGTTTTATATTTAAACTTGCTTCCCAGTACTGATCTATTTTTTGTACACATTATGTCTGCCTGAATGATAAAATAATACAACCACTTATTTCATTGACCTGTAATTTTTAGACTAAAAATTAAGGACGGCATTGCCATTTTATGTCTGCTGCATCATAATGCCTGCTTTATATGTATGTCAGGCTCACTTCATTTACAATGTAAATACTTTGATATTTACGTCATTCGTCTCCATTAAGTCATTCCGTTTATTTTTTTAATTCCGAGATGGCCGTCGTCAATAAATTATGTTAATTTTCTTTTACCAGTATTATTAAAATATTTCCATGAAGTAATTATTGGAGATTTACCTAATCAAATAAAATACGTAATATAGCACGGGCTTCTACCTAATGGGCCGTGACACCCCATCCACATGGGCTGCAATAACGATTTCTCGGTGTTGCAAACTATTAAATATAATTTTTGATAGTTCTAATCTCTAGATTACATTTAATTTCGTATCTATCTTCTCACATGTGAAGACTGTCAAGCCTTTTACGTTGAGTAGACTGGTAGAAATTTTAATGTAAACATAAAAGAACACTTGCGATACCTCAATAGTAATATTTTTCCAGAATTTGAACCATTTAATAGAAAATGATTTTAATTGTATATAAAATAAAAAAAATGTTCTCCATTTAGTAAATACTTCAGAATGAACTGCTTAGTGTTTACAAAAATTAATAAAATCATTAACAGAAACGAAATTTGTAAATAATATTTTAAATATGACATGCGGCTCTCTGATCTTAATTGTTTTCCCCTGAAATCTACCCGTCCCCATATATGTAATTATATTGTAATCAGTACAATTAATGTTCGTGTGTTACCCCTTCTATGTCCATTTGAAAGGAGAAAATCCCAATCTCCATTTTGTAATCGAATAATGAGAATCAGTGTTTGGTTTGTTCGTAAATAATCTTATGATAGTTTGTTTGAAATTGCGCATCAAAGATGCGAAACTTGTGTCACAGTTTTTATACAAACTGTGGAAATAAATATTAAACTAAATTTATGTATTACAACTAAATAATCACCTAAAATAATATTGGCAAAAATGAAAAATTAAACACTCAATTTCTTTTGATATTTTTAAAAGAAGATGCGATGCTATCTTAATGCATTTGAAGACTAATCAGTTTGTTTGTCGACTAAGTCGTGTGAGTTAAGCTCTTATTTGCCAGAAGAAGCTTTTTATAATTCAGCGTCTGGCTTGTTAATTCTAATAATTAATACGTATATTCTGAGAAATAGAGCTTTCAGACAGAGGCAAAATACTAAAATATAATTTACTGAAAAATGTGTGTCCGTATAGAATGTCTTCATGTAAATGTGGTGCAGATATGAGGTGTGTAGCGTTTCTGTGTGCAGTGGGGATGCTTTTTAAAAAAAGTTAGAGAGTTAGTAGTATTTAAGAGGACAAGTACTCTTATAAAATTCCGGCAAAACAATGTTAATAATCAAACATATTACTCAGGGGATTATTTGATCTCAGTATTAGGTCCCTGTTGTACAGCGAAATCGGTGGGGTAGAATCAACGCTGCACGTCTTGTGCAGAATTAGCAACGAGGACTTTTTTTACTGGAATTAAGCGCACAGTTACTTTCGCAATCGTTTTAATCTACCCTCAATGGTGCTTCGGTACAGTCTCGTCGGTTTAATAGTAAACCGCCCCTTTTGCTATTGGAGGCTCCGTAAACTTATTCGCCCACTATGCGCCTCCGTTGGGATGAAAATTGAAAAAGTTTCCCTTCTCGCCGCTCACTGTGATTTGGCAAACGAGATAGTGCGGGATTATCCCCTCTTCGGAATGCATTTGAGTTCCGTGGAATCGAGTTGCGACGCGAATCGCATGCACTCATGGCGTGACAGGGCTGTGTGAATTTATGGAGACCAAATTTTTCGGGAAACTACGGGAGATAAAACTATTTAATCTCCTATATGATAAAAACAGTGTGTAAACTTAGTTTATTGCCATTTTAGTTACCGTGTGAGTCAGAGCAAGCTGTGAAATTATTATTAACGAAAAGTTGATAAGTATTTTGTCGATTGTCAGTGTCAATCTATACTGCAGGCACGGGCAAACTGTGGCCCGCGGGCAGCATCAGGCCCGTTGCGTACTTTTCTGCGAAGATGCCTCTGAAAGAGGCGAAACACGTGTCACAGTTAGTTACACAATACGTGGAATAATCAAAGTTATTTTAAATTTTATATTAAAATGAACTTCCACAAAGTTACCGCCGAAACCATCGAAATTGGAGTAAATAACAGGATCACTTTTAGGATGTTCACTGTCAATACTTGGTGGAAAGGCATTATATGAGTAAAAACACAATATTCCTTTGTACTTCATTCCACTTTATTTAATATGTCAGGACCGGTTTCACTCATTACGAGCATCGTCAACTGATAAGAAATATAATTTAACAATGCTATTTATACAAAAATGAACAGTTATAAACAACAATTGGCATTGAAAAGAAAATACCAATTACATTAAAAGTGATTCTAAAATAGCACAAAATTAAAATGTTTAACACATCTAACATATAATTAAAAAGTCATCTCAGATTAATAAATTTAGAATGGGGATTGAAAGTAATTACAAACATAATTAAAATTTGGGAATTCTTTGACAAAGTGATACAATGAAAATAATGACATTAATAGAGTGAATAGGCTTAATGATAGTGTCCTATTTTTCCCCGCTTCCAAGTAGTTGGTGAGTGTACATGCTTAAACAAAATCGACAGCCAGGAAGATTCTGAAAAAGAAATTTTTCAAAGACCATATCAATTCTAACAAAGAATTCTATATATATATACATACATATATAGATTTTAAATTATATAAAAGAATAGTTAACAAGTCCTGACATATTAAATAAAGTGGAATGAAGTACAAAGGAATATTGTGTTTTTACTAAAATAACAGGATGTATTGTGATAACTATAAACTAATTTTATATAAAAAAAATTAGATATTATTTACCATATTACAGTGGAGTTCAACCAAATAAATGACAATTCAATCAATAAATGTTTCACAACTGTTTCTCGACAAACAATTTGTATTAATTGTATTTACACATCCGTCGCATTGGAGCGTACGGCGTTGAAGAAACAGAAAAAAATACTGCGTCAAAATGTCGACATCGTCATAACAACGTCAACTTGTGACAGAGTTGAAAGACTCATTACTAAATGTATTATGATGAGCGAAGCTATTATTCCAGAGAAAAGTGTGTAACCCGCGGTATAATATTCAAAGTTTTAATGCTTCCAGACTCCTTTCATTTGCCTTTGTTAGGGCCCGTGCTCCCACGTCGCACATCAATCAGCGCGAAGAAAATACCGCGGAACTATGTAAATATTATTCGATACTTCCATTAACACGTCGGTCAAAAAAAAAAAAAAATGGCACAAGATGCAAAGCTCGCCTTAACTTTGGTGTACCTTGTTTAAAATATGGCCGCCGAGATGATGCTGCTGCCATTGGCTATGCACTGCCGCAACTCGAGACGAGCCGTCATAACTTTTTAATGATATTACCTTGAGTGTCAGTTAGTCTATTTCGGAAGTTTCGCGTTTCAGGGGAAAGCTTTGATGCTCGCGCACTAGGGCGACCCCGTTCGCAAGTCGGTTTCTCGCATTATCGAATTTCGGGATGGAAGATTTCTCAGAAATATACGTTCTATAGCACGGTTTTCATTCGTAAAAGATGTTGGCATTGGCATCTAGAATTTATAAATTAGTTATTGCACGTTTTGTGTTAATGTATGGGTTCATTAGAGGTAAAGTAAGCCATATTTTTTTTCCATTATATTTGTCAAGTGCATGGCGAATTGGCGTCAGCTGTATTGTTCATGCATTTTACTTTTAATTTAAAAATAATAAGCCATAAATCTTAGTAATATCAATTTGAAAGAATATACATGTGCGATTGTTTACAACAGCTGGTAACGAAAATTGGCACATTTTTATATTCAACATTAGATGTCTTACAGTTCAAATTTTCAGTCATTTGAACTGCAATGTAAAAACTCTTGATATAAAATTGAAAATAACTTTGATTATTCCACGTATTATTATTATAAAATACGTGGAATAATCAAAGTTATTTTATATTAAAATGAACTTCCACAAAGTTACCGCCGAAACCATCGAACGTATAAAAACTCTTGACTGACATTTAATGGACTCGGTTGAATAATGTATGAGATCTATTTACCAATTTAAATTTCAGGTCAAAAATCAAGAATTATATGGGCGCATTAGAGGCGAAGTGAGCCAAGTGGTATTTTAGAAAAAAATAAATTAGATGCGTTATAATATTCATTCCAAACGAGTTAAGGTATCATACAAGTGAAGTAACCTCAGTTAATGCACATCGCAGTAGTGTTATCTCCGTAAAATAAAAATATTTAAAACACCAAATAAAGACGTGATTGTACTTAAAATTAAAAGTCCAAGAAAAAAGTTTTACTATTTTACTAGTTGGCTCACTTCACCTCTAATGGGCCCATACGTGACACGTGTTTTCTATCTTGACTGGGAAAAAAATATATTTATTACATAGAGATACATTTATTCGTATACATTCAACCGATTTATCGATTTCTGTTCGAAGGCATGGGTGTTTGTGTTGTCTAAAAATTCTACCCTATGTTTTAAATTCTAAAATAACAGTTTGCAATGAAAGCGGTTAGCTTACCATTAGTCCTGTACTAACCATATTCTTCATATACCAACTCTATTCGAAAAAAGAGAAGTTTAACGAGTTAGTTTTCGTAAAAAAAAATCTGTTGAGATAGATACATGGATTTAAAAAAAATATATATAATGCTTATCTTTAAAATGACAAAACGAACGCTACGCAGAAGCGAAACAGTTGTCGCAATCGGAAATATGATTAGTGAAATAACGAAGTGTTCACGCTAACTCCATCGAAATATAAGTATGTATTTTAAAATCATATTTAGTATATCGACACAAGATAGATTATGGTTGCCGGTTGCAGATTTTCGGTTATTTTCCCGGAAATAATGTTATCAATAAACTATAAATTTTCGTCACCGGAAAAAAACGGTTTCAGCTTAATATTCGCTCCATGCAATGTTTGTACGTCTGCAATACCGTTCATGCAACTTGCGTGAAGGTTAGTATATTTAAATTACAGTAGGTGGCGCGTGTGTCGTACCATAGACAATCGGCAGCAAACGTCAAACAGACAGAGTCTTTGAGTGGCATTGCAACGCTTGCCGGGAACCGGCTAGTAGTAAATAAAATACAATTCGTTGTAGTATTAATGACACTGTCCGAAGTAGTTATTATTTAAAAATAAGGGGCGAAACCGGCCCTGTTCATATTTTATAAAAGTACAGAATTAATATCATACATGTATATGTTTTTTTAAGATCTGAATAGCCGTCACATATAATGATTTTTTCGTGTTTCAAGGAAAAGGAACTATGTTTCTTTATTAAAAAAGTGTAATAACATATTATATTTACAAAATGAAGGAAAACAATAGCAAGTATGGGATCCCGCATCGGTTGGTTGGCATTCTTTATTGTGATTCAGAAGCAATATGTAGTGTATTATGCAATATGTTTTGAACCCTTGTGAAGTTATTATATTTTCAAAGTTGTATTCTTTGAGATTGTTTATATGAAACCCACGTTTTCGGTGACTTATATGCACCGAATATTATCTCACCGTATAAAAGCTACGACTGAAATAGTACCTATTCTCGTGCAGAAAAATGTCTCGTTAGTTTAGCTAACCTCTCATCCCTGAAAGCGATTCGTAGTTGTAATTCGATTTTGTTTCCCATGAGAGGTTATGTTTGAGAAAATTGCGCGTTGGTGAAAAGTTTTGAAGTAACGCCATTTAAGTGTTTTCGTTATTGCACTGTTTTCAATGATTTTATGTCGAATCGATTTACCACCTATTTTATCGTAAGTAAAAAACTGCCTGATATATAAATATATGTCGCATTTCATTGTCGTTGCTACGAGACGGTCGTCTGTGCGGCGCACACAGTCAAATTTTGCCTAGCGTCTGTGTATTCAACACTTGCCAGGCAATAAACGTATAGCCGGGCGACTGTCTATGTGTTGGATTTTGGCGCGCTTTGCATTTTATCACTTAGTAACTAAATATTTCCTCCATATTTTTTTTTTGCCAAACTAAGGGAAATCTTAGTTTTGCAGTTTTTGCGGAAAAAAACAAATCCCTAATTTTGTATGAGATTCACTCCCCCAATTATACTACCCCGAATTACACTGTCCCGACTTAAGTGTAAATGGGGGTTTTACAGTATATCACTTTTAGGGTGTTCACTGTCAATACTTGATGGAAAGACATTATATTAAAAAAAAAAATACTCATTTGTACTAATTCAACTTTTATTTAATATAAGCAGGACTGGTTTCGCTCATGACGAGCATTATCAACTGATAAGAGAATACACTCTTGTATCAGCTTCAAAAACTTGCTTTGTTAAATGTTAGCTCTAACTTGGTGTCTGATAAACCCGTTTTCTTAAAAAAAGTTAATGAAATTAAGTCACTTAGGCAGAGTTTCAGAAAATATAGTTAGAAAAATTGATAAAAAAAAATAAACTGACTTTTTCCCCAGTGATCAATCCAGGGATCCCGAAATAATTGTGAATCTCGAACCTAACAAATTGTGGCACAATTTTATGGTAAATGATAAATCAAGGGATCAAACAATTGTGAATCCCGAAATCCCTCGAATCAGAAGAAAGTCCGGGATTGGTTGCCCTAGTCGTAGCAAATTGAAAATTGTAATTATTCATATTCATAGTTGTAAATGTTGTATCAATAATATCCTTTTTTACCATGTTCGCTCCCAATGTGGATCATATGGGCTCCTAATGGAGTTTATCTCAACAGAAGTGTTTCTACTAGAACTGCTTGTTACGAAGTTGCTCAACCTCTCTTTTTCCAAAAAAAATAGGAATGGAAGGATAGGGCTAGGACAAGACTAGTGGTTAGCTTATAAGATGGGTGGAAGGGGGTAATTCAAGACATCACATACATTCATACATTTGGAAAGAAATTAAAAAATCGATTGAAAAATCAATTTATAAAACTCTACGTACTGGGATTCGAACCCGTGACCGAAGCCAACGACGTTTACTAGTCGACCACACAGGCGGCCTAATGCGAGTAAATTTTCAATAACGATATTTTATTAAATTATGAAACACAGTCGCCCAAACTCTTTTCGAATGGAGTGAAAAACAATCTTTTTTGATATTATCTATTCCGGCAAAAAAAAACTGGAAATGATTGATGCTTTCTGGGCGTTGTTTGCGCCAGTTCATTACAACGCAAAATTGTTATTAACGTCACTTGCTTTCTTGTCAGGTGAATAGTTTTCCCGTTAGATGTTTTTTTTTTATTATTAATGATACCGGTTTTCTCCCGTCTATCTTTTCTTTTTTTTTTGACGTTTCAATAATATATCTATTTAGTAAAATTATACACGGTAAAGAAACAGGTATTTTTTTTATATAATAAATTATTTAATGCTCTGTTATTTTCTTTCATATCGGCTGACGTCAATCCACTGCTCGATTAAAATATTCGAAAGTGTTTTTTTACGGACATCCGTTGTGACGCACGTTGAATGGATGTAATTACAGCGCCAATCAAGCAGATTCTTATATAAAATAAAATGTTATAGCTTTGTTACTCCACGTGTTGTGTTACAAACTGTGACACGTGTTTCGTCCCTTTAAGTAGCATCATCAGACAGAAAATTGTAAGTTTTTCGAATAAACTAAAAATAGATTCTTATTCTTTAGATATAAATTGACGGTTATACTTGCAAACACGGCTCATTCCAAAATGGTTAAAAAATGAAACTTAAATTTAATTTTGAAAAACACTACATTTTAACATTACTTTAAAATGACATTTTGTGTGTTATCAAGCCATGTTTGAGACTTATTTCTAAAAATACTTTCACAGTTTATTTTTATGTACTTAAATTACATTCATGGTTCATGTTTCAACAATTTTGGAATGAGCCTGGTTTGCAAATAATATAATATATAAGGATATCCGTGCATGAATTTAATCACAAACAAAACGAAAAAAGTACACTTTTTTTCAATATTCGCGAACTTATTCTGGATGGGGCCTCCAATTCCGAAATTCCAGAATTGTGATAGTACTTATCCATGGGATTTTGGAATTAAGGAAATTTGAAAATGTTGTGCGAGGGCTGAAAAAAGAAGGCCTCGCGTCGTTTCATTTTGTCGGTTCCGCAAATTCCTGGGTTTTTGAAATCGGAAATCTTAAAAGAGCTAAAAAAGGGTATCGCGTCGTTTTATTTCAGGAAATCCGTAAATTCACAGGATTTCAAAATCGGTGTGCAAAAATTTCTCAATCCAGAATTTCTACAACATTTACAACTACAATTTTTCACCTGAATTCATAACCCTAGTGCACTTGGTAGTAGACAAAAGTAACTGAATACATTTGACGTACGTTTCTTACATAATTTTTAATCATTGTACAGCACAAATGCCAGCCAGAAATGAATTATTCTCATTCGCAACGGGTAATTGTCCGTTCGAACAGTCCAATTACGTTTGTTGAGCGCCGTGTCCTTTGCCTAATTGACTTTTATGGCCGCTAAAACCCGAATACGTAACCCTCTTTAATGTTTCTTGACGTTCTTCTAACAATAAAAAAAAATATATAGCTCGTGTTTGCCGTCTAGAATCTAGATGCTACATTTTGTATGAAGTATTCATAGGGCGTTGCAAAAGCATAGGTACTGTATGTGGCAGAAAAAGTAATACGAGTATTTACACATTAGCTATATACTAAATGAAGGAGGCCATTACTGGGTCCAATACAATACTTTAAATTTATTATTAATAAGTGAATATATCTGGCCGTTCCGGCTAGATTCTTTACCTTGCACCATTCTCTTTGCTTACCTCTAAATCACTTCAGCGGCGTGGTTGATCTTCCTCAAGGACGATATACGTCCATTCAGTCGGGTTTTACAGTTTTTTTCTGGTAATTATGGCGGCTTCCTGCGTTTTTCGTTACCAATGCAGAACTTTTTAGATAGTTCCTATGCTCACTAGGCGTAAGGAATACACGCTGCCTAATCGCGCATAACTGCGTCCCTGTGTAAAGCCTTCTATTAACTCAACTTTCTATATTTTTATCAACGTAAACTTAATATTTGTATCAATTTTAAGGTGCATACTGTCATTACTACATTCAACTACATTTGATGTCATTATATGTACCACTTGTTTCTCATTGATTTTGGTACAGTTTATTTGTGAGAGGTCCTAAAATTTTTAATTATAGATAATTTGGTATCATTCATTTCTAATTATTTGTACTATGATTCATGAATTATTTTCATATTTCTTTTGCCAGTAGTTTTCTTTATTCAATCGATGTATATTTTAATATTTACACAAAACATTTTTTTTAAATACATTTTAATTAGATAACATGTTATGTTACATTAATTAAATAATCCATTGTTTTTTATAGCAGTGTCTAAAATGAGTACACTGTCTATCATATACGAAGTTGTATCTTTTTTTACTTGTTGCTTCGCCTCATTTTTAATGGCATGTTTATATTTTCTTGGCGTTCATAAAAAAATGACAGCCTGTCATTTTGTACAGTTAACGATACTCTTGGCAGCTATCCTCTCCG